>LNAC01000396.1:77590-114965 GCA_002007465.1 Ailurus styani | reverse complement strand
AGATCATGACCTGAGCTGAAAGCAGAGGCATTAACCCACTGAGCCACCCAGGCGCCCTTTAATATTTTTAAAGAAATGCAACAAATATGAAAAAACATTAAGTCTCATCTATATCCAAAAAAACATAAATATAAATAGTATGCAATAATAGGCATTTTTTTACCACTAATTCAGTAAGGCTTGTCTTGTAAAGCTTGTCTTTTTTTAAAGTAATCTCTACGCCCAGCGTGGGGATGAACACAAAACCCTGAAATCAAGCATCACATCCTCTCCCAAATGAGCTAGCACTCCCTTTTACTGTCCCTAGTAAAGCTTTTCTTAAAAGATAATTCCTAACATTCTAAGTGCAATGAACATTAATTTTCATATACTATAATCCAAATTTTCTGGAGAGCCAAAGGAAATAATATGATAGAAGTAGCACTTATTAAATACTATGTGTCATTTTTACATCATTTATACACTTTAATTTCAAGACATGAAAATTTGGGATGCCTGGGTGGCTCAGTAGTTAAGTGTCTGCCTTCGGCTCAGGTCATGATCCCTGGGTCCTGGGATCAAGCCCCACAGCAGGCTCCCCACTCCATGGGAAGCCACTTCTCCCTCTCCCACTCCCCCTGCTTGTGTTCCCTCTCTCACTGTGTCTCTCTCTGTCCAATAAGTAAACAAAATCTTAAAAAAAAAAAAAGGCATGAAAACATATGTAAACAAAAATACTTTATATGGCTGTTTATAACTATAAAAACTGTATGGGGGGGGCGCCTGGGTGGCTCAGTCGTTGGGCGTCTGCCTTTGGATCGGGTCGTGGTCCCAGGGTCCTGGAATTGGGCCCCGCGTCGGGCTCCCCGCTCGTCGGGAGGCCTGATTCTCCCTCTCCCACTCTCCCTGCTTGTGTTCCCTCTCTGGCCATCTCTCCCTCTGTCAAATAAATAAAATCTTTCAAAAAAAACAAAAAACAAAAAAAAACAAACTGTATGGGGTGCCTGGGTAGCTCAGTCAGTTAAGCATCTGCCTTCAGCTCAGGTCCCGATCCTGGGGTCAGGCTTCCTGTTAAGTGGGTTCTGCTTCTCCCTCTCTCTCTGCCCATCCCCTCTGCTTGTGCTCTCTCTCTCAAATAAATCTTTATTTTAAAAATTGTATAAAAAGTCTACCCGTATTAACAATGAAAGAAATAGTGGTATATTCACATAGATTTATGCAGAGAAATAAACCCTAAAATACACAAAACATGATTAACAGGACTATGTTGAAGATGATAAGATTATGAGTTAATTTACTTCTCTATTTGAAAATACTGTTTCTTTTATCATTTAAATTTTTGTAGCGATACATTATTACATGCCATGTCTTCCTACTAAAAACAAAAACAGATATATATGAGACTTCAGAGGAAAAAAGTACAAGAAAAGAAAAGAATGTTAAATTATAGTTAGAAGACTATGCCCTAACTCAGGAAGGACCTGGTATGAGGTACCTTGAACCACAGAGACTCCAGATCTTATGGTAAACCAATTCAAACTAGAAAGTTTTGTTTTGTTTTGTTTCAATTTAAATTCAGTTAACATATAGTGTATGATTAGCAGGCTCTCCACTGAGCAGGGAGCCCGACAAGGAACTCGATCCCAGAACCCTGGAATTGTGATCAGAGCCGAAGGCAGACACTTCACCAAGTAAGCCACCCAGGTGCCCCTAATTAAGAGTCTCTTACGGTTTGTCTCCCTTTCTGATTTCATCTTGTTTTATTCTTCCCTCCCTCCCCCATGATCCTCTGTTTTGTCAAACTGAAAAGCTTTATAGGGTAAGATGCAGTCAAACATGTTACTATGACAATTTCACCAATTCATTATTATTTTAGTGAGAAGCAGTGTTAAAAGGTACAAGTAGGGGTTGGGGCAGAGAAAAAAAATATAAATATCCTGTGAAAAGGAACACAGATTATAAGGAAATCAAACAAACAAGCAAGCACACATTGAAGATCTCACATTTTACCAAGAAAATAAAACCTTTTGTTGAAATGGCCCAAACAGGTGCAAGTCATACAAGGTGGCTCTTTCTTTGCTACATCATGTAATATAGTAAGAAATGATGCAACTATTTTCCACCTTTAGAATGTAGACATTAATTTCCAAAAACTTTTTCTACTTTATATTAAATTCTTTTGCCAAAAGATAAAACCCACTACACTTCACTAAATCCAGTTCACCCAAAATACTGACCCTTAGGGAGGCTATCGTGTAATAATATTCCACTATACTGGTTTACCTAGACTGTGATTTCCATCATATTACAAGACACAACAAGGAAATAACTGAAAATATTATATGATGGAAAGAAAAAAAATGATAAAGGATAAGGTTTTAAGTTTATTCCTCCTCATAATAAAAGATGTAGGGCGCCTAGGTGGCTCAGTTGGGTTAAGGCCACTGCCTTCGGCTCAGGTCATGATCCCAGGACCCTGGTATCATGACCTGAGCCAAAAGTAGATGCTTTAACTAACTGAGCCACCCAGGTACTCCTTTTTTTTTTTTTTTTTTTTTNCCTGCCTCTCTGCCTACTTGTGATCTCTCTCTGTGTCAAATTAATAAACTTTAAAAAAATGTTTAAAAAAAAAGATGTAATTGTGGCATAAAGTAGTATCTGTACAATAAAATATTTACCATCATTCTATTTTTAAAAAGATTGTATTTATTTGAAAGAGAGAGAGAATGCACACGCATAAGCAGGGGGAAAGGCAGAGGGAGAAGCAGAGTCTCCACTGAGCAGGGAGCCAGGGCTCGATCCCAGGACCCTGGTATCATGACCTGAGCCAAAAGTAGATGCTTTAACTAACTGAGCCACCCAGGTACTCCTTTTTTTTTTTTTTTTTTTTTNTTTTTTTAAGATTTTATTTTGGGAGTGCCTGAGTGGCTCAGTTGGTTATGCATCCAACACTTGATTTCAGCTCAGGTCATGAAACAAGTATCATGAGATCAAGCCCTGTATCAGGCTCCACGCTGAGTATGGAGCCTGCTTAAGATTCTCTCTCTCACGGGGGGGGGGGGGGGGGTTTTTTTTTTTTGGNCCTGGGTGGCTCAGTCAGATGCCTCAGGTTGTGATCCTAGGGTCCTTGGATCAAGCCCCAAGTGGGGCTCCCTGCTTGGCAGCGAGTTTGCTTGTCACTCTCCCTGTCCCTTTTCCCTCTCTGCCACTCCCCCTGCTTGAGCTCGCTTTATCTCTCAAATAAATGAATAAAATCTTTTTTTTAAGATTTTATTTATTCTTTTGACAGACAGAGATACAGCAAGAGAGGGACACAAGCAGGGGGAGTGGGAGAGGGAGAAGCAGGCTCCCTGATGAGCAGGGAGCCCAATGCAGGGCTCGATCCCAGGACCCTGGGATCATGACCTGAGTCAAAGGTAGACACTTAACGAATGAGCCACCCAGGCACCCCATAAAAACTTAAAAAAAAAAGGGGGGGGGAAATATTTTATTTTTATATAATCTCCACACCCAACATGGGGCTCAAACTCACAACCCTAAGATCAAGAGTCACATGGTCCACCGACTGAGCCAAACAGGAGCCCCATTTCTTCTTTAAAAAATAAAAAACAGGGCACCTGGGTGGCTCAGTGGGTTAAAGCCGCTGCCTTCGGCTCAGGTCATGATCCCAGGGTCCTGGGATCGAGGCCCACATCGGGCTCTCTGCTCAGCAGGGAGCCTGCTTCCTCCTCTCTCCTCTCTCTGCCTGCCTCTCTGCCTACTTGTAATCTCTCTCTCTGCGTCAAATGAATAAATAAAATCTTTAAANAAAAAAAATAAAAAACAAAAATAAATATAAAATAACCTATCTTTCTCTTTTACAAAGACTTATGGCTACCACAGTAGAAACGAGCACCTCTAGTGCCAAGGCTGTGACCTCCGAACAGCATTTCCCAAAGTTGCCAGGACTCCTGAGAGATGTAGATGATTCCTAGTCTAGGTCAAGCAAGCTTGAGGTAACTTGTTCTATAAAATAGCAAGAAAGCGGGTGCCTGGGTGGCTCAGTGGGTTAAAGCCGCTGCCTTCGGCTCAGGTCATGACCCCAGGGTCCTGGGATCGAGGCCCACATCAGGCTCTCTGCTCAGCAGGGAGCCTGCTTCCTCCTCTCTCCTCTCTCTGCCTGCCTCTCTGCCTACTTGTAATCTCTCTCTCTGCGTCAAATGAATAAATAAAATCTTTAAAAAAAAAATAGCAAGAAAGCTATAAAAGACTATTTTATTCATGTCAAAAGAACTTATCAGCCAACCTAAAGAGGCTCCTGCTGACCAAAGATGAAATCACTTAAGACCAGGGCACCTGGGTGGCTCAGTCAGTTCAGCATCTGCCTTCAGCTCAGATCATAATCTCAGGGTCCTGGGATCAAGCCCCCTGTCAGGTTCCCTGCTCAGTGGAGAGTCTGCTTCTCCATCTGCTTCCCATTCATGGTCTCTCTCGCTAACTCTGTCCCTCTCAAATAAAAAAATAAAATCTTGGGGGAAAAAATGGAAAGTTACTTAAGGCCAGAAAAGATAATAACTGCAATAAACTGAAACATACCAAATTTTTTAATATTATAATAAGCTGATAAGAATAAATAAATCAATAAAGGATAAGGTTGTTTTTTTTTTAAGATTTTATTTATTTATTTGACACAGAGAGAGAGATTACAAGTAGGCAGAGAGGCAGGCAGAGAGACAGGGAGAGGAGGAAGCAAGCTCCCCGCTGAGCAGAGAGCCCGATGCGGGCCTCGATCCCAGGACGCTGAGATCATGACCTGAGCCGAAAGCAGAGGCTTTAACCCACTGAGCCACCCAGGCGCCCAAGGATAAGGTTTTAAGTTTGATCTTCCTTATATAACAAACATAACCGTGGCATAAAGTATCTGCAGGGTAAAACATTTACCATCATCATTTCTTTTTTTGCTTAAAATGAATTTCTACTTCCAAAGCAGTTAAGTAAACTTATAAAAGACACACCCTTACACAGGTAAGTAGCCAGATTCTGGTTTCTCACCTGTAGTCAAAACCTGGAAGGGACCAGCACAGTAAGTTTCCCTTTTTTAAAAAAAAAAAAAAAAAAAAAAAAAGATTTTATTTATTTATTTGACATAGAGACAGAGCAGAAGCAGGAGGAGAGGGAGAGAGAGAAGCAGGCTCCCCCCTGAGCAGGGAGCCCCATGGAGGGCTTGATCCCAGAACCCTGGGATCATGACCTGAGCCAAAGGCAGTCGCTTAAGAGACTGAGCCACCCAGACACCCAAGTTTCCCATTTTTTAAAACTTTCAGCCTTAAGATAAGCCACGGTCAGCTGATAGTGGCTCCTGCAGTCTTAATATCTGAAGAACTAGAATATAAAGTTCGGAGCAACAGGGCAAGTAAGGTCTGAATCCATACACAGAGAGAACCAAGAGGGGAGCCCCCAATTTTTTTTAAGATTTTATTTATTTATTTGACAGAGAGAAACACAGAGAGAGAGGGACACACAAGCAGGGGGAGTGAGAGAGGGAGAAGCAGGCTTCCAGCAGAGCAGGGAGCCTGATGCGAGGCTCAATCCCAAGACCCCAGGATCATGACCTGAGCCGAAGGCAGATGCTTAATGACTGAGCCACTCAGGCACCCCCCAAATTTTTATGTACAGAATCTGCCCAACTCTCTCACTAACCCTGTAACATCCATGCGCAGAGCAAGCTAGTGCCTAACTAAGGAAAAAAAGAAATAAAATTAGAGTTAAGCAATTCTCAAAATACATTAATAAACAGTGTGAGCTCAACCAAATCAACTGCCTGAGAAAAACAGTATCAATTTCTTCAAAGGAATATAATAGAATCCAGACCTTCCCACACAAACCATTCACAATGTTCAGAAAACAATCCCAAGTGGCGCACCTCGGTGGCTCAGTCAGTTAAGAGTCTGACTTTAGCTCAGGTCAGTCCTGGGATCCTAGGATTGAGCCCTGCATCACGATTCCCACTCAGCAGGGAGTCTGCTTCTCCCTCTGCCCCTTACCCCTCATGCTTGCCCTCTCTTTCTCTCGAATAAATAAAATCTTTCAAGAAAAAAAAACTCCAAGTTACCTGATCTACTAAGAAGTAGAAGAACGTTAACCCTGCTCAAGACAATCAATGAAGGTCAACAAAACCTAACATGACCGACACACTGGAATTAGGCTTTAAGTAACTATCATAACTGAGTTTTAAGAGAAAATAAAAATGTACCTATATTAAATGAAATAGGAAATCTCAGCAAAGTAAAAGACACTATAAAAAAGAATTAGGGGCACCTGAGTGGCTCCGTCAGTTAAGCATCCAAGGAGCTCCAACTAATGCTGAGCATGGAGCACCCTTAAAATTCTCTCTTCCTCTCCCTCTGCCCCTCCCCCGCCTCTCCCTCTCCAAAAAAAAAAAATGAAGTGAAACATTAACTGGACAGGCTTAACAACAAAATCAAGATGACAAAGGAAAAAGTCAGTGACTCTGAAGGTACATTACCTCTAATCTTTAATCTGAAAAAGGGAAAATAGTGGGAAAAAATGAAAAAGGCTTTACCTATTGAACAGTGTCAAGAAATCTAACATGAGGGGCGCCTGGATGGCTCAGGTCATGATCTCAGGGTCCTGGGATCAAGGCCTGCATCAGGCTCCCTGCTCAGCCGGGAGCCTGCTTCCTCCTCTCTGCCTGCCTGCCTGTCTGCCTACTTGTGATCTCTGTGTGTGTGTGTCAAATAAATAAATAAAATCTTTAAAAAACAAAACAAAAAGAAATATAACATGAATAACTGATGGTCTGGAAAAGTGGTTAGGAGGAAGAGAATATGGAATATGAGAAAACAGCAAGAAGTTAGTTTTGAAAAACAGTGGATAAAATTTTGATTCGAAGAAAAAGAACTTTATAGATTCAAAAAGCTCAGTGAGCCCCAAGTATCCGAACTGCTTGCTGAAAAGCAAACAAAGGTGAGAATGTCATCAAGGAGCCAAGAGAAAAGGGCACGTCAAATAAAGAGGAATAGTTTTTAGAGAAATGGCTGAATTCTCATCATAAACTATGTAAGTCAAAAGAGAGTGAAACAAAATTTTTAAAGTGCTTCAAGAAAAACAAACTGGGGCGTCTGGGTGGCTCAGTGGGTTAAAGCCTCTGCTTTCAGCTCAGGTCATGATCTCAGGGTCCTGGGATCAAGCCCCACATCAGGGTCCCTGCTTAGCAGGGAGCCTGCTTCCCCCTCTCTCTCTGCCTGCTTCTCTGCCTCATTGTGATCTCTCTCCCTCTGTGAAATAAATAAATAAAATCTTTTTAAAAAAAATAAAAAGAAAGAAAGAAAAAGAAAAAGAAAAACAAACTGTAGTTCAACCCAGAATTCTATATCCAACTAATATGTCCTTCAAAAATGAAGGTGAAACAGGTATTTTCACACAAAAGGCAGCAAACAGAATTCATCACCAGGAGGCATGAACTACATACAACAAAGGCTAACAGAAATTCTCATAATGAAGGAAAATGGTACTAAATGAAAATGCAAATCTTTAGGAACCAAAGAAGAGGAACACAAATGATAAATATCTGGAAAATACAAGAGAATTTTAGTCTTAAATTCTTAAAACTACAAATGATTATTGAAAGCAAAAATTAGGGTGCCTGAGTGGCTCAGTGGGTTAAAGCCTCTGCTTTCGGCTTAGGTCATGATCTCAGGGTCCTGGGATTGAGGCCTGCATCGGGCTCACTGCTCAGCAGGGAGCCTGCTTCCTCCTCTCTCTCTGCCTGCCTCTCTGCCTACCTGTGATCTCTCTCTCTCTCTGTAAAATAAATAAATAAAATCTTTTAAAAAAAAAAAAGAAAGAAAGCAAAAATTATAATATTGTTTTCTGGGGTTCATAACAGATCTAACACATATGACAAAAGCATAACTGAGCAGACAGAGGTTATGTTAAAGAATCTCTATGATTTCAAGATTTCTATACATTTAAGGGGTACAATATTAACTGTAAGTGGTACGGTATATAGACAATAAATAGGTAAGGAAATATATTGAAATTACTAATGGAATGCTAAGAACTAATACAAAGAGAAACAGCTTTATAAAATTCATATATTAAAAATTCTACTCAACAAACAAAAAACTTAAGTTGAACCCCTATATATCATACATAAAAGTAACTCAAAAAGATCATATACTTAAATGTAAGAGCTAACACTATAAAACTCTTAAAAATGAAACAGGAATAAATCTTCATGACCTAGGGGTGAACAGTGATTTCTTAGAAAGTCAAAAGCTGGTCCTTTCGAAATATCAACAAAGTTGATAAACCTCTAGCTAAATGGATATAAAACATACACATAAATTACCAGTATGAACAAAAAAGGAGGAATTATCACTACAGAACCCACAAATAGTAAAAAGACAAAAAGACTATTAACTTTATGTTAATGAATTTAACAACTTAGATGAAATGGAAGAATTCCTAAAAACACAACTTACCAAAAAACTGGTAAGATGAAACAAAAATCTGAAGAGCCCTTTAAACTTAATTCATTCTAAAAATCCTTCCCCAAAATAAAACTCTAGGCTCAGACTTTTTCACTGGTACATTCCTTCAAACACCAAGGAAGAAACAGCATCAACTTCACACAAACACTTTTAGAATATAAAGAATATTTCTCAAATTATTTTCTAAGGTCAGCATGAATAATACTAACAAACATACCTAATAATATTAGTAATACCAATAATACCAAAACCTGAACAATGCAAAAAAAAAATTATAGACTAACAATCCCTTATGTACATAGATTTAAAAATGTTTAATAAAACATTAGCAATTTCAATACAGCAATATATAGAAAGGATAATACAGCATAAGTAAGTAAAATTTATCCCAAGAATACAAGACTGAGGGGCGCCTAGGGGACTCAATCAGTTAAGGATCTGCCTTCAGCTAAGGTCATAATCCCAAGAGATCCAGGCCAGCATCGGGCTCACTGCTCAGAGGGGAGCCTGCTTCTCCCTCTCCTATTCCCCCTGCCCATGCTCTGTCAAATAAATAAACAAGATCTTAAGGGGGAAAAAAAAAAAAGAATACAAGATTGATAAAACATTTGAAAATAAACCAATGAAATTCACTATATTAACTATATAGACATATATAATCATCTTGATAGGTGTGGAAAAAAACATTAGACAAAACTCAATATCCATTCATGCTATAAATTATCAGAAAACCAGGAACAGATTTTACACAACCTGTTTATTAATCATATCTTTTCATTCCGTACTTTTGATACTTTGGGCCTTGGTGACCTAGAGGGACTGCCCTTCTCAGGGCTACCTAATTCCTGAAGATAGCTAACAATGCTCCAGCTAGCTTTCATATGCAAACCAACCAATCCAGGGCCCAAAGCCCCAACCATCTCTATTTTATACTCTGGCCACGGGCGCCTGGGTGGCTCAGTGGGTTAAAGCCGCTGCCTTCGGCTCAGGTCATGATCCCAGGGTCCTGGGATCCAGGCCCACGTCGGGCTC
This sequence comes from Ailurus styani, assembly GCA_002007465.1. NCBI lineage: Eukaryota > Metazoa > Chordata > Mammalia > Carnivora > Ailuridae > Ailurus > Ailurus styani. The sequence goes on along the minus strand of LNAC01000396.1, from coordinate 105,459 downwards.
TCTGCTCAGCAGGGAGCCTGCTTCCTCCTCTCTCTCCTCTCTCTCTGCCTGCCTCTCTGCCTACTTGTAATCTCTCTCTGTCATGTCAAATGAATAAATAAAATCTTAAAAATAAATAAATAAATAAATAAATAAATATACTCTGGCCACAATATTCCCCTAATCACCCCCAGGGGAAGGTACCAGACACAACTATGGACAGCCTCTAAGCCCCAGAGCCCTTGAAATTATTCAAACTAGACAAACAATCCTAAACCTGGTCACCATTCCTTGACTATCCTTTCCATGGAAACCAAAATGAAGGATCTTGCCATCATTCTCATAGTTTACAGCTTTATAACTTTTAACGGGAGTACTCTCCTAATCTGTCAGCCTTGCTGCCATACTTAGATAATAATAAAAACTACATTTTTAAACAGCTTGATAAAGGCCATTAATAAAAAGCCTACAGCTGACATCATAATTAATGGTATGAAGCTGGACGGTTTCCTTAAAGAATGGAAACAAGACTTAGGTACATGTAATAAGGGAAGAAAATAAAAAGAACGCAAAGTGGAAAGAGGTAAAAATTATTATATGATCATCTCCTACAAATATCTGATTTACCTACCAAAAATACTCATAGAATTAATGAGTTACGTAAGGTTGAAATGAAACAAAAAATATACATAACTCAATTCTACTTCTGTATACTAAGAACAAATAATTAGGAAATTGAATTCTTTAAAATAGCACTTATAGTAGTATCAAATTACAGGAAAAATCTAAAAAACCTTTTTTTAAACAAAACACACACAAGACCACAGCCTGAAAACTACAAAATATTGCTAAGAAAACAAAAATGACCTAAAGAAATGGACATAATACCATGCTAATGAAAAGGAAGACTCAATACTGTTAACATGTCAATTCTCCTCAAATTGATCTATATATCAAAAGCAATGGTTATCATAATCCCATCAACCTTTCTGAAGTGATGGAAAAGCTAATATTTTTTAAAATTATTTATTTATTTATTTGAGAGAGAGAACGTGTGCAAGCCCAAAGAGAGAAGGAAAAGGAGACTTTCCACTAAGCAGAAAGCTGGATGTGGGGCTTGATCCCAGGACCTAGAGATCATGAGCTAAGATGAAGACAGATGCTTAACCAACTGACCCACCCAAGTGCCCCTGGAAAAGCTAATACTGAAACTTATATTAGAAATGCTAAAAATTTCAAGTATATAAAGCAATCTTGAAAAGGATGAAAAAGGTTGTTGGACTTGCAAATCAGACTTCAAAAGTTACTATAAAATACAAATAACCAAATTAGTATTGTAATGATACAAGGATAGATAAACAGATCAATGGAACAGAATGAGTATTCCTGAAATAGAGCCCACTTATGCAGTCAGGTGCTGTTTCACCAAAGCAAGTCAGTGAGGAATGGAGATTCTTTTCAACAAATGGTACAGAAACAACTAGATATCCAGATGCAAAAACAAAAACACCTACAAAACTTAATTTGAGATGCCTTAGGGACCTAAATATAAATTAGCAAAAACAGGGCACCTGGGTGGCTCAGTGGGTTAAAGCCTCTGCCGCCTTAGGCTCAGGTCATGATCCCAGGGTCCTGGGATCAGGCCCGCATCGGGCTCTCTGCTCAGCAGGGAGCCTGCCTCCTGCTCTCTCTCTGCCTGCCTCTCTGCCTACTTGTGATCTTTTTCTCTCTGTCAAATAAAAATAAACAAATAAATAAATTAGCAAAAACAAAGGAAATTACCTTCATGATTTCAGGGTTAGGCAAAAGTGTCTTAGGACATACATAGTACACAATACAGACAAAAGAAAAAACTGACAAATTAGACTTCATCACTTACATATTTCTGCTCATTAAGAAAATAAGTAAAAAACAGGGCGCCTGGGTGGCTCAGTGGGTTAAAGCCTCTGATTTCGGCTCAGGTCATGATCCCAGGGTCCTGGGATCGAGGCCCACATCGGGCTCTCTGCTCAGCAGGGAGCCTGCTTCCTCCTCTCCCTGTCTCTCTGCCTGCCTCTCTGCCTACTTGTAATCTCTCTCTCTCTGTGTCAAATAAATAAATAAAATCTTTAAAAAAAAAAAAAAAAGAAAGAAAAGAAAAGAAGTAAAAAACAAAAAAGCAAAAAAAAAAAACAAAAAAACACAGCCTTGGAGAAACTACTTACAAACCATTTATCTAACAAAGGGCTAGTATCCAGAACATACAAGGACCTTCTGCAACTAAAAAAAAAAAAAAGACAAAGATTAAAGAAAGAAAAAAAGGAGAAAAAGAAGGAAAAGGGCTGAAGATCTGAGCAGACGCTTCCCAAAAGAAAACACATGAATGGTCAATAAGCAAATTAAAATGTGCTCAACATCACTAGTCAGTATGAAAATGTACAATAAAAACACAATAACCGTCGCCTGGGTGGTTCAGTCGTTAAGTATCTGCCTCCGGCCTCAGGTCATGATCCTAGGGTCCTGGGATGGAGCCCCTCATTGGGCTCTCTGCTTGGTGGGAAGCCTGTTTCTCCCTCTCCCATTCCCCATGCTCGTGTTCCCTCTCTCACTGTGTCTGTCTCTGTCAAATAAATAAAAATCTTTAAAAAAAATAATAAAGTCACAATAATACCACTTCTACTCCAGATCAAGTAAAAGGGGCCAGATACTGCCTTCTGCATGAAATAATAAAAACCTAACAAAATGTATGAAACAACAGCCCTGAAGATTTTGGACAAGTAATGAAAGACAGTAATTCTGGGAAACAAGAAACAAACAATAGAGGCCATCATACATTTGCTCAGCTTACTGCCTTGAGAGTTTCCAAGCCATGGAACAGGGAGAAGGAACCCAGGCAGAGCATGTGGTCTCCCCAAACTGAAGAAACAGAGCTGGGAGTCCAAGGAAGCCAAGGCGGCTACAGGTCACAAGTGAGACCAGCACTGAGTAGGGCTGGAGAGAGAGAGAGAAATGAAGTGATCTACAGAGGCTTATCCCAGAAAATGTTGAGTGAGAAATCAGCACTTGCATGTAAGAGAACTATTGAAGGTCAGGGAGAGAACCACCAGATAATTCAGAAATAACAGCACCATAACTCATACAAGGATGCAAATAATGCTTATTCCCAAAAGCCAGAATTAAAAAAATAAATAAATAAAACTAAGAATTAATACTGCATCAGAGTACCAAGAAGGATTATGCCTCAGAAAGAGGTAAAAGTTGGGCGCCTGGGTGGCTCAGTGAGTTAAAGCCTCTGCTTTCGGCTCAGGTCATGATCTCAGCGTCCTGGGATCGAGGCCCGCATCGGGCTCTCTGCTCGGCAGGGAGCCTGCTTCCTCCTCTCCCTGTCTCTCTGCCTGCCTCTCTGCCTACTTGTAATCTCTCTCTCTGTGTCAAATAAATAAATAAAATCTTTAAAAAAAAAAAAAAAAAGAAAGAAAGAGGTAAAAGTTAACCCTACACTGAACAGAGCTCTGGTCTATCAAACAAAACATAAAAGCAAGATCCAAAAGGGACAAACTTTTCTAATAACTTAACCATGTCACAGAACAAAATACAAAAGTGTTTTCAGGCATACTAAAATGGAGACATAACAAGATAAAATTCACAATGACGAAAATTCAATAGAAACTTAAAAGACATACACAGAAGCGACAAATTACACCCAATAATGAAACAAAAACCAGTCAGTCAAACCAATCTTGAAATGACAGGTAAGAGAATCAGAACACAAATCCTACAAAACAATTATAGTGAATACATTCCATACATTCAAAAATCTGGCAAAAACATTAAATATGTTAAGTAGAAATATGAATAAAAATTTTTTAGACTTTAAACTTCTAGAAATGAAAATTACAAGGTCAAAGACAAAAAACATATTATGAGATTTACAGCATAAGAACTCAAGTTAATAGCTACTAACCAAAATGAAACACAGAGAAAAAATACTTTAAAAAATGAACATGGGCGCCTGGGTGGCTCAGTGGGTTAAAGCCGCTGCCTTCGGCTCAGGTCATGATCTCAGGGTCCTGGGATCGAGGCCCACATCGGGCTCTCTGCTCAGCAGGGAGCCTGCTTCCTCCTCTCTCCTCTCTCTCTGCCTGCCTCTCTGCCTACTTGTAATCTCTCTCTCTGTGTCAAATGAATAAATAAAAAATCTTTAAAAAAAAAAAGATTTAAAAAAAAAAAAATGAACAGAGAATGGGGCACCTGGCTGACTCAGTCAATATAGCCTGTGACTTTTTTTTTTTTAAAGATTTTATTTATTTATTTGACACACAGAGAGAGATTACAAGTAGGCAGAGAGGCAGGCAGAGAGACAGGGAGAGGAGGAAGCAGGCTCCCTGCTGAGCAGAGAGCCCGATGCGGGCCTCGATCCCAGGACGCTGAGATCATGACCTGAGCCGAAAGCAGAGGCTTTAACCCACTGAGCCACCCAGGCGCCCTAGCCTGTGACTTTTGATCTCAGGATCATGAGTTCGATCTCTTAGTTGAGCATACAGTTTACTTAAAAAAAAAAACAGAGTATAAATCAGCTTTAAGATAACGTCAAAAGCCAAATATATTTGTATTTGGAGCCACTGAAGAACAGATAATAGGGAAAAAATTGGAAATCGGAAAAAATATCAACAGTTGGCCACATTTCATGATATTATAAACACATAAAACAAAGCACCCTTTAAATAAACACCGAGCAATGAAACATTAAAAAATGTAAACCTTGTCAACAACACCCAAAGAAAGAAATGTAAACTATAACATATGATTAAACTGCCAAAAATCAGAGATAAAGAAAAAAAATCTTTAATAAAGCAGCCAGAGAAAAAAGGTCATGTTACATCATAGATAATGATAAGAAAGTTAAAGTGGTTATATTAATATCACATAAAGTAGATTTAACAATCAATATCAAGAAAAAAGAGCATGGGGCGCTTGGGTGGCTCCGTTGGTTAAGTTTCTGCCTTCAGCTCAGATCATGATCCCACAGTTCAGGAACTGAGCCCCACATCAGGCTCCCTGCTCAGGGGGAGTTCTGTTTCTGTTTCTCCCTCTCCCTCTGCCTCTTTCCCTGCTCATGCTCTCTCTTTCCCCCCCCCAAAAAAAAAAAAAAATTTTTCACAAAGATAAAGGATTTAATGCAGTAAATCCTACCATATACATATTTTTTAAAGACTTTTTTTTTAATTTATTTATCAGAGAGAGAGCACAAGCCGAGGGAGTCACCAGCAGAGGGAGACCCAAGCTCCTGAGGAGCAAGGAGCACCGATGCAGGACTCCATCCCAGGATGCCAGGATCATGACATGAGCCAAAGGCAGATGCTCAACCGACTAAGCCACCCAGGCATCCCTCTATCATATATTTAAAGAGCTTAATACATATTCTTCTCAAAATATTACAAAAATGCAAAACCAAATTAAGAGGAAGGAAAACTTCCAAATTTATTCTATGAGGCCAGCCTTACCGATAATAAAACCAGATAAAAGCACTATAAGAGAACGGCAAGCCACTATCTCTAATGAATATAAAAGCAAAAACCCTCAACAAAATATTAGTAAACTGAATACAACAATACATTAAAAAGAAGCATTCATGGGTGCCTGGGTGACTCAGTGGGTTAAAGCCTCTGCTTTTGGCTCAGGTCATGATCTCAGGGTCCTGGGATCGAGGCCCGCATCGGGCTCTCTGCTCAGCAAGGAGCCTGCTTCCCCCTCTCTCTCTGCCTGCCTCTCTGCCTCCTTGTGATCTCTCTCCCTCTGTGAAATAAATAAATAAAATCTTTTAAAAAAAAAAAAAAAAAGAAGCATTCACTACGACCAAGTGGGATTTACTCCTGGGATGCAAGTGTAGTTTAATATTTGCTAATAAATCAATGTGATATATCATGTTAACAGGAGAAAGGATAAAAAAGATATGACTATCTCAACAGATGCAGAGAAAGCACTGGACAAAGTACAACATCCATTCATGATAAAATCCCTCAACAAAGTAGTTGTTAAAGAACTATATCTCAGCATTATGAAGACCATACATATATGGTAAACCCATAGCTGACATTACATAGTCAATGGTGAAATACTGAGGGCTTTTCCTGTAAGATCAGAGACTGACACAAGTATGTTTACTGTAACCACTATTATCCAACAGAGTACTGGAACTCCTGGCTGCACCAATCAGACAAGAAAGAGAAATAAAGGGCACCTGGCTCACTTGATTAAGCAGCTCTGCCTTTGGCTCAGGTCAAGATCCCACATCAGGCTCCTTGCTCAGCAGGGAGCCTGCTCTTCCCTCTGCCTACCACGCCCCCCTGCTTGTGCACGCAGGCGTGTACACACTCGCTCTCTTTCTCTCTCTCTGACAAATAAACAGAATCTTTAAGAAGAAGAAGAAGAAGAAAGGATGGAAGGATGGAGAAAAGAAAAGAAAAAAGAAAAGAAAAGAAAAGAAAGGAGAAAAGAAATAAAAGAAAAAAGAAAAGAAAAAAGAGAAAGCATCCTCAGGGTGCTTAGGTGGCTCAATGGGTTAAGCATCTGCCTTTGGCTCAGGTCCCAGGATCAAGCTGCCTCAGGCTCCCTGCTCAGAGGGAACTCTGTTTCTCTCTGTCCCTCTGTTCCTCAACCAGCTCACACACGAGCTTGCTCTCTCTCTCTTGCTTGCTCATTCACTCTCTCAATAAATAAATAATTTTTTAGAAAAAGAAATAAAAAGCATTAAAACTGGTAAGGAAGAAGTAAAAATGTCACTAAGAAAACTCTAAACACTCCACCAAAAAACTGTAAGAACTAATAAATGAATTCAGTAAAGTCAGAAGATAAAAAATTAATATACAGAACTGTTGCATTTCTATACATTAATAATAAAGTAGCAGAAAAAGAAATTTAGGGGCGACTGAGTGCCTCAGTCATTAAGCGTCTGCCTTCAGCTCAGGTCATGATCCCAGGGTCCTGGGACAGAGCCCCACATCAGGCTCCCCACCCAGCGGGAAGTCTGCTTCTCCCTCTCCCACTCCCCGTGCTTGTGTTCCCTTTCTCGCTGTTTCTCTCTGTCAAATAAATAAATAAATAATCTTTTTTAAAAGAGAGAGAGAGAGAAATAAATAAATAAATAAATAAAAATAAAAAAGAGAGAGAGAGAGAATTTTTTTTAAATCCCATTTACAATTACACCAAAAATAAAATACCTAGGAATAAACTAAACTAAGGTGAAAGAACTGTACTCTAAAAACTATAAAACACTGATTATAGAAATTGAAAACATAAAAAAATGGAAAGACAGTCCATGTGCAAAGAATGGAAGAACCCGTATTGTTAAAATATTCACACTACATGGAGCACCTGGGTGGCTCAGTGGGTTAAGGCCTCTGCCTTGGGCTCAGGTCATGATCTCAGGGTCCTAGGATGGAGCCCTGCATCAGGCTCTCTGCTGAGCAAGGAGGCTGCTTCCTCCTCTCCCTCTGTCTGCCTCTCTGCCTACTTGTGATCTCTCTCTCTCTCTCTCTCTAGCAAATAAATAAATAAAATCTTTTTTAAAAATTTTTTTAATTAAAAATTAAAAAAATAAAATATTCATACTACCTACAGCAAGCTATACTCCCTAACAAAATACTAACATTTTTCATATAACTACAATAAAACTAAAATCTGTATGAAACCACAAAAGACTCCAAATGGCCAAAGCAATCTTGAGAAAGAAAACCAAAGCTAGAGGTATCTATCACAATCCCAGACTTCAAGATATACAATGCTATAATAATCAAAACAGTATGGTACTGGCATAGAAACAGACACAGAGATCAGTGGAACAGAATAGAGAGCTCAGAAATAACCCCAAGCTTTTATGGTGAATTAATCTACAACAAAGGAAGTAAGAATATACAATGGGGAAAAGACATTCTCTTCAACAAATGGTGCTGGGAAAACTGGACGGCTACATGCAAAAGAACAAAACTGGACCACTTTCTTAGTCACACACAAAAATAGGGCGCCTGGGTGGCTCAGTGGGTTAAGGCCTCTGCTTTCGGCTCAGGTCGTGATCTCAGGGTCCTCGGATCGGGGCCCGCATCGGGCTCCCTGCTCGGCGGGGAGCCTGCTTCCCCCTCTCTCTGTCTGCCTGCCTCTCTGCCTCCTTGTGATCTCTCTCCCTCTGTGAAATAAATAAATAAATCTTTAAAAAAATAAAAATAAAAATAAAAATAAATAATAAACTCAAAATGGGTTAAAGACCTAAAAGTGAGACCTGAAACCAGAAAACTCTTAAAAGACAACACTGGCAGTTAATATCTTTGACATCAGCCATAGAAACATTTTTCTACATATGTCTCCTCAGGCAAATAAAAGCAAATATAAATAAAAATAAAATAGAAGCAAAAATAGACTTTGGGACTACATCAAAATAAAGTACTTTTACACAGCTAAGGATAACCTCAACTAAACAAAAAGGAAACCCACTGAATGGGAGAAAATACTTGCAAATGATATAGCTGATAAGGGGTTAACATCCAAAATATATAAAGAACTTACACAACTCAACACCAAAAACAGGGAAGAAGCCCTGAATGGACATTTCTCCAAAGGAGACATTCAGATGGCCAACAAACACATGAAAAGATACTAAATATCATCATCAGGGAAATGCAAATCAAAACCACAATGAGAGAGATACCACCTCACACCTGTCAGAATGGCTAAAATAAAAAATACAAGAAACAAGAATTAGTAAAGATGTGGAGGAAAAAAACCCTCACACACTGTTGGTGAGAAGGCAAACTGATGCAGCCACTATGGAAAACAGCATGAAGATCTCAAAAAATTAGAAACAAATATCATATAATTTGGTGAACACTTCTGAGTGTTTACCCAAATAAAATAAAAACACAATTCAAAAAGATACATGCAAAAAAAAAAAAAGATATATGCACCTCTATGTTTACTGCAGCATTATTTACCATAGCCAAGATATGTAAGTAACCCAAGTGTCCATGGATAGATGAATGGATAAAGGGGTGTGTGTTTTGTGTGTATGTAATGAAATATTACACAACTATAAAAAAAAGAATGAGCTCTTTCCATTTCCAACAACATGAAAGAACCTACAGAGTATAATGCTAACTAAAATAAGTCAGACTGGGAAATATAAATACCATACGATTTTGCTTACATGCAGAATCTAAAAAGTAAAACAAATGAACGAACAAACAAAGCAGAAACAAAGCCATAAAACAGACCCATAGAAAACTGGTAGTTGCCAGAGGGGTGGAGGAATGGGTAAACAGATTAAGGAGATTAATAGTAAAGGGGATTAAAAGTACACTTACTTATCAGTGCGCCAGGCCGGGCGACTCGTTTAAGCGTCTGCTTTTGGCTCAGGTCATGATCCCAGGATCCTGGGATAGAACCCCACTTCGGGCTCCCTGCTCAGCGGGGAGCCTGCTTCTCTATCTCCCTCTGCCTCTCTCCCTGCCTGTGCTCTCTCTTGTGCTCTCTCAAATAAATATATAAAAATCTTTAAAAAAAAAAGTACACATCTTTTTTTTAAAAAGATTTTTAAAAAAAATATATTTATTTGAGAGGGAGAGAGAGGGAGAAAAAGAGAGAGAGCAAGAGCACAAGAGCAGGGAGAGGGAAAAGTAGATTTCCCACTGAGCATCGAGCCCGACTCCGGGCTCCTGTGCCAAAGGCAAACACTAAACTGACTGAGCCACCCAAGCACCCCCAAAGGTGCACTTATTTTGATGAGTACTGAGAAATGTATAGAACTGTTGAATTATATTGTATACCTGAAACCTACGTAACACTGTATGTTAATGATACTTCAATAAAAAGAAGTAAAAATCAACATTATCAGGAAAAAAGAGGATCACTTTACAAATATAAAGGGTTTAACTCATTAAGAAAATACATAAATCCTCAACATTTATTCACCTAACAACACCTTCAAAATACATGAAGCAATAGTAACAACTACAAAAAGAAATGGGAAAACCCAATTTGATGATTTCAACAAACTTCTGTCAACTGACAGAAACAGTAAACAGAAAATCAGTAAGAATATAATAAATCTGGGGCACCTAGGTGGCTCAGTCAGCTAAGCATCTGCCTTCCGTTCAGGTCGTGATCCCAGAGTTCTGGGATTGAGCCCTGTGCTGGGCTCCCTGATCAGACCGGAGTCTGCTTCTCCCTCTTGCCTCTGCCCCTCCCCCTGCTTGTGCTCTGTCTCTCTCTCTCTCTCTCAAATAAATAAATAAAATCTTTAAAAATATATATAATAACCTTTTTTTTAAGATTTTATTTATTTATTTGACAGAGAGGTCAAAAGTAGGCAGAGAAGCAGGCAGAGGGAGAGGGGGAAGCAGGCTCCACACTGAGCAGAGAACCCGATGAGGGTTCGATCCCAGGACCCTGGGATCATGACCTGAGCCGAAGGCAGAGGCTTAACTCACTGAGCCACCCAGGCGCCCCAAAATATATATATAATAACCTTGAACAATATTATCAACCAGAAGAGTATCATCAAACAAATTGACATTAGTGACATTTAAAGAACACTCTACACAAACTAGTAAAATATACATTCTGTTCAAGGACATGTGGAAGATTCACGAAGGCAGATCTACATCCAGGCCATGAAACAACTCTTAATAAATTTTAAGGGTTTCAGGTAATACAAAGAGTTTTCTCTGACCAATGAGTCAAAGAAGAAATCAAAAGAGAAAACAGAAACTATTTTTAAATGAATGAAAATGAAAACAAAACTTACCAAAATTTGTGGAAGGCAGTTAAAGCAATAATTGAGGGGGAAATTTATAGCACTAAATGCCTATGTTAGAAAAGAAAACTCAAATCAATGACTTCACCTTGTACCTGAAGAGATTAGAAGGACAAAAACAAAAAACAAAACAAGAAGTAAAGATCAGAGCAGAAATCAATGAATTATAAATCAAAAACAATAGAGCAAACTCACTGAAATCAAAGGCTACACTTCCTCTGTTTATTGAATAATGGAGATGTACTTTTCCCTCTTAAAAAATACAAACAGGGCGCCTGGGTGGCTCAGTGGGCTAAAGCCTCTGCCTTTAGCTCAGGTCATAATCTCAGGGTCCTGGGATTGAGGCCCGCATCAGGCTCCCTGCTCGGCGGGGAGTCTGCTTCCTCCTCTCTCTCTGCCTGCCTCCCTGCCTACTTGTAATCTGATCTCTCTCTGTGTCAAATAAATAAATAAAATCTTTAAAAAAAAAATACAAACAAAAACTGTGGACACCATATACCAAATGGTATACCAAAACCAATACATTCTGAAACATGTTAAGAAGGCAAATTAGCTAGAAACCATGGGAAACAAGGAATAACATGGCAGTGGAGTTACCTAGGTTTTCTTTTTGCCTAATAAATCCCACTCTTGGAATGTAAGAAGTCAGCAACTTAGAAGCACCAACAAGCACAGACCCCCCCCCACCAAAAAAGCTCAAAGGCTTCCTGTTTGTCTCTCTAGACAAACAACCAGGAAGCGATCATAATTAGCTATAAAGGAAAACTTTTAGGCAGTAGATACTGTACTCAGCTTAACATCACAGAAAAAACTGATCCTCCCCACTCCTGCAATGTTCATGTGGGGAACCCAGACATCCACTCTTGTGAGACTATGAGTCACCCTGAGACTACCACTGGGACAGTGTAAGAGCAGGTCAACTAGGGTACCAGAATTTTCAGCCTCACTGGCTAATAAAGAGCATGTCCCCCCATGGAGACAAGAGAAGCCTGGACTTCCACCTTCACCTGGTAGTAGCAAGGGAATTGACTCTATTCTCTGGGTGCTATGAGAAGGTACACCAAGGAGTTAGGGGTTTTACCAACACACAGTGGTAAGTGAGGCCACATCCACTGTAGAGATCAGGTAGAGATCCAAAATTCACAACTCCCTTCAGCATTAACAAAGAGCCTCCCTCAAATGTCAGCAAAGGCCCAACAGGGAACGTGAACCTCATCCCACACCCGGCAAAAGGAATATGACACCCACAACTCCTCCTGTCAGGCAAGTGTCAGAGAAAGACAGCTAAAACAGGTTTATGTAAGATGCAAAGTCCCGTAGCATAACACAAAAATGTTCAGGTTTCAATCAAAAATCTTTTGTCATAACAAGAACCAGAAGATCTCACTGAATGAAAAAGAAAATAGGTGCCAACACTGAGATATCTGTAATTTTAATATCTGACAAATGTTAGTAATTATCTAATGAAGATTTTAAAGCAGCCATAATAAAAATGAATCAATAGGGCACCTGGGTGGCTCAGGGGGTTAAGTGTCTGCCTTTGGCTCAGGTCATGATCCCAGGTCCCGGGATGGAGCCCCTAGTTGGGCTCCCTGTTCAGCAAGTAGTCTGCTTCTCCCTCTCCCTCTGCCTGCTGCTCCCCCTGATTGTTCTCTTTCTCTCTCTCTCTCTCTCAAATAAATAAAATCTTTTTAAAAATAAAATAATTTTTTTTTAAATGACTCAATAAAGGGCACCTGGCTGGCTTAGTCAGTAGAGTACATGATTCTTCATCTCAGGGTTATAAATTCAGGCCCCACTTTGGGTATATAGACTACTTAAAAATGAACTATTTTTTAAAAAATGATTCCATAAGGGGCGCCTGGGTGGCTCAGTTGTTAAGCATCTGCCTTTGGCTTGGGTCATGATCCCAGAGTCCTGGGATCTAGCCCCACACTGGGCTCCCTGCTCAGGAGGGATCCTGCTTCTCCCTCTCCCACTCCCCGTGCATATGTTCCTTCTCTGGCTCTCTCTCTCTCTCTCTCTCTCAATCTCTCTGTCAAATAAATAAATAAATAATTTTTTTTAAAAAAATGATTCCATGAACAATTACAAACACAGAAATGAAATCTAGAAAGCCTCAGCAAAAATGAAAATATAAAGAGCCAAATGGAAATTTTTAGAACTGAAAAGTACACTATGAAAAATAAAAGAGCTCAATGCATGACCTCAAAAGCAGCATCAAGGAAAGAGAATAAAAGAATCCACGAACTAGAAGACATAACAATGAAAATCATTCAATATAAGCAAGAGAGTGAAAAAAACAAAACAAAATGAACAGACCCTCAAAGATCTTTGGGACTATAGTAAATAATCTTAACATTTAAGTCATGAGAGTCTCAGGAAGAAGAAGAGAAATAAAGTGGGACTGAAAAAGTACTCAACTAAGTAACAACTAAAAAAAATTCCATTTTGGTGAGCCATAATACTAAAAAATCGAGAAGCTGAGCAAATGTCAAAAGGGTTATTTCCAAAGGCATCTACCCTTAAACACATCCTAATTACACTTCTGAAATCTAAAGACAAGAAAGATATCTTGAAAGCAGCGAAGATAACATTTTACTTATAGAAGAAAATAATTTGAGAGCAAATTTCTCATCAGAAACCACAGAGGCCAGAGAAAGTGACACAATAATGAAAGAGGAAGCTGCAAGGAAAATGAAAAAAATATAATGAACTCAATGAAAACGAAAATACAACATAATAAAATGTATGTGACATAGCTAAACCAGTGATTAGAGGGAAATCTGTAACAATGCAAACGAAAGTGGAAGAGTCCCAAATCAATAATCTAAGCTTCCGCCTCAGGAACCTAAAAAAAAAAAGGACAAAATAAACCCAAAGCACACAGAAAGCAGATAAGACATAAATATAAGAGCAGAAATCACTGAAATTTAAAATAGAAAAAAATAAAGTCAACAAAACAAGGAGCTGCTTCTTTGAAATGATCAACAAAATAAACCTCTAACAACACTGACAAAGAAAAGGAGAGAAGACAAATCACCACTATCTGAAATGAAAGAGGGGATGAAAAGGAGAGAAGACAAATCACCACTATCTGAAATGAAAGAGGGGATAACAGTACTGATCCAGCAGACATCAAAAGAATAAGAAGGGAATACTACAAACAACTTCATACATATAATTCTCAGATAGCTTAGATGAGATGAATCCCTTCCTTAAAAAATAAAAACTACTCCAACTCTTCAATTATGAAACTGGTAATATGAAGAGTCCTATAACTTTTTTTTCCTTTAAGTTACTTATTTCTTTTTTTGGTAATCTCTACACCCAACATGGGGCTTAAACTCACTACTGAGATTAAGAGTTGTATGCTCTTCCAATGAGACAGCCAGGCACCCCTAGCCCTGTAACTATTTTGTTTGTTTGTTTTATTTATTTATTTGACACAGAGAGCGAGATTACAAGTAGGCAGAGAGGCAGGCAGAGAGAGAGGGGAGGAAGCAGGCTCCCTGCTGAGCAGAGAGCCCAGATGCGGGGCTCAATCCCAGGACCCTTAGATCATGACCTGAGCTGAAGGCAGAGGCTTTAACCCACTGAGCCACCCAGGCGCCCACTGTAACTACTTCTAAATTTTAATTTGTACTTTTAAAACAACCAAAAAGGAAATATGAATATCCAGATCGTTTCAATGAAGAACTGTACCCACTGTCTAAAGAATTAACCCCAATTCTCTAGAATCTCTTCCAGAAAATAGAAAAAATAGAAGCATTTTCCCCAATTCATTCTATGAAGCTAGTATTACTCCCACTATCAAAACCAAAAAATGAAAAAAGAAAACTACAGACAACAGCTCTCATGAATAGACACAAAATCCCTTAACAAAACATAAATGCAATCCCATAATATATAAAAAAGTTTTGTGCCATATCAAGTGGGGCTTACTCCACTTAACTCAAATATTCAGAATCGAAGAAGGTAATCTACCATATTAACAGGCTAAAGGGGGAAAAGGTGCATCTATTAACAGCAGGAACAACACCTAACAAAATTCAGCACCCATTCATGATTTTTTTTGAGATAAATAAATAAATAAACTAAGGAAAATAGGAATAGAATACAGGTAAACTTCATACAGACATCTACAAACAACCTATAGTTAAGGTCCTACTTAGTGGTTTTCATCATGGAGTGAATGCTTTCCCCAAAGGTCTTAAATTACCATGCTGTCATTTCTAGCTGGAACAATTAGGCAAGCAATAAAGGCATACAGAATGAAAAGGAAGAAATAAAAATAACCCTATCTGCAGATGACACAATTACCTACCTAGAAAATCCCGAGGAATCTATAACAAAACTCCTAGAATTCATGAGTGAATACACCAAGGTTGCAGGATTGAAGATAAATATAAAAATCAACTGTTACTCGAATATATTACCCATAAATAACATGGATGCCAAAATTAAACATAAAATACTATTTTTAATTACTTCCAAAAAAATTAAATACTTAGGTATAAATCCACAAAATATATACGGGACTTACAGGCTGAAAACTATCATGACAAAGAAATCAACGCTCTAAATAAAAATACTATGTTCATGGATATGAAGACTCAACATAGTAAAGATATCAATTCTTCACAAATTGATAGTAGGGTTTAATGGTACTCCTATCAAAATCCTAACAAAGGTTTTGGCTATGTACAGACAAGTTATTCTAAAATATATATTTAAAAACCAAAAACATAAAGAAACTAGATAGGCAAAACAATTTTGTGAAAGAATAAGGTAGAATCATCCATGTGATTCAAGAATCATCTCACATAGTAATTAAGACAATTGGTACTGCCAGAGAGACAGACATAAAGATCAATGTAACAGAACGGGAAACCCAGAAATATACTCAAAGATGCCCAGCTGATTTTGGACAAATGTGCAAGAGCAATTCAATGGAAGATGAATTTTTCAACAAATGGTTGCCACTGGAGCATTTGGAAATGCATAGGCAAAGAGACAAGGGGAAAAAAAAGTTCACACCTTATATAAAAATTAACTCAAAATGAATCACAGATCTAAAAGTAAAGCATAAAATTATAAAGCTATTTTTAAAAGAGTGGCACCTGGCTAGCTAAGTCAGTAGAGCGTGTGACTCAACCTCAGGATCAAGTTCAAGCCCCATATTAGTCATAGAAGTTATTTAAAAATAAATGAATAAATAAAGGAAACACAGGAGAAAAATCTTTGGGATTTAGGATTTGATATGTATAGGGTTATTAAATTTGACAACATAAGTATGATCCATAAAAGAATAAATTTATAAAATGGACTTCATCAAAACTAAAAATTTTGCTCCAATTTGGGATAAAATAAGAGCAAATCACATACTTTGCAAAGAGCTCATACAACATATAAAGAACTGTCAAACTCTACAATAAAACAATAAAGCACACAAAAAGATGGTCAAGGGCGCCTGGGTGGCTCAGTGGGTTAAAGCCTCTGCCTTCAGCTCGTTCATGATCTCAGGGTCCTGGGATCGAGCCCCGCATCGGGCTCCCTGCTCAGCGGGGAGCCTGCTTCCTCCTTTCTCTCTGCCTGCCTCTCTGCCTACTTGTGATCTCTCTCTGTGTGTCAAATAAATAAATAAAATATTTTTTAAAAAAAGAAAAAAAAAGATGGTCAACATCATCAGCCATTAGATAAATACAAATTAAAATCACAAAAGATCACTATACATATCTACCAAAATTACTAAATAAAAAGAATAATGACAAAAAGAGGGAAAAAAAAGAACAGTTACAATGCCACATACTGGTAAGGATGCCAAAAAACTGGCTTGCTCAGATTTCTAGCAGAAATGTGAATGATATAGTCACTCTGGAAAATGCTTTGGCAATTTTTTTAAAGATTTTACTTATTTATTTCAGAGAGAGAGAAAGTGCACAAGCAGGGGGAGAAGTTGAGAGAGAAGCAGACTCCCCACTGAGCAGGGAGCCCAACACAGGGCCCCATCCCAGGACCCTAAGATCATGACCTAAGCGGAAAGCACTTAACAAACTGAGCCACCCAGGCATCTCAGCAATTTTTAAAAAAACTAAACATGAAGCCCCATACAACGCAGCAATAGTACAACTGGACATTCATCCCAGAGAAATGGAGACCTATGGTCACACAGGAAATCTACACAAGAATGGTTATATTAGGGCGCCTGGGTGGCTCAGTGGGTTAAAGCCTCTGCTTTCGGCTCAGGTCATGATCTCAGCGTCTGGGATCGAGGCCCGCATCGGGCTCTCTGCTCAGCAGGGAGCCTGCTTCCTCCTCTCCCTGTCTCTCTGCCTACCTCTCTGCCTACTTGTAATCTCTCTCTCTGTGTCAAATAAATAAATAAAATCTTTAAAAAAAAAAAAGAATGGTTATATTAGCTTTATTCATAATAACCCCAAACTAGAAATACCTGAAGCATCTTGCATCACATGAATAATTAAACAAATTGTGGTATCATGTGAAATCATGTTGAGCAAGAAAAAAACCCAGTCTCAAAAAGTTACATGCCCTCTGCTTTCATTTATATAGCATCCCTGAAATGACAAAACTACAGAATTGGATGATACATCAGTGCTGACCAGGAACTAAGCCTGGAGTGAGCGATAAAGCAGGTGTAGCTATAAAAAAGGCACTAGGGGGAAAAAAAAGGCACATGAGCGATTCTTCTGATGGAATTATTCTGTTAAATGTATCAATTTCAATAACCTATCCCATAGCTGTTGGGTTTTTTTTAAGATTTTATTTCTTTATTTGAGAGAGAGAGAAAGCATGTGAAACAGAGAGAGAAGCAAGAGCAGGGAGAGGTGAAGGGGGACGTTAGAAGGAAAAGCCAACAGGAGCCCGACATGGGGCTCAAGCCCAGGACCCTGGGATTATGACCTGAGCCAACGGCAGATGATTAACCAACTGAGCCACCTAAGTGCCCCAGTAACCTATCCTATTAAAGATATTAACATAGGGGAAATTGAGTAGATGGTATACAAGATCTCTTTGTATTATTTCTTACACCTGCATGTGACTCTATGTTTGACTCAAAATAAAAAGCTTAATTAAAAAATAATTGTAAATGAACAATCTGAATGACAATAATTGCAGGGGCACCTGGCTCAGTCAGAAGAGCACCTGACTCTTGATCTTGGGGTCAAAAATTTGAGCCCCACATTGGGTACAAAGATTACTTGAATAAAAACTTGAAAAAAAATTGCATTTATCAGGGTGACTGGGTGGCTCAGTTGGTTAAGCGCTTGACACTTGATCTCAGCTCAAGTCTTGATCTCAGGATCATGAGTTCAAGCCCTGCACTGGGTGTGGAGCCTACTAAAAAATAGATAAATTATTCCATTTGTAATAGTGTCAAAAAAAAAAGTTTAGGAACAAATTTATCCAAAGAGGCAAAGAACTTGTACAATGAAAACTACAAAATGTGGCTGAAAGTAAAGACTGGACAAACATAAAGACATCCTATGTTCATGGATTGAAAGACAATGTTGTTGAGATGTCCTTATTATCCAGAGCAATCTACAGATTCAATGCAATCCCTATCAAAATTCCAATGTTTGGGGATGTCTGGGTGACTCAACAGTTAAGCATCTGGGATTAAGGGTCATCATCCCAGGGTCCTGGGATTTAGGCCCACATCGGGCTCCTTGCTCAGCAGGGAGCCTGCTTCTCCCTCTGCCTGCCACTCCCCCTGCTTGTGCACTTGTGAGCTCTCTGACAAATAATTTTGTTTAAATTCCAATGTTTTATGTAGAAATAGAAAAGTGCATTCCTAAAATTTGTTGAAGAGACCGTGAATAGCCAAAACAACACTGAAAAAGAACAAAGTTGGGCGCCTGGGTGGCTCAGTGGGTTAAAGCCTCTGCCTTCGGCTCAGGTCATGATCTCAGCGTCCTGGGATCGAGGCCCGCATCGGGCTCTCTGCTCAGCAGGGAGCCTGCTTCCTCCTCTCCTTGTCTCTCTGCCTGCCTCTCTGCCTACTTGTCATCTCTCTCTGTGTCAAATAAATAAATAAAATCTTAAAAAAAAAAAAAAAGATTAAAAAGAAAAAGAACAAAGTTGGGGAACTCATACTTCTTTATTTTGAAACTTACTACAAAGCTACAGTAATTAAAATGGTGTGGTACTAGCATAATCAAGAGATGTATAGAGCAAAAGAAAAAGAACAAAGAGCCCAGAAATAAAACCTCACATACACAAATGATTTTTTCTTTTTATTGTTTTTAATTTTTTTAAAGATTTTATTTATTTATTTGACACAGAGAAAGAAGAGCAAGAGAACACAAGCAGGGGGAGCTGCAGAGGGAGAGCGAGAAGCAAACTCCCTGCATAGCAGGGAGCTTGATGGAGAGACGGATCCCAGGAATCTGGGACCACGACCCTAGCCAAGGGCAGATGCTTAACCAACTCAGCCACCCAGACACTCCAGTCAGATGATTTTCAAAAAGAGAACCAAAACCATTCTTTTCAATAAATGTTGCTGGGGGCACCAGAGTGGCTCAGTTGGTTAAGCCTCTGCCTTTGGTTCAGGTCATGATCCTGGGGTCCTGGGATCAAGCCTAGGGCTCCCTGCTTGGTGGGAGCCTGCTTCTCCCTCTCCCTCTGCAGCTTCCCCTGCTTGTGATCTCTCTCTTTCTGTCTCTGTCAAATAAATAAAACCTTTAAAAAAAAATGTTGCTGGAAAACTTAATATCGACATGCAAAACACTGAAATAGGACCCTTACCCTATACCATATATAAAAATTAACTTGAAATGCATTAAAAACTTAAACTTAAGAACTAAAACTTAAACACTTAAAAGAAAACACGAGGAAAATATCTGTCACTGGATTTGGCAAGGGTATCTTCAATACGACACCAAAAGCACAGGCAACAAAAAACAAAAATTGGTAAATTGAACTTTGTCCAAATTAAAACTTTTGTGCATCAATGGACACTGCTGTGACAGTGAAAAAACAGCCCAAAGAATGAGAAAAAATATTTACAAATCATATCTGATAAAGGTCTAGATCCAGAGCTGTCCAGAACTAAAGAATTCAATAGTTTTTTACAAAGGGACAAATACCCCTATTACAAAATGGGCAAAAAATTAAATATGCATTTCTCCAAAGATTTACCAACAGCCAAAAACACATTTTGAAAAGATGCTCTGCACCACTACAAGGAGATGAAATCAAAACCACAAGGAGATACCACTTCATACCATTAGCAAGGCTATAATTTCAAAGAGAAAAGAAACAGAAAATAAGGGCGCCTGGGTGGCTCAGTGGGTTAAAGCCTCTGCTTTCGGCTCAGGTCATGATCTCAGCGTCCTGGGATCGAGGCCCGCATCGGGCTCTCTGCTCAACAGGGAGCCTGCTTCCTCCTCTCCCTGTCTCTCTGCCTGCCTCTCTGCCTACTTGTAATCTCTCTCTCTGTATAAAATAAATAAATAAAATCTTTTAAAATATATATAAATAAATAAATAAATGCAAAACCAATCAAAACACTGAAAGGATTTGTTGTGAAACAATAGGATTCTAAATGGTAATCAAATTCAAAAGACAAAAGGCAAAATATTTTTTAAAAAGGCAGATGAAGAGAAGACAAGAGGGAAGAACTAATTTTATCTGATATCTCATGTACAGACTTATGAAACTAGCGTAATTTTTAAATTGTGGTGCTGGCACAAAGATAAGACAAATCAAAAGAACAGAAAGTCCAGGGGCGCCTGGGTGGCTCAGTGGGTTAATGCCTCTGCCTTCAGCTTGGGTCATGATCTCAGGGCCCTGGGACTGAGCCCTGCATCAGGCTCTCGAGCATGCTTCCTCCTCTCTCTCTTTGCCTGCCTCTCTGCCTACTTGTAATCGCTCTCTCCCTCTGTCAAATAAATAAGTAGGGCGCCTGGGTAGCTCAGTGGGTTAAAGCCTCTGCCTTCAGCTCAGGTCATAATCTCAGGGTCCTGGGACTGAGGCCCGCATTGGGCTCCCTGCTCAGCGGGGAGGCTGCTTCTCCCTCTCTCTCTGCCTGCCTCTCTGCCTACTTGTGATCTGATCTCTCTCTCTGTGTCAAATAAATAAATAAAATCTTAAAAAAAAAAAAACAAATAAATAAGTAAATAATCTTAAAAAAACAAAAAAATTTTAAAAAGAACAGAAAGTCCAGAAACAAACCTACACAAATCTAAAACTGCTGATTTAGTGAAAGAGTACCACTGTAGAGAGGGAGAGGAAAGAATAATGTTAAAACTGGATAGTCCTGGGATGCCTGAGTGGCTCAGCTGTTGAGCATCTGACTCTTGCTATCGGTTCAAGTCATGATCTCAGGATGGTGGGACAGAGCCCTGAGTTCCACTCAGCCCTCAGCAGGGAATCTGCTTGAGATTCTCTCTCCCTAGCCCTCTGCCCCTGCCCCAGCTCGCAGCTCGCATGCATGCTTGCTCTCTCTCTCCCTCTCTCAAATAAATCAATCAATCTTTAGGGGGAAAAAAGCTCAAACCCATGTTTGCTCTCTTTCAAATAAATCAATCTTAGGGAAAAAACTGGATATTCCTACTTAATACATTATATTATACATACACATAAAATACATAATACATATAAAGTTAACATATATAGGGGCACCTGGGTGGCACAGTCGGTTGAGAATCCGACTCTTGCTTTTGGCTCAGAATGAGATCTCGGGGTTGTGATACTGAGCCCCATATCAGGGTCCAAGCTCAACACAGGGTCTGCTTCAAACTTTTCTTTCCTTCTGCCCCTGCACCCTGCACTTGCATGCTTCTCTTTCTCTCTCTCAAATAAATAAATCTAAAAAAGAAAAAGTTAACATATATGTATTTCCCCACATTTTATCTACACACAAAATCAAACTCAAATGAGTTGGTTATAGACTAAACATGAGGAGGAGGGAGAAAACATTCCTTCAGAAGATTAGATAGGAAACTAATTTCAGGACCTCAACTTAGGAAAAGATTTAACAGGTCACTAAAAGCACTAACCACAAAAGAAAGAAAAAATTGAAAATGTTTTACTACACTGAAATTAAGAACTTTTCCTTCAAAGAATAAAATAAATGAAAGGGCCAGCCAGGTGACTGGTTAGCTCACTTGGTGAGAATGCATCACTAACATCACCAACGTCACAGGTTCAATCCCCAAACAGGCCAAGAGGGGCATTAATTCCATATTTACAAAAAATCAATTTTTTGAAGAATAAAATAAATGAACCACTAACATGGAGAAGTCACACACAAGTCGCAAGTGAAAAAATCCATACGGCCTGTAAATATACAAAAGGGACTTACCATCATTAGTAATCATAAAATTGCAAATTAAAAACCACAATGAGATACTACCATACAACTACCAAAATGACTAGTTAAAAAGACTGACATACTAAGCATTAGTTAAGCACTGGTAGAAAAAATAAACCATTCAATGGTGGGAAAGTAAAGTGAAACAACCACTTCTGAAAATGAACTGGCCTTCCTGATAACCTCACACCTCCACTTCTTAAGTATATACCTGAAGCAGGATTTCTACACTTTTCTGACCATGAACCACTTTAAAAAATCTGTTTTAGGGCCCCTCGGTGGCTCAGTGGGTTAAAGCCTCTGCTTTCGGCTCAGGTCATGATCTCAGGGTCCTGGGATCGAGGCCCGCATCGGGCTCCCTGCTCAGCAGGAAGCCTGCTTCCCCACCCCCCTGCCTGCCTCTCTGCCTCCTTGTGATCTCTCTCCCTCTGTGAAATAAATAAATAAAATCTTTAAAAAAAAATCTGTTTTATATTGCAACCCTGTATACATACACAGGATGCTGAAAATGCACTGTGAATTTTCTTCTGTTCCATTTCATTTTTTTTTAAGATTTTATTTATTTATTTGACACAGAGAGAAATCACAAGTAGGTAGAGGCAGGCAGAGACAGAGGAGGAAGCAGGCTCCTCGCTGAGCAGGGAGCCCGTTGTGGGGCTCGATCCCAGGACCCTGCGATCATGACCCGAGCCGAAGGCAGAGGCTTCTACCCACTGAGCCACCCAGGTGCCCCTCCATTTCATTTTTTAATGTTGGTTGCTCCCTACAAATCTGATTTTATGACCCTTTTGGAGCACACACAGCAATCTGAAGAGTAGCAAGCTAGAGAAATTCCTGCACATGTACAAAAATATTCACAATAGTTGTTCATAATGCAAAAAAATAGTGTTCATAACACTGACAAAAATCTGTATGTCTGTCAACAGCAGTATGGATAATGTGTAATTCACATCCTGAAATATTACACAACAATGAAAATGAATCAACTATAGGTACAGGCACCAAATAAATCTCAAAAACATACTGTGAATTTTTTTTTAATTATTCCATTTACATAAAATTCAAAACTGTCACAACTAATAATAGGTTGTGGAGAAATAAAGCTGAAGAGGGGTGGTTGGGTGGCTCAGTTGGTTAAGCATCTGCCTTCAGCTTAGGTCATGATCTCAGGGTCCTAAGATCGAGCCCCACAACAGGCTCCCTGCTCAGTGGGGAGTCTGCTTCTCCCTCTGCCTCTCTCCACCATTCATGCTCTCTCTCTCAAATAAATAAAATCTTTAAAAAAAAAAAAAAGAAAGAAAGAAAGATGGGTGTCTGGGTGGCTCAGTCAGTTAAGCGTCTTCATTCAGCTCAGGTCATGATCCTGGAGTCCCTGGATCAGGTCCCACATCAAGCTCCCTGCTTAACGGGGAGTCTGCTTCTAGAACAATTAATATGCAACTCAGGAAAGTGTTTCTTTGGAGCAAACTGAAAATGTTATCAGGAGGAGGCACACAGAGGTCAAGATATGGGCAATGCTCTTCTTATTAAGCTTGTTTGATAAGCACATGGATATTTATTTTGTCATTTTAATTGCTCATCCACTGGCTACACTCCCTTTTCTTTGAATCATAGGTCTTACAACTAAAAATAAGTAAAAATCCTACACACACACACACACACACACACACACACACACACACACACACACGTAAATTAAAATGCGTAAGGCTGGGGTGCCTGGGTGGCTGAGTGAGTTAAGCATCCGACTCTTGGTTTCAGCTCAGGTCAGGATCTCAGCATCGTGAGACTGAGCCCCACGCTGGGCTCCACACTCAGCGTGGATTCCACTTTAGGTTCTCTCCATGTCCCTCTGCCCCTCCCTTCCACTCAAGCGCTCTCTCTCTCTCTCTCAAATAAAACAAATACAATCGTTAAATAAAATACATAAGGTTGGTCCAAAGAAATGAAAAGTGTTTGTTTAGATAAGGGTGAAATCTTAAACCTCTTAAGACCTATAATATATGCCTTCAAATGACAAAAGAAATGACAAAAGAAACATACTTGGACAGAGTATGTTATCAATATATCAAAGATGACCAGAAGATGGAGTGTGTTTCTGAGACAAAACTCAACATTTCCTAAAAAAATCAATTACCAAAAGCAGTCAAACATCCATAAAATCAATAATATGTTGCCAAAAAAAGTGAAGATAATAAAAAAAGCTGGGCACACCTGGGTGGCTCTGTCTGTTCAGTGTCTAACTCTTGATTTCAGTTCAGGTCATGATCTCAGGGTTGTGATCTCTGGCTCCCTGCCGGGTATGAAGCCTGCTTAAGAGGCTTACTCTCCCCTGTCCCTCCGTCCCTCCCCACCTAAACCTCTCTTTTAAAAAAAAAAAAAAGAAGAAGGGGCGCCTGGGTGGCTCAGTGGGTTAAAGCCTCTGCCTTCGGCTCGGGTCATGATCTCGGGGTCCTGGGATCGAGCCCCGCATCGGGCTCTCTGCTCGGCGGGGAGCCTGCTTCCCCCTCTCCCTGCCTCTCTGCCTACTTGTGATCTCTCTCTGTCAAATAAATAAAATCTAGAAGAAGGAGAAGGAGAAGGAGAAGGAGAAGGAGAAGAAGAAGAAGAAGAAGAGGAAGAAGAAGAAGAGGAAAAAGAAGAAGAAGAAGAAGAAGAAGAAGAAGAAGAAGAAGAAGAAGAAACAACTTCTGGAACATTTAAGTAAAACAAAACTTTTGCAAACAGAGATACAGCTCATCTAAATTTCTCCTTCCTAACTTTAATGACAAAGGGAATAAAGAAGGAACAAGAGGTTGAAATATACACATACAATGGCAGAAACTAAAAAACCTCAGGGAAAAATCCAACCGTGAAGGAAACTGTCCTTATGATTAATAATACACAGATGACCCTTGAATAACATGGGAGGTTGTGGGTGCCAACTCCACAACAGTCAAAAATCCACACCCAAACCTCTGAATCCCCAAGAACTTAACTCGCAATAGCCTACTGTTGACTGGAAACTTAAGCATAATAGTCAACATATATCTTATGTGTATTAAATACTGTATTCTTACAATAAAGTAAGTTAGAAAAAAGGAAATATTAAGAAAAGCATAAGGACAGGTGCCTCGGTGACTCAGTCAAGTTAAGTATCTGACTCTTGACCTCAGCTCAGGTTTTGATCTCAGGGTCACAGTGTGTTCAAGCCCCGCATTTGGCTCCACACTGGACATGGAGCCTGGGGCAGCTGGGGAGGAAAGAAGGATGGAAGGATGGAGGGAGTGAGAGAAAAAGAAAGAAAAGAGGGCGCCTGGGTGGCTCAGTGGGTTAAAGTCTCTGCCTTTGGCTCAGGTCATGATCTCAGAGTCCTGGGATCAAGGCCCCTCATCGGGCTCTCTGCTCAGCGGGGAACCTGCTTCCTCCTCTCTCTCTGCCTCCCTCTCTGCCTATTTGTGATCTGATCTCTCTGTGTCAAATAAATAAAAAAAAAAAAATCTAAAAAGAAAAAAAAAAAAGGTTTTGGGCGCCTGGGTGGCTCAGTGGGTTAAAGCCTCTGCCTTCGGCTCAGGTCATGATCTCAGAGGCCTGGGATCGGGGCCCGCATCGGGCTCCCTGCTCGGCGGGGAGTCTGCTTCCTCCTCTCTCTCTGCCTTCCTCTCTGCCTACTTGTGATCTCTCTCCCTCTCTCTGTCAAATAAATAAATAAAATCTTTTAATAAAAGGGGGGGGTTAAAGAATAACTTAAAAAAAAAAGAAAAGAAAGAAGTGGAGAGAGAAGGAGAGAGAGAGGGCGATAAAGAGAGAGAGGGAGAAAGAAAAAAGAAATGAAAAAAAGAAAGAAAATAAAATACATTTACAGTACTGTACTGTATTTATTTAAAAAGTCCAAGTATAAGTGAACCCAGACAACTCAAACCCATTGCTCAAGGATCAACTGTATTTCCTAATCTCACCACAGTGATGCTATTTCATTTTTCTTCTGTTCTAAAATAACATCAAGATAAAGATATTCACATATACATATGTATTAACACTTCTGGTCACCAACTTGAACTAGAATCTATAGTGTAGCATAACACTTAAAACCATCATTTCTGGAGTGCCCACGGTTCAAAACCTGGTGTATTCCCTGAACAAATTACTAAACCTCTCTAGGCCCCAAGTTGCCTCATCATTTAAAAACATGACATACAAATAGTATCTATTTCATTGTCCTGATGAGAGAGTAAAATAATATATTCCTTCATATAAACCACCTGAGAATACTTGGCACATAAACAGAGCTTCAAGCTATTCCACAGTGGAAGAAACTGAGGCTTAGAAGATAAACTTGCCCACTCACAGATCTAGTCCATCTTACTCCAAGCCCATGATCTTTTTTTTTTTTTTAAGATTTTTATTTATTTGACAGAGAGAGAGATCACAAGCAGGCAGAGAGGCAGGCAGAGAGAGAGGAGGAAGCAGGCTCTCTGCAGAGCAGAGAGCCCGATGCGGGCCTCGATCCCAGGACCCTGGGATCATGACCTGAGCCGAAGGCAGAGGCTTTAACCCACTGAGCCACCCAGGTGCCCCCAAGCCCATGATCTTAACCTTACTACTGTACTGCCTGAATTTCTCTGGGTGAAATTAATGGATTTTCTCTACTTATCTTCCTTTCCCCAATTATCCAAAAATAAGCATACCTGCACTTAGTATACAAAAATCAGGGGCGCCTGGGTGGTTCAGTCATTAACCATCTGCCTTCAGCTCTGGTCATGGTCCCAGGAGCCCTGCATCAGGATCCCTGCTTCTCCCTCTCCTACTCCCCCTGCTTGTGTTCCCTCTCTCCCTGTGTCTCTCTCTGTCAAATAAATAAAATCTTTAAAAAAAAAATGAACTAAAAAAAAAAATTAGAGTAAATTTTCTTAAGACAGAGAACAATACTTGGCACTCTGGGACTCAGAGAACAGAAAAGCACTAATGGCAACTGAGAATAACACATAGAAAGACATCTTCTGGAATTATTTGTCTGCTCATAGCTATGTAGAGGCCAGAGTAGAGAAAGTGATTAATAAGAGAGGTAGGGACAATACAAATGGAGAAAGTAGAGTTTACATCTTGTTAGGGCAACTGTAATTTCCAGTTGGCTCTAGAACAATACCATCATTTTCTTTTTTTTTTCTTTTTTTAGTCTGTTTAAGTAATCTCTACACCCAACATGGGCTCAAACTCATGACCCCAAAATCAAGAGTTGCATGCTCTTTCCATTGAGCCAGCCATGTGCCCCATAATACCATAATTTTCTGGCCCTACTGAATAACTGCAGTAGACGAATTTTTTTTTAAGATTTTATTTATTTGACACAGAGAGAGAAGAGTACAAGCAGCAGACGCAGAGGGAAAAGCAGACTCCCCGCTGAGAAGGGAGCCCAATGTGGGACTCGATCCCAGGACCCTGAGATCATGACCTGAGCCAAAGGCAGCCAGCCGCTTAACCGACTGAGCCACCCAGGTGCCCTAGACTTTTTCTTTTAAGTAAACTCTGTGCCAACATGGGGCTCAAGCTCACAGTCCTGAGATCAAGAACTGCAATAGTTGGTAGAGTTACCAACTGAGCTAGTTAGAATCCCCCAGACTTATTGCTGAGGATAGAGACACTGGGGAAGGGTGTTTACCCAGCCATACCCCATGCATAAATTAAATGTGTCAGGGGCGGGCGCCTGGGTGGCTCAGTGGGTTAAAGCCTCTGCCTTCGGCTCAGTTCATGATCTCAGGGTCCTGGGATCGGGGCCCACATCAGGCTCCC
>LNAC01000396.1:58525-77423 GCA_002007465.1 Ailurus styani | reverse complement strand
AAAAAAAAAAAAGAGGGGTGCCTGGGTGGCTCAGTGGGTTAAAGCCTCTGCCTTCAGCTCAGGTCATGATCTCAGGGTCCTGGGATTGAGCCCTGCATCGGGATCCCTGCTCAGCGGGGAGCCTGCTTCCCCCTCTCTCTCTGCCTGCCTTTCTGCCTACCTGTAATCTCTCTGTGTCAAATTAAAAAATCTTTAAAATAAATAAATATTTAAAAAAATTTAAAAAGTGTTAAATGTAAAATACAACCCTTTTTTATTTTTTTTATTAACATAGAATGTATTATTTGTTTCAGGGGTACAGGTCTGTGAATCATCAGTCTTACACTATTCACAGCACTCACCACAGCACATACCCTCCCAAATGTCCATTACCCAGCCACCTTATCCCTCTGCCCCCACCGCCAGAAGCCCTCAGTTTGTTTCCTGAGATTAAGAGTCTCTTATAGTTTGTCTCCCTCCCTGGCCCCATCTTGTTTCATTTTTCCCCTCCCTTCCCCCTAAGAACCCTCACCCTGCCTCTCAAATTCCTCCTATCAGAGAGATCATATGATAACTGTCTTTCTCTGATTGACTTATTTCACTTAGCATAATCCCTCTAGTTCCATCTAAATCGTTGCAAATGGCAAGATTTTGTGTTTTTTGATGGCTGCATAGTATTCTATTGTATATATACACCACATCTTCTTTATCCATTCATCTGTTGATGGACATCTAGGCTCTTTGTATAGTGTGGCTATTGTGGACATTGCTGCTATAAACACTGGGGTGCACGTGCCCCTTTGGATCACTACATTTGAAATACAATCCTTTTAATAAAAACACTATGGGGGGGCGCCTGGGTAGCTCAGTGGGTTAAAGCCTCTGCCTTCGGCTCAGGTCATGATCCCAGGGTCCTGGGATCGAGGCCCACATCGGGCTCTCTGCTCAGCGGGGAGCCTGCTTCCTCCTCTCTCCTCTCTCTCTGCCTGCCTCTCTGCCTACTTGTAATCTCTCTCTCTGTGTCAAATGAATAAATAAAATCTTTAAAAAACAAAACAAAACAAAAACCACTATGGATCAAAAAAAAAAGTCTCTTTCCACCAACAGTTAAGAAACACTATAGGAACTGGAAACGGCAACCACATTCGCTTTTTTTTTCTTCTTCACATTTGCTTTGTAAGAGAGACTCTTGAAACAGAGGTGGACTGTACTGAAAAGGAAAGAAGTAAAAAAGCAAAGGTAGGGGCGCATGGGTGTCTCAGTCGGTTAAGCATCTGCCTTCGGCTCAGGTCATGACCCAGGGTCCTGGGACTGAGCCCCATATAGGACTCCATGCTCAGTGGTAATCCTGCTTCTCCCTCTCCCTACCACTCCTCCTGCTTGTCAAATAAATAAATTAAATCAAGAAAAGAAAGAAAGAAAGAAAGAAAGAAAGGAAGGAAGGAAGGAAGGAAGGAAGGAAGAAAGGAAAAAGAAAAAGAAAAGAAAGAAAAGAAAAGAAAGGAGGAAGGAAGGAAGGGGGGAAGAGAGGGGGAAAGAGAGGGAGGAAGGNGAAAAGAAAGAAAAGAAAAGAAAAAAGAAAAGAAAGGAGGAAGGAAGGAAGGGGGGAAGAGAGGGGGAAAGAGAGGGAGGAAGGGAAAGAAGTTTGCATTAAGTATGTGTAATGTGTTACATTTTATAAAAAAGGAATAAAAACAAGAGTATATATGTAAAGCATGTACATACGTAAACTAGGAAAATGAAAAAAGAAGCAGTAACAATGGGAACTCTGGAAGCAAAGCTAGGCAATAAGAGGTTTAGGAGGAAAAGCTTTCACTATCTTTTGTTTTGTTTTTTCAAAGATTTTAGTTTTAAGTAATCTCTACACCCAATGTGGGGCCTGAACTCACAACCCTAAGATCAAGAGTCTCATGCTCCACAAACTGAGCCAGCCAGGCACACCTACTATTTATCTTTTTTTTTTTTTTTAAGACTTTATTTATTTATTTAAGAAACAGCACAAGTTTGGGAGGTGGGGGTAGAACGAGAGGGAGAAGCAGACTCCCGGCTGAGCAGGGAGCCCAACATAGAACTTGATCCCAGGTCCCTGAGATCATGACCTGAGCTAAAGGCAAATGCTTATCCGACTGAGCCACCAAGGCGCCTCACTGTCTATCTTTTTATATTTTTTGAACCATGTCAATATATCACCTTACCAAAAACTAAATAAGTTAATTTAAGCTGTTACAATAACCTAGACAAAAAAATTAAAGCTTAAATTATGCCACTGACTAATTTAAGATGCCTAGGACACTTAAATAGACATACCCAGAAGGTAATTGCAAATATGGATCTGAAGATTAGAATAAAACTGTTCAGGTGATATTGATGCTTAAAAGATCCCCAAGAATGCATCATAAATTTTCACAGGGTAAGGTTACCAAATAAACAAGCCAGAAAAGCAATCATGTAACTTAAATTTTAAAGAAGTAAGGAAGTAATGCCAAACAGGAAACCAAAAGGAAATGTTTAAAGAGATAGGAGAAGAAAGTAGCATCCCAAAAGTCATGAGAAGAGAGAGTTGCAATGGAGTGTGATCAGTTTTTACAATGGCACTGATCACAGAGCAATGCAGTAATCACAGTTTTAAATGCTGAAAGTGGATCAAATGGAATGAAAACTGAAAAAATTTTGGATTTGCCCATTTGAAGTTATCAGCAAAATCAATAGTGGTGGACTTAACAGCCAAATGTAATGGTATCAAAGGTGAATGAACGAACAGGAGTTTGTGACATCTTATGCACTTATTTACCCCCAAACTTTTTCCAGAAAAGGATTTGAGGCACCCTACAGATAAACAACCTGTATTATAACAACAAAAAGTAGAAAAATGAACATTGAAAGCCAGTATGAAGGACATCTCCCTGATTTAGGGAAACTGCTCTTACCCCTGACTCCAACTATGTAGTTCTAGTGAGGGTTGCCATTCATAGTACCCTCCCCACTCCAGCCACAGGGATGGTGGGTACATGATCCAAGACAGGCCAATCAGAGTCCTTCCCAGGATTCTTCAAGAGAGCCCCTTCTTCTGGTAGAAGGGGCTGGGAAGATGAGAGCCAAGAGCTGCCAGCAGTCATGGTTCCAGCCTCATGAAGTAGAGAGTCTGTAGTATGAGAGAATGAAATCAACACGCAGAGAAACAGAGATAAGAGGTGAAGTCCTAAACCCCACAGGAGGAGGAGGAAGAAACAAATATACTAATAACCAGATTAACAACAACTGATGTAACTAAAGACCAGATTTGGTTCTGGCCTGACTGGTAGTCAGAACAAAAAGAAAAACAGAATGTGTATCCGGGAGCTATCAAAAAGGAGGAAATATATACCAGGACCCTCAAGGAGTCAATTTTCCTGAAGCTAAGTTATTAAAAGAATTTCTTGTACATGGACTTCTATATAAGGGTCACTGAAAGACAAAATGGACAACTGTCCATGATGAGATTATAGCAAATGCAGGTTTCATATGCTGTGGCTTAAAATGACAACTAAGTTGTATCATAATCATTATGCACAACTAAGAGGCTAGACAACAGTAGACAACTGAAGCTACAACTACAACTACAGCTTTATTCTTCCAGGAAGCTTGCTAGTGAAAGTGAAACGACAAAAAAATGAAAGGTGAAAAATGTATAGGGAAAGTAGAATCCATGGGAAAATTAAAAAATGTGTGTGGAGTAGGGGGTAAAAAAATCAAGCAGAAAGAACACACTAAAGCATAAAACAAGACCCTGGAAGAAATGGTAAAAGACCACATCACAAGCACAGACAGTGAATTCCACTTAAAACTACCTCCTCTCCCTAAGAACTCCAGTAAATGAGATAAAAGGACATAAAGCTACAAACAGAAAAAGTAGGTAAGAGAAGACAACAGCTATAAAATTTCAGAAGCTAGAAAGGAGGCAAGTAGTAAATGACTTAACAAATCAGAAAAGGTTGTTGTAGTAAGATAAGCCCAAAAGCAATGTATCTTGGACTATATAGCAACAACTGGAGGAACTTTAGGTATCAGTCATTGGGGAAAGGGGGTCACACATGCACAGGTGGTGGTGTATGTATCCAAAAGGAATGGGTTCAGATGAAGCTAAAAATAGGAGAGACGGGATACACTCTGAAAAACAACTGAACTTCCCACTCATCTCCTTCCCAACTACTCCCATCCTGGAAAACTGAAGAAAGGGTAAATCTGGACTTGGAGATACCAGGCACAGCTAAGGAAAGGGGTACCATGCCGGAAAAAGAAGAATTAACTGAAAATCGAACTGTAAATAGTGAAATTCCAGCAAACATATGGCTCAAAGAATATTGAATAACCAGGGTAGTTAATCCCAAACAGATGATTGGAAGATTTCCCTCTCATTCAGCTAACCAGCTGGTGGTCTCCTAATAAAGGAATCCATTTAGATCACCTATAACGAAGCTAATCAGCAACAATCCCTGCCCCCCACACACAGAGCTTCTAATCAACTCAAGAGGAGTTTGTCTTAAATTCAAATAGGTGGCTAAGAGTTACCACATTTTTAAACAAGGTCTCTAACAAAACAAGCCAAAACAAGGGTACAAAGGAATGCTGAAGAAAAGAGTCCCAGGAGCAGACAAAAACTTCAGAAAACTGAAACAAAATAAAAACAAAACAAAACAAAACAAAAAAATCTTCTGATTAATATCCTCACAGTTAAAAGAGAAAAACTGCATCCAAAAGATATTCCAGGGCGCCTGGGTGGCTCAGTGGGTTAAAGCCTCTGCTTTCGGCTCAGGTCATGATCTCAGGGTCCTGGGATCGAGGCCCGCATCGGGCTCTCTGCTGAGCAAGGAGCCTGCTTCCCCCTCCCTCTCTCTGCCTCCTTGTGATCTCTCTCCCTCTGTGAAATAAATAAATAAAATCTTTAAAAAAAAAAAAAAGATATTCCATATTCATGGAATAGAAGAACCAATATAATTAAATACCCTTACTACCCAAAGCAAGCTACAGTCCCTAACAAAATAACAACATGTTTCACATAACTATAATAAAACTAAAATTTGTATGGAACCACAAAAGACTCCAAATGGCCAAAGCAATCTTGAGAAAGAAAACCAAAGCTGAAGGTATCACAATCCCAGATTTCAAGATATACAATGCTATAATAATCAAAACAGTATGGTACTGGCACAAAAACAGACACAGAGATCAGTGGAACAGAATAGAGAGCTCAGAAATAACCCCAAGCTTTTATGGTCAATTAATCTACAACAAAGGAAGTAAGAATATACAATGGGGAAAAGACATTCTCTTCAACAAATGGTGCTGGGAAAACTGGACGGCTACATGCAAAAGAACAAAACCGGACCACTTTCTTAGTCACACACAAAAATAAACTCAAAATGGGTTAAAGACCTAAAAGTGAGACCTGAAACCAGAAAACTCTTAAAAGACAACACTGGCAGTTCACATCTTTGACATCAGTCATAGAAACATTTTTCTAGATATGTCTCCTCAGGCAAGGGAAACAAAAGCAAAAATAAAAATCACTGGACTACATCAAAATAAAACATTTTTGCACATCAAAGGAAAGCCTCAACAAAATGAAAAGGCAACCCACTGAATGGGAGAAAATATCTGCAAATGCTGTATCTGCTAAGGGATTAATATCCAAAATATATGAAGAATAGGGGCGCCTGGCTGGCTCAGTAGGCAAAGCAAGTGACACTTACTCTCAGGGTCATGAGTTTAAGGCCCACGCTGACTATGGAGCCTACTTTAAGAAATAAAAAAGATATACAAAATAAAAAAGAAGAAGAACTTCTACAACTCAACATCAAAATATCCAATTAAAAAATGAGCAGGGGAAAAAAAAAAAGCAGAGCTGGGGCACCTGGGTGATTCAGGCACTGGAGCATGCGACTCTTGATCTCAGGGTCGTGAGTTCGAGGCACACACTGGATACAGAGATTACTTAAAAATAAAATCTTGGGGGGGAAAAAATGGGCACCTGAAACAGATACTTTTCCAAATAAGACACAAAGATGCCCAACAAATACATGAAAAGATGCTCAACTTCACTCATCCTCAGGAAAATGTAAATTAAAACCACACTGAGGTATCACTTTATATTAGTCAGAATGTCTAGTATCAAAAACATAAGAAATAACAAGTGCTGGGAAGGATATGGAGTAAAGGGAACACCTGTGCACTGTTGATAGGAGAATAAATTGGTGCAGCCACTGTGGAAAACAAAATGGAAGTTCCTCGAAAATTAAAAATAGATTACCAGGGGGCACCTGGTATCCAACTCTTGATTTTGGCTCAGTTCACAATATCACGGTCAGTCGTAAGATCAAACCCTGCATCAGGCTCCACACTCAAAGGGGAATCTGCTTGAGATTCTCTCTCTCCCTCCACCCCTCCCCCAACTTGAGCACATACCCTCTCTCTCAAAATAAGTAAATAAAATCTTAAAAAAAAACAGATTAGCATATGATCTAATAATTCCACTACTGAGGATGTATCAAGAGAAAATGAAAACACAAATCCAAAAAAATATATGCACCTTTATGTTTATTGCAGCATTATTTACAATAACCAAGATATAGAAGGAACTCAAGTGTCCATGGATAAATGAATGAAAAAAGAACATGTAGTGTGTGTACACACACATACACACACACACAATGGAGTTATTACTGACCCATAAAAAAGAATGAGATCTTGCCATTTGCAAAAACAGGGATGGATATAGAGAGCATTATGCTAAGTGAAATAAGTCAGAGAAAGACAAATACCATATAATTTTGTTTATATGTGGGATCTAAACACAACAAATGAAAGAACAAAGAAAATAAGCAAAAACAGACCCATAAATGCAAAAACAGACCCATAAATACAGAAAACTGGTGGTTGCCTGAGGGAATGGGCAACATAGGTGACAGGGTAGTAGGAGGTACAGGATTCCAGTTATGGAATGAATTAAGTCACAGGGATGAAAAGGCACAGCATAAGGAATATGGTCAGTTATTGTGTAATAACAGCATTATACAGTGACAGACGATAGCTATACTTGTGGCGAGTAGAGCATACCACAGAGAATTGTGGAATCACTAAGTTGTACACCTGAAACTGATGTAACACTATGTGTCAACTACACTTCAATTAAGAAAAAAAGGGCACCTGGGTGGCTCAGTGGGTTAAAGCCTCTGCCTTCGGCTCAGGTCATGATCTCAGGGTCCTGAGATCAAGGCCCGCATTGGACTCCCTGCTCCACAAGGAGCCTGCTTCCTCCTCTCTCTCTGCCTGCCTCTCAGCCTACTTGTGATCTCTCTCTCTGTGTCAAATAAATAAATAAAATATAAAAAAAAAAAAAAGATACTGCATCCAAGAAATAAAAACAGGAGGAAAAAATAAAGAACGGCAAGTATAAAAGAGCCCTTGGAAATTAAAAGTATAATACACCTTAGAAATTTAAGTGAAGGGGCACCTGGGTGGCTCAATCCTTAAGCGTCTGCCTTTGGCTCAGGTCATGATCCCAGGATTCTGGGATCGAGCCCCACATCGGACTCCCTGCTGAGTGGGAAGACTGCTTCTCCCTCTCACACTCCCCCTGCTTGTGTTCCCTCTCTCCCTGTCTCTCTCTCTCTCTCTCTCTCTCTGTCAAATAAATTAACAATCTTTAAAAAAAAAAAATTTAAGTGAAGGGTTAGAAGACAAAGTAAGGAACTGCCTCAGAAAGTAGAAAAAAAGTCGGGCGCCTGGGTGGCTCAGTGGGTTAAAGCCGCTGCCTTCGGCTCAGGTCATGATCCCAGGGTCCTGGGATCGAGGCCCGCATCGGGCTCCCTGCTCGGCAGGGAGCCTGCTTCCTCCTCTCTCCTCTCTCTGCCTGCCTCTCTGCTTACTTGTAATCTCTCTGTGTGTCAAATGAATAAATAAAAAAAATCTTTAAAAAAAAAAAATAAAAAATAAAAAAGGTAAGAGGCAAAAAAAAAAAAAAGTAGAAAAAAAGTAATGTAAACACAAAATATTAAAAATTGGAAAATTAGGGGCGCCTGGGTGGCTCAGTTGTTGAGCGTCTGCCTTCGGCTCAGGTCATGATCCCAGCGTCCTGGGATCGAGCCTCGAATCGGGCTCCCTGCTCAGCAGAGAGCCTGCTTCTCCCTCTCCCACTCCCCCTGCTTGTGTTCCCTCTCTGTCTCACTCTGTCAAATAAATAAATAAAATCTTTTAAAAAAAAAATTTGGAAAATTAGTTCAAAAGTCCAATAACCGGGCGCCTGGGTGGCTCAGTAGGTTAAAGCCTCTGCCTTCGGCTCAGGTCATGATCCCAGGGTCCCGGGATCGAGGCCCACACCGGGTTCTCTGCTCAGCAGGGAGCCTGCTTCCTCCTCTCTCTTCTCTCTCTGCTTGCCTCTCTGCCTACTTGTAATCCCTCTCTTTGTGTCAAATAAATAAATAAAATCTTTAAAAAAAAAAGTCCAATAACCAAATAAAAAAACATATAGAAAAATAACAGAACTGAGCAAATCATCAAAGAAATAATTCAAGAAAAATTTTATCAACTGATCTTATGCTCCCTAACATGATTTTACCAAATCAAAAGGGCCACTATGTGCCCAGTACAACTGAGAGGAAATATAATACATGAAAAATATCAGAAATAACCTGGATTAAAAAAAAAATCCAGGGCGCCTGGGTGGCTCAGTGGGTTAAAGCCTCTGCCTTCAGCTCAGGACATGATCTCAGGGTCCTGGGATCAAGGCCCGCATCGGGCTCCCTGCTCAGCGGGGAGCCTGCTTCCTCCTCTCTCTCTCTGCCTGCCTCTCAGCCTATTTGTGATCCCCCCCCCCCCCCCGTCAAATAAATAAATAAATAAAATCTTAAAAAAAAAAAAAATCCAGGGGCGGCTGGGTGGCTCAGTCGTTAAGCGTCTGCCTTTGGCTCAGGTCATGGTCCCCGGGTCGTGGGATTGAACCCCACATCCCGCTCCCTCCTAAGAGGGAAGCCTGCTTCTCCCTCTCCCACTCCCCCTTCTGGTGTTCCCTCTCTTGCTGTGTCTCTCTCTGTCAAATAATAAATAACATCTCTAAAATAAATAAATAGATAAAATCTTTTCAAAAAGCATGTAAAAAATACAAGGAAAACGAAAATATAAGACGATTATTAAGCCCAAGGAAATAAAAAAACAAAATCAGTATACTTTTGGCTCACGAACAAAATATTTAGATAGTAAATTTGTGACATACTGAAAGGCAACTACTAAAACTGCTGTGTCAAGAATAGCTGCTTATAGAGGTGCCCGGCTGGCTCAGTTGGTAGAGCACACAACTCCTAATCCGGGTATTGTGAGTTCAAGCCCCATGGGGGGTTTGGAGATTACTAAGAAAAATAAACTTCAGGGGCTCCTGGGTGACTGAGCTGCTCAAGTGTCTGCCTTGGGCTCAGGTCATAATCTCAGGGTCCTGGGATGGAGCCCCATGTCAGGCTCTTTCTGCTCAGTGATGAGCCTGCTTCTCCCTCTCCCTCTGCCCCTCCCCCTCCTGCTTGAGGACACGTGTATGAGCGATCTAATAAAATCTCTCTCTGCCTGCCTCTGCCTACTTGTAATCTCTCTCTGTGTCAAAAGAATAAATAAAATCTTTAAAAAAAATTTTTTTTTAAATAAACTTTAGAAAACAACAGCTGCTTATATTTCTTTTTAGAAACATGCAAGTAAATACCCGAAGGAGCAGCCAAAAGAGGTTGCTTCTGGGGAATGAGATTAGAATTCAAAAGTCAAGCAGCATGGTATTGTTTAGTTTGTGTGAGAAAAGCTTTCAGTAATACCTGACTTTGACTATGTATTTATCACTTTAATAAACATAGAAGTTAAGGGGTACCTGGGTGGCTCAGTGGGTTAAGCGTCTGCCTTCTGCTCAGGTCATGATCCCAGGGTCCTGGGATCGAGCCCCACATTGGGCTCTCTGCTCAGCGGAGAGCCTGCTTCCCCCTCTCTCTCTGCCTGCCTCTCTGCCTACTTGTGATCTCTCTGTCAAGTAAATAAATAAAATCTTAAAGAAAAAAAAAGTTAAATCTTAAAAAAAAAGAAATTAAATCTAAACTAAAAAAAAAGGAAAAAATAGATACCATATGCTAGGCAAGGTATCAATATATTCCTATGATTTCATTTTTCTTACTAGGATAAAACAAGTATTAAGCACCTATTTCATATCAGACAATTATCTGATATGAGAAAAGCTAGGCCTTTCTCATACTAAAGAAGAATCAAGAGAGACGACAGAAATTGGTCATTTACTATTTTATCTATGGTGGTAAGCACTAACTCTGTTAACTTTCTAAAAGCACCTCCTTTGAAGCTACAAAGGCAAACACTAGATATGAATCAGCAAGAGGAGAAAAAACGCTAGCAGATACTTAACTCTGAAGGCATTCTATTTAAAGTATATTTAAAGTATACAAAGTATAAAGCTAAAAAGCTTGTACAGAAATAAAGTTATATATGAAATTTTAAAACTGCAATTGTCTTCTGGCACTCAGAAATCAAATAAATTTGAAAACAATTTTTAATTATGTAGATAAAGGTTAATCTCCAGTACCAGAAATAAAAAAGAAAAGCTAAAAAAAATGAGTATTAGTTGAAGCTGAGGCAGTAAATGAAGGTATCAGACCTAATATATACCCTAGAGACTGGAATTGACTATGGCACTAGCACACACCCTAGACACACACACAAAAGAATAAATAAAAGACACACACACAAAAAAAGTTCTAACTGGGCTCCCTGCATAAGGACAGGAGCTGTTAAGGGCCTATTAAACAACCAAAGGGGAATCGATCATAGAAAAACATGGCCTAGACTAGTAAGACTAGAGAAGCTGCACTGAAGTAAGATGCTGGTTCTGGACCATGAGTAGAGGGGTCACTCCAGAAAAACCAGAAACTCAGTCTATGCTGAGAGAGTGTGGGGCCCAAAATCAATTATCTAAAGAGTGCCAGATTCCAATCAAGAAACAAACTTAAAAATTATTCTGGAGAGGGCGCCTGGGTGGCTCAGTGGGTTAAAGCCTCTGCCTTCAGCTCAGGTCATGATCTCAGGGTCCTGGGATCGAGGCCCGCATTGGGCTCTCTGCTTGGCAGGGAGCCTGCTTCCTCCTCTCTCTCTGCCTGCTTCTCTGCCTACTTGTAATCTCTCTCTGTGTGTCAAATAAATAAATAAAATCTTTAAAAAAAAAAAAAATTATTCTGGAGAGTGGGCGCCTGGGTGGCTCAGTGGGTTAAAGCCGCTGCCTTCGGCTCAGGTCATGATCCCAGG
The DNA here is from genome assembly GCA_002007465.1 of Ailurus styani. Taxonomy (NCBI): domain Eukaryota; kingdom Metazoa; phylum Chordata; class Mammalia; order Carnivora; family Ailuridae; genus Ailurus; species Ailurus styani. The sequence goes on along the minus strand of LNAC01000396.1, from coordinate 66,131 downwards.
GTCCTGGGATCGAGGCCCGCATCGGGCTCTCTGCTCAGCAAGGAGCCTGCTTCCTCCTCCTCTCTCCTCTCTCCTCTCTCTGCCTGCCTCTCTGCCTACTTGTAATCTCTCTCTGTGTCAAATGAATAAATAAAATCTTTAAAAAAAAAAATTATTCTGGAGAGCGCCTGGGTGACTCAGTGGGTTAAAGCCTCTGCCTTCGGCTCAGGTCATGATCTCAGGGTCCTGGGATTGAGGCCCGCATCAGGCTTCCTGCTCAGCAGAGAGCCTGCTTCCTCCTCTCTCTCTGCCTGCCTCTCTGCCTATTTGTGATCTGATCTTTCTTTCTGTGTCAAATAAATAAAATTTTAAAAAAAAATTATTCTGGAGCAGTGAAGCAGGCAAACTCTTGACAGAGTCTGCTGGTTACCAATCCCAAAACCATCCTAACATTCTTTCCTCCTAACAAAATGCCAATTTTATTCAGTTCTTCAACTGACCCATATTTCGAAGTCCAACAATTAAAAGCCAATAAAATTAAGCATAATTTGTTGACTGGAACTTCAGGAAAACAAGAAGTCAGCTGGGAAGAAAACCACTTTTTAACTTTACTATTCCCCCCTTCTGCCTGGAACTTCTTTATGCAGGTCACAATGACTGCAGTTCCAGCTGCCATGCTCTGAGTGTGGTTCAACCCTGAGTATGAAAACCATGTGCTAAGGTTGGCACAGTAGGAGCACAAAAAAAGCCTGATCCCTAATGATGTCACAGAGTTGTCAAAAAAAAGCTTTAAAAGGCCTTTTGAATTCCTTTTAAATGAAAGAATTTATAAATTTGTAAATTCCTAATTTGCAGAAGCTACGTAATCTGGTCTTTGTTAGGGGCCAAACATGGTTCTTCAGAGACAGCAAACACACAAACACCCCACAGCAACATCTTCACTATGTTCCTAGAGGAACAGGAATCCACAGAAGGCAACAACTCCTGAGAATTAGCTCACAACCAAAAATTACAAAGCATAGGAAGATGTCTACCACCAGAGTAAACAAGCAAAACAAATTTAAGAATTCTAAAATCTCTGAGAAGTATTAAAATAAGTGTTTAGTAAGCTCTATGCCCAATGTGGAACTTGAACTCACAACTGTGAGATCAAGAGTCGCATGCTCGGGTGCCTGGGTGGCTCAGTGGGTTAAGCCTCTGCCTTCAGCTCAGGTCATGATCTCAGGGTCCTGGGATAGAGGCCCGAATCGGGCTCCCTGCTCAGCGGGGAGCCTGCTTCCTCCTCTCTCTCTCTCTGCCTGCCTCTGCCTACTTGTGATCTCTCTCTCTGTCAAATAAATAAATAAAATCTTTAAAAAAAAAAAACAAAAAAGAGTCACATGCTCCACCAAGTGACCCAGCCAGGTGCCCCTAAAATAAGTGTGTTTTAAATGTTCAAATAAGGGGCACCTGGGTGGCTCAGTGGGTTAAGCCTCTGCCTTCAGCTCAGGTCAAGATCTCAGGGTCCTGGGATCGAGCCCCATGTTGGGTTCTCTGCTCAGCAGGGAGCCTGCTTCCCCCCCCATTCCCTCTGCTTACCTCTCTGCCTACTTGTGATCTCTCTCTCTCTCTCTCTGTCAAATAAATAAATAAAATCTTTTAAAAATAAATAAATTAAGTAATGTTCGAATAATAAAGGAATATCATCCATAAGGCAACAACAGCAAAATATTATGGAAAAAGGCCTGGGTGGCTGCTCAGGTCATGATCCCTCGGTCCTGGGATAGAGCCCCGCATGGTGCCCCCTGCTCAGAGGGAAGCCGGATTCTCCCTTGCCCACTCCCCCACTTGTGTTCCCTCTCTCGCCATCTGTCAAATAAATTTTTAAAATCTTAAAAAAAAAAAGGCAAAATGAAAAATACAATACATATTGTAGATATGATTCACTCAGAAAAGAAGTTCACTGACTGGGTTAGCAATAAGCATAAATTTCAAGACAGAGCTAAAGAAATTATCCATAATGAAGAGATAAAACAAAAAATATGAAACAGAAATTAAAAGACATGAAGAGGGGCACCTGGGTGGCTTAGTCCATTAAGCATCTGTCTTTGGCTCAGGTCATGATCTCAGGATTCAGGGATTGAGCCCAAGGTCGGGCTCCCTGCTAAGCGGGGAGTCTGCTTCTCCCTCTCCCTGCTCTTGTGCATGAGCTCTTTCACTCTCTCTCCCTCTCAAATAAATAAAATCTTTTTAAAAAATATAAAAAATAATAAAAGATATGAAGAAAACAAGAATACCAAGCATATACCTAAGTAATAGTTCCAGAAAAATTTAAATGAGGTGACATTTGAAGAGAGAGAAGAAAATTTCTCGAGATGGAAAAAAAAAAAACATTTGAGTCCACAGAATGAAACAACAATCAACTCTGAAGCAGGATAAGCACTATCTCAACAGATTTTCTGTTTACCACAATTAGATACCAGAAGATAAACTAGAATAAAGTCTTTACTTACAAGAAAACAACTATGACTCTAGAACTCAAAAAGAGAGCAAAATAATAACATTCTTAGACATAAAAAGACTAATATAACTTGCTTACTACTTACTAGGCAAACACTGAAGGGGAACCCTAGAAATGTGTAATAATTTTAAAAAAAAGAAAAGGAAAAAAAAGAAAAGAACCTATAAAGCAGCAAGGGGAAAAGACTGAGGTGAGCAAAATTTCAGTAATGTTAGGTCTAAATTACAAATACCTATTAAAAAACAATGGTGGGGGGGTGGGCTGGGGCAGCGCCTGGGTGGCTCGGAGGGTTAAGCATCTGCCTTCAACTCAGGTCATGGATGCCAGAGTCCTGGGATCAAGCCCCACATCTGGCTCCTTGCTCAGCAGGGAGCCTGCTTCTCCCTCCCCCTCTGCCATTCCCTCTACTTGTGCTCTCTAGCTCTGCCTACCTCTCTGTCAAATAAATAAAATCTTTAAAAAAGAAAAAAAAAAACTGGGCACCTGGTTGGCTCAGTCAGTTAAGTATCTGACTTTAGCTTGGGTCATGATCTCAGGGTCCTGGTATCAAGCCCTGCATCAGGTTCCTGGCTCAGCAGGGAATCTGCTTCTCCCTCTGCCCACTCCCTGCTCCTTCTCTCTGTCCCTTACTCTCTCAAATAAATTAATAAAATCTTAAAAAATATATATTAAATTTCAAAATTAAATTTAAAAAACTAAAAGAAAACACAACTACTAACTTGGGAGATTAAAAGTAAGGTGGAATTTGGGGCGCCTAACTGGCTCAGTCAGTTAAGCACCCGACTCTTGATTTCATCTCATGTCATGACCTCAGGGTTGTGAGATTGAGCCCCATATCCAACTCATGCTGGGTATGGTGCCTTCTTGGGATTCTCTCTCTCCCTCTAATCTTCCCCCTTCAAACAAATAAATAAATAAATGAGGTGGAATTAAAATACAGAAAACATAAATCTTGCAAGGGAAAGAGGGAGAATACAAGACATCCTAAGATCTTTGGCTGTATTACTTTTTGACTCATTGAAAATACAAAGTTTTAATTTGCACATTAAAATTTTATTTTATTTCATTTTTTTAAAGATTTTATTTATTTATTTGACAGAGAGATTACAAGTAGGCAGAGAGGCAGGCAGAGAGAGAGGAGGAAGCAGGCTCCCCGCCGAGCAGGGAGCCCGATGCGGGCCTTGATCCCAGGACCCTGAGATCATGACCTGAGCCGGAAGGCAGAGGCTTTAACCCACTGAGCCACCCAGGCGCCCCTGCACATTAAAATTTTAGGGCAATCACTGATAGAAAAGAAATACAATATATACTCCCCAAATCAATAAGGATTTAAAAAAAAAAAGGGGGGGAATAGGGGCACCTGGGTGGCTCAGTCTGTTAAGCATCTGCCTTCAGCTCAGGTCATGATCCCGGAATATTAGGGTCAAACCCCACCAGGCCCCCTGCTCAACAGGCAACCTGCTTCTCCCTCTGCCCCTCACTCACCCCACTTGCAATCTCTCTCCCAAATAAATAAAATCTTTAAGAAAAAAATGTTTTAAAAAAAGGAATAAAGAACATTCAGGGCTCCTGGGTGGCTCAGTGGGTTAAAGCCTCTGCCTTCAGCTCGGGTCACGATCCCAGGGTCCTGGGAGCAAGGCCCGCATCAGGCTCCCTGCTCAGCGGGGAGCCTGCTTCCTCCTCTCTTTGCCTGCCTCTCTCTCTGCCTACTTGTGATCTCTCTGTCAAATAAATAAATAAAATCTTAAAAAAAAAAAAAAAGAACATTCAATCACTCCAACTGAAGGAAAAGAGGGGAAAAAAGGCATGGTAAATAGAAAACAGAAAATAAAACTTTTGAAATAAGTCCAAATATACTAGTCACTACTATAAATGTAAACAAATTAAAACCTGCCTATTAATACAGACTCTCAGACAGTATTTTATATAAATGTAAACAAATTAAAACCTGCCTATTAATACAGACTCTCAGACAATATTTTTTAAAAACACCAAGCTCGGGCGCCTGGGTGGCTCAGTGGTTTAGTTAAAGCCTCTGCTTTCGGCTCAGGTCATGATCTCAGCGTCCTGGGATCGAGGCCCGCATCGGGCTCTCTGCTCAGCAGGGAGCCTGCTTCCTCCTCTCCCTATCTCTCTGCCTGCCTCTCTGCCTACTTGTAATCTCTATCTCTGTGTCAAATAAATAAATAAAATCTTTAAAAAAAAAAAAAAACAAAACAAAACACCAAGCTCTGGGGGGGTGCCTAGGTGACTCAGTTTGTTAAGTGTCTAATTCCTAATTTGATTTCAGTTCAGGTCATGATCTCAGGACGGTGAGATCAAACCCCACCACAGGGCTCCACACTGGGTGTGGAGCTGTTTAATATCCTTTCTCTCTCCCTCTTCCTCTGCTCCTTCCCCCGCTAGCTCTCTAAAAAAAAATAAATAAAAACACCAAACTTTACTATGTCTACAAATATGTTCACTGCAGTACTATCTGTGCTTGTGAAAAATCAGAAACCTAAATGACAATCAATAAATTAAATAAACTGGTACATTCTGTGACAAAACACTAAAAAGCAGATAAAATGAACTAAATCAGTATGCATTAATGTAGCATATTACAAGTTGCAGAACATATATATAATGCCATTCCTATAAAATAATACTAAATGGGCGCCTGGGTGGCTCAGTGGGTTAAAGCCGCTGCTTTCGGCTCAGGTCATGATCCCAGGGTCCTGGGATCGAGGCCCACATCGGGCTCTCTGCTCAGCAGGGAGCCTGCTTCCTCCTCTCCTCTCTCTCTGCCTGCCTCTCTGCCTACTTGTAATCTCTCTCTCTGTGTCAAATGAATAAATAAAAAAAAAATCTTTAAAAAAAAAAATAATAATAATAATAATAATACTAAATAATATTTATGCATACATACAGTATAAATATCAAAACACAGTGAGACACACACACACACACACACCCCACAGGAATATTATTTGGCCATAAAACAGAAGGAAATCATGCTGTTAGCAACAACACAGATAGAGAGCATTATGCTAAATCAAACAAATTAGACAAACACACACAGATCTTCCTCAATGTACAATGGAGTTATGCCCCAATAAACTCGTAAGTTGAAAACACCGTAAGTTGAAATGGGTTTAATACACCTAACCCACTAAATATCATAACCTAGCCTAGTGTGAAATGTGCTCACCAACCCTTACATTGGCCTACAGCTGAGCAAAATCATCATAACATGGAGCTTATTTTGTAGTAAAAGTGTTGAACATCTCATGTAATTTATTGACTACTGCACTGAAAGTGAAAAACAGCGTGCTTATAAGGGTAGAGAATGGTTCTTTCCCCCCTGCCCCAAGACTTTATTTATTTAATTGACAGGGAGTTAGAGAGCACAAGCAGGCAGATCGGCAGGCAGAGGGAGAGGGAGAAACAGGCTCTCCGCTGAGCAGCCCCCTCCGATGCAGGGGCTCAATCCCAGGACTCTGGGATCATGACCTGAGCCAAAGACAGCCGCTTAACCGACTGAGCCACCCAGGCGCCCCTAGAGAATGGTTCTAAGTCAATCTGTTGTTTGCCCTCCTGATCCAACTTGGCAGCTGACTGGCAGCACTGGCTAGCTGCTGCTGCCCAGCATCACAAATGTATTTTTTTTTAAGATTTTATTTATTTATTTGACACAGAGAGAGAGAGATTACAAGTAGGCAGAGAGGCAGGCAGAGAGAGAGAGGAGGAAGCAGGCTCCCGCTGAGCAGGGAGCCCGATGCGGGCCTCGATCCCAGGACCCTGAGATCATGACCTGAGCCGAAGGCAGAGGCTTTAACCCACTGAGCCACCCAGGCGCCCATCACAAATGTATTATACTGCGCACATCAGTAGTCTGGGAAAAAATCAAAATATAGAATCTGAAATAATGGTTTCTACTGAATACATACTGCTTTCAGGCCACCGTAAAGTCAAAAAGTCCTAAGTAAGAGGACCATCTGTACTATATGACCTCACTTATATATGGAATCTAAAGAACCACTATCATAGAAACATGGAGAACAGGGTGGCAGATGCCAAAGGCAGGGGATGGTGGGTGGGGAAAAGGGGTGAGATGGTTGATGAAAAGGTAAAAACTTCCACTTATAAAGTAAGTTCTGGGAATGGAATATAATTAACAATACTGTATTGTGTATATGAAAGCTACTAAGAGTAAATTTTTTTAACTTCTGTGTTTGTATTTTTTTTAATATTTTATTTATTCATTTGAGACAGAGAGAAAAAGAGAGAGTATGAGCAGCGGGGAGGGGGAAAGGGAGAAGGAGAAGCAGAGTCTCCGCTGAGCAGGAAGCCCTATATGGGGCTCCATCCCAGCCAGGACCACGACCTGAGCCAAAGGCAGATGCTAAACGACTGAGCCACCCAGGCACCCGTTTGTGTGTTTTTAAGTAATCTTTACACCCAACATGCGGATTGAACTCACAACCCTGAGATTAAGAGTCCTATGCTTTACAGACTGAGCCAACCAGATGCTGTAAAAATAAATCTTAAGGGGCGCCTGGGTGGCTCAGTGGGTTAAAGCCTCTGCTTTCGGCTCAGGTCATGACCTCAGGGTCCTGGGATCGAGGCCCACATCGGGCTCTCTGCTCAGCAGGGAGCTTGCTTCCTCCTCTCCCTGTCTCTCTGCCTGCCTCTCTGCCTACTTGTGATCTCTCTCTCTCTGTATCAAATGAATAAATAAAATCTTTTAAATAAATAAATAAATAAATCTTAAAAGTTCTCATCAAGGGCACCTGGGTGGCTCAATGGGTTAAAGCCTCTGCCTTCGGCTCAGGTCATGATCTCAGTGGTCCTGGAATCGAGGACCGCATCGGGCTCTCTGCTCAGCGGGGAGCCTGCTTCCTCCTCTCTCTCTGCCTGCCTCTCTGCCTACTTGTAATCTCTCTGTCATATAAATAAAATCTTTAAAAAAAAAAAGTTCTGGGGCGCCTGGGTGGCTCAGTGGGTTAAAGCCGCTGCCTTCGGCTCAGGTCATGATCCCAGGGTCCTGGGATCGAGGCCCACATCGGGCTCTCTGCTCAGCAGAGAGCCTGCTTTCTCCTCTCTCTCTGCCTGCTTGTAATCTCTCTCTCTCTCTGTGTCAAATGA
>LNAC01000396.1:31235-49111 GCA_002007465.1 Ailurus styani | reverse complement strand
CCCAGCACCCGGCCGCTAACGCTGGAGCCCGGAGAGGGCACACATAATCAAGTAGGCCTCCGCACAGGCGCACTGGGGGGGCTCCCGCTGGGCCAGGGGCAGCCAGGGAGGGGAAGGGGGCTGCGCTTCCTCCTCCGAGCGTCACTCGGCGTGCGCGCCCGCCCTGCGGCCGGCGTGAGGGAGAAGGCCCGGGAGAGGCAAGGCCTGCGTGCGCGCCGCCGCGTCCGGCCCGCAGCCCCGGCCTACCTCCCGGCCCCTTCCCCTCCCCCGCGCCGCTCGCCGCCGCCGAGCTGTGCTAGCGGGTGGGGGCGAGTGGAGTCGGCGGCGCGCTGTGGCCGGGAACGCGGGGGCGCGCACGCGGGGGCGGGGACGTTGGGGCCGCCTGCTGCAGCGCCCGTCGCGCGGGCTGAGCGCGCACGTCTTGAATGGGCCTCGGAGGGAGGGAGGGGAGGAGGCTGCTGGAGACAGGGAGGGAGGGGTTTTTATCCGAGTAGCTGGAGGGTACTGACTACCCTGGAGCATCTCCCTACATTGAGAACCTACCTGCGGACCTTTTCCTCAAGAGCTGGGATGGCAAGGGTAGGCAAGTGTGCCAGCTCCCAAAAAGGGTGCAGTGAAGCATGGCTTCCTGCAGTTGGCCGCGCAAACTTCACAGAGCTACCGAAGCTTCTCCACCCATTAAATTCACATCCTGGACTCTATCCAAAGTTCACGCAGTGGAAGTGCCACCAGATCCGCAGCCCACTTACGGACCACATTGGCCCCAGTGACAAATAAAAGTGTATCACAGGGCGCCTGGGTGGCTCAGTGGGTTAAAGCCTCTGCTTTCGGCTCAGGTCATGATCTCAGGGTCCTGGGATCGAGGCCCGCATCGGGCTCTCTGCTCAGCAGGGAGCCTGCTTCCCCCTCTCTCTCTGCCTGCCTCTCTGCCTCCTTGTGATCTCTCTCCCTCTGTGAAATAAATAAATAAAATCTTTAAAAAAAAAAAAAAGTGTATCACAGACTGAAGGTCAAAAGCCTGGGTTAGGGTAATACTCAAAAGAGGGAACACCAAGGATGCCTTCAGGTTGCTGTGTAGGAGTACAAATGGTTGTTAATCAAGAATTAGCAATGTAATATGATGATCTGGAAAATGCTGTTAATATGATCCCAGAGAATGAAGGAACCCAGGTTCTAGTCAGTCAATAAATGATAACACCGCGAGATAGGGAGTCCAGGTTCGACGATTTCTCTGATCTGGCTCTGTACTCCAAGTTTACTCGTGAAAATTTTAACGTCAATTTATTGTTTTTTTAAGGTGATTTCAGTGGCACAAAGATGGGAGCTCACTCCTCACATACAAATAGAAAATGGATTAGGCCTGTCTGAATAGATTAATTAGCCAGATACTACACAGTTTTGAGCTGTAAAATCTTCCACTGTTGCCCTATCCCCTACGTATCCTTGTAAGCCCAAGACTGATTTTAGGCAAAAAGTATCTCATTATGAAAGTTTAGCATGAAATAGGAATATACGTTGTTTAAGCGACAGGCATACTTACAAGGTGAATTCATGGCTTCGGTTAATAATTTGAGGGTACAAAATGGTTGTTTATCAGGAATATAATGTAAGGATAGCAATATAATGTAAGGACCTGGAAAATGCAGTTACTCAGTGCTAAAGGATGAAGGACCCAAGTTCTCTCAGTCAGTCACCAAAAGGTGACTGTTTTAATCTTTAAAAGGATCCAAATGTTCTCATAAAGGAAAAAAAAAATGGTAGCATGGCTGTTTTTTCCATTTCAAATTAATTGCTAGAAATCTATTTAAGAATTATAATAGTTATTACACAATGCAAGCATATGTTACAAATATACTCAAACATTCTAAAAACTAAGTGAGATAACTACAGTACTAGAAATCTACTAAAAGTGTAAGAGAGGGCGCCTGGGTGGCTCAGTGGGTTAAAGCCTCTGCCTTCGGCTCAGGTCATGATCTCAGGGTCCTGGGATTGAGGCCCGCATCAGGCTCCCTGCTCAGCGGGGAGCCTGCTTCCCCCTCTCTCTCTCTGCCGGCCTCTCTGCCTCCTTGTGATCTCTCTCCCTCTGTTAAATAAATAAATAAAATCTTTAAAAATAAACAAAAATTAAAAAATTAAAAAAAGGTGTAAGAGAAAATGTACACTACAGAGACATACAAAAATGAGAATTTTCTTTTAGCTGTGAGGTCATTAGGAGAACGTGACAAAAAGATTACATACTTATACAATGCAAATTCTTTTGGGGGGTATGGCAGCAATTAATAAATTTCCGAACATATAATAATTACGTTCTTAAAATGTCATGGATATTTGTAAAATTAAAACCACCTTCAAACAAAACTATATTCTTTTGTGTGTCTTAACGGTATATTTTATCTTTACCCTTTTACAAGAGATACCAGTTTGACATCCAATTCCTGCTCAGGCTTAGACTTCTAATGAAGAGTAATTCTGAGTTAAAATCAATGTGAAACTTCCCTTCCCAAACACTGCAGTCAAACCTTAATGCACTAAATTATTCAAGCATACATTCATTTTACTTTTAACACATTGGAGCCCAGTTCTTGTAATAAATTAATTTATATGTAGAGGAGGATAGGTACTTTTTCCTATGCTGTAACACTTAATAAAAGAAATATAGGTAAACACTCACTCTCCAAAATAAAACACATCATTCATAAGAGACTTTTGGAAATTCAGGAAAATAGAGAAAATACACTATTTCATAAGAACAGGCCTACATATAAAAAACAGCATCTGAAGCAGAAATTTTATTAAATATGTACATATAAATGTTGACAAAATATGTCAAATTATTTGAAAGTGATATTTAGCATGTTAAATGTTGAGTTATGAAAATTATAAGAAAAAATATAATGGGTGAAATAGGCCCCTCTTATTTCAACTCATGTACCAGATACATAACTTTTCTTGTATATCAAAAGTATAATATTTAAAATATTTCTATAAAATATTAAGTGAAAAGGAGAATAACAGACATTATAAAACAGTTCAGATATACAGTTAATTATTTATTCATGCAGTAAATAATTATTGAATATTTACTGTGAACCAGGGGCTATTTTGGATACAGGAAATAACGGCAGTGAGCAAGTTACATTTGTCCTTTGTGTGAGATATATACCCATTTACACATAGCTATCTATCTATATAGAGATATATCTCTGTAGAGATACACACGTACATAGACATGTATAAGACGATTGAATATGCTAGTTCTCATATCTTAGAATGGATAAAACGTATAAATTGCCATAATTGTTAAAGTTCAAGTAAGTTTTTAAAAATACATCATAATAGGCGGGAAAGGTCCATGGGATTTATTGAATAACTTCATAGAAAAGGACAATTTCAATCTTAAAGTAATATTACCCTTAAAACCTGGTTCCTCATTCTCAAAATACCCTTTGAAAAAAAATATATATCTAGTATCTAATACCTGTAGAATAAAACGAAACCCTGTTGTCCACACTATTCTTCACATAACAGCAGCTAACTCAGTACTGGCTCATCTATTTCTCTGAACTAATCATCTGAGGCAAACCACAAAAAACTCAAGTAAAGTATTTTATGATGTAACCTCTAACCCTACTATAATGGGAAACTGTATTTTTTTTCTTTATGGGTAATATATCTTCTTATAATTTTCTTTATTCCTCAACCTAGGGACCAAATTTTTGGATTTCCTTTTCAGTAATCATTTACGTAGTAGATACTATGAAAGAAATATTTAAAACCAAATTCAGTTCATAGGTTGGTATTGCTTAGATTTATCCCTCTTTTAAAATAAAGTTTTTATTTCCCTTCTGTTTGTGCACGTTATATTTAGTTTATTATATTCGCTGTTGAGATATATTTCTATAATGAAGTATAGAAATGAGGTATATTTCTATAATGTTGAGACTAAATGCATTTTCCTTAACTCAGATTCTTGACCTCCACAAAGTGTTTAAAATTCTGTATTGGCTCTGATACTAAGGTTTTAAAACAAAAAGTAATTGATACCAAGGGTTTACAACAAAAAGCAATTATTAGATTTCATTCATCTACTCATCTACTAAACCTCACCAGAAACTATAATCTTATTTCTAAATAAATAATTTGGAGGATGCAAAAGAGACAATTTCTTATGATCTATACAAACTTTCAGATATATCCTCTTTTGCATAAAGAAATCTCTGAATAAAATTTTCCTTTGCCCAGTTGGTACCCAAAGTTTCCTGCTTTTTACATGAAAAGTTTATTATCAGCCATGTATGTATTTATGCTAGTATGATAAAAAATATTGAGGTACTTCTGAAACTAGTTTTATTAATCTCACAATAAGTAGGTATTATGTCTTTATACTAGATGCAAACACACACACAACACCTATATTATAGAGTACTATTAGAAATTTCATTAAAAAGTATTCATTTCAATTATGTTTTCAATTGATATTCTGTTAATGGCTTTGGGGAAATTCCATTTAATGAAGCACGTTGACCTTACCAGGTGATTTTTTTTTTTTTTAACTCACCATACCACCTAGCAAGTCTCTTGCACGTAGTAGGCCCACAATAAATATTCATTTAGTGTATGATTCTTGTATTTAAAAGCTCATTGCAATCTGAGTCTTATTCTTCAAAGCAAGACTTTATTTTGTATGTTCAACTGAACTAAAATATTTAAGTAATGATTAACAGAAATTTTCAGATAAATTGGTCTCTTTAAAGATTTTCAATAGTTGAAATTAATATTGGTGAAGAGTTTTTATTTACCGGGGAGTTTAGAATTGTCTATATTTAAGTAGCCCTCAAATGTTAACCACCTTTACATGTAATTGTCATCATTTTCTTACAAAACAGACTCTAACTTAGAACCAATCACAATTAATATTATTGTGAAATACACTTAAATATTGGAAAGTTCAGGTAGGTAATTCTGAAATTTAAATTGTACGTAATCTAAATTTTAAAATAGTTTTAAGAATCAAAGCTTAGTATTTAAAAGGTTTGGCTTGGTTAATCTTGTGTTTGGCTTCAGAACTACTCCTTCTGCTATAAAATTAATATATATTGGTTGTATTTACATTTTTGGGTAAAACACCATGTAATTACCAGTAGAAAAATAATATCTAAAAGATGCCTTTAGATTTCCTAGGCATTGCATAAACCTCAATAACATCTCAGAGTTGGACTATTTTTTCCCATGATCCAACAATAGTTATGGGTGTTAAGTGTCTGACTTTTCAGAGAATCATAAATATAACGTAAGAAGTGTGAGGTCCATGTTCCCATTTTTTCACTGACACTGAAGATACGCATTTTTGTTATAATTAAAGTGTGATTAAAGTGACCCTTTTAGGTGTCTGTTTATAGGAGACAATAAGGTTATGTAGGTGAAAAGATTCTGGACATAGAAAAGAGGAAAATCAGTTTTTGCAATGGAAGAGACCTTGAAAGAAATGAAACAGATCTTGGACTTATAAAAAGAAGAAGAAATTAAACTGAGTTGCTAAATACTATTTGCACCAGAGAAGATAACTTTTTAAGATTTAAATGTTTTCCTCTCTGAAAGGAGCCACTGCTTTGCAAATCCAGAAACAAGCCCAAGAATATGTTAATTAACTGCATTGTGTCCCAGAAAGAATGAGGGTTGACAAATTCATTTTTTTATTCCTTCAATTAATAAACTGTTTGTCTATCACATCTTAGATTTTTTAAAATCTATAATGTGTATATTTATCTCTCAAAATTGTACAGTAACAGTGCCAAGGTCCAACATGGCCCCATAGGGTGAATCTTATGAAGCTTAACATTCTTGGCAAATTAAACACACAAGCCTCCGATCACTTTTTGTCAGTTTTACTTTACTGTGGCTCTTAAGAGCCAGAATGTAGGCAATTTTTATATGGTGGCCCTTTACTCCAATTTAAAAAAAAAGCAATGATCTTTGGTACAGGCACAAGTGGAAAATATAATGACATAATATTAAAGAAAGGTATTACGAAGACTGACCAAGAATGCTACTTATCCCTCTCCATCCCCACCCCCATTCATGCCCTTTTTTCCACCCATTTGTTGTTTTTCTCACAAGTATATCATGACTTGTAACACATTTTTTATCTTCAATGAAACCAAAAAATGTCTGAAATACTAAAAGATGTAAAAAGATTCACCTTCTACAATCAACTACATAGCAGATAAACTTCTAAAGCTATTCTAAATATTCAAAGACTTATAAATAAAAAATGTAAATTGAATCCAAGTAGTTAGGGAGGGGGACTATGGGAGGATGAGTGTGGAAGGAATGAACAGATTGAGAATACCTCATTTTCTCTGTTCAAACCTTTCTATAGTTACACTTCAAATGATTTCTTATATAAGAATTTCTCCTTATACCTCGAAATAACTGAATGATTTCTATGAGGAAATGCAAGTTTAAGGAAGAAGACCCGCAAAATGAAAGTGTTCAAAAGCAAAAAACACCTCTACAGCATTTCAAATGCAAAATTCACAATCACCACTACCTTTAACTGACTCTTAAGGATTCTTTTCAAACAGATGCTATTTATGAACATCATCTGTTAACTTCTTTCTTGTAATTCAAAACTCTTGTCAAATGATGTTTTCATGATGACGTGTAAATATAATATTCCATTAGAGATCAATTCTAATTGGTTTTTAAAAATCCACCTTGGGAAACAGTGCTGCATCATACACAGACCAGTAATGGGTATTTTAGAAGGAATTTCCGCAAAGTCTATTATAAATCTGAGTTAAAATTACCCTCTTGCCCTAGTAAGGTTTGGGCCAAAGGATTGAAATTATTTCTTCCTGAGTTTTCACGTGCGATGACTTTGGTCTTGTCTTCAAGACTCGCGAGCACTTGTTGGAAATCTTCATTTTTTAAAACTGTGACGTTTGCCAGAAATATTTTTTCCACATGTCTCACAAAGGAAAACAGGCAGAGTTTCGTAGGTGGGTTGCAATTGTTTCCAAAATGTGGTTTAAAAGCAAATGACACGTTTTTCCCTTTTGAATTTCACTGTTATTTTGAAAATGCATCTCAGGTTAAGAAATCAAGCCTGTTTTTGTTAAGGGTAGCTCAGCCCCTGCTTTTAAAATTTACTTTGTATACAACAAAGAGCTGAATAATAACAAATAGAGACAGCGAAACATGCTTTTCCGAACTCCTTTGAACCCCGACATTCACTTTCGTATCCATACGTTAAAGATATTTAAAATGATAAAATCTGCTCTAACTTTCCGGATCCAGAAAAAAATTGCCCACATTTGTCTCTATCTAGTTATCACATTATAAACAGATCTGTGCTGCTTTCCCTCTTCTTTTAATGTGTGAGTTGCAGGCTCGCCCAGCTTCCTCCAATTTAGCGGCACATAGTAAAGCCTCCTTTCTACAGGGTCTCGAGTTGGAAACCCCTCGCTGGCCAAGTCTGATAATCAAACTTGCCGCGCCGACCCGACCCGGCCCGAGCGTTGGAGTTCGGGGAGGCTGGGGGTAGGGGTCGAATTGGGCCGCAGGACCCCTCCCTCGCGAAGGGCGCGCTCGGAGAACAGCGAACTGCAGCGAGAGGGCCGAACAATGGGGGCGGCCAGGCGAAAGGAGCCCGGCTCCCGCTTCCTCGGCGGCGCCGGCGACGCGCCCGGCCCCCGCCCACCGCGGCCCTCCCCGCCCGCGTTTTCGCGCTCGCTCGGCCCGCCACAGCCTTCCTCCCGAGCGGCGCAGCCCGCGGCCGGGCCCGCGCCCACCCTGCCGCCCGGAGCCCCGCCGCCTCCGCGCGCCTCCTTCCCCTTCCCCGGCTGGTCCTCTTCCTCCTCCTCCTCCTCCACCTACTCCACCTCCTCCTCCAGACTACGACACCGCGGCGCTTCCTTCGGCGACTCCAGCTTTCGCTGCGGCCGCCTTCCCGCTATTTCGTTAATATATATTTAAAATTTTCTCCTTTACTTCCAGAAGTGGTCGAAATGTCTCACTTCCACCTGAACTTTAATATGCTTTTTCCCTCTAGAGACTATTCCTCAGGAAATCCAAAATCTAAAAGGAAATACAGCAAATCCAATAAAACCCTTTAACTCTAAATGCATTTCGTATTTTGCTAAATTTTAACGCATTTATGTC
Source organism: Ailurus styani (assembly GCA_002007465.1). Lineage (NCBI taxonomy): Eukaryota > Metazoa > Chordata > Mammalia > Carnivora > Ailuridae > Ailurus > Ailurus styani. The sequence continues at coordinate 40,948 of LNAC01000396.1, read as the reverse complement.
GTCCAAACTGGCAAAAGAACTCTCCCCTCTCTTTTTATTTCCTCCTTTAAATGTTGCTATTTTAAACTCTTCATCAAATGCATTTTGAGGAGAGGGAAGAGAATGTGTCCGGCAGCACGCAGCAAATCAGAGGTTTTATCTTACGCCTCCTGGGACGGAAAAAAAGTGGAACGTGGACGAGGGAGCTTCTAGGGAAGAAAAGCGACACAATTCGCTGGGGACGAAGCCGGGCCGGGCGGGAGGGGTTGGGGGGAGGCCCAGCGGGGGCGTCCAGGGCCCTCGGGCTCCGAGCAGAGTAGCTGGCCACGGGAAGAGAGGAGGTTTTAAATAGCGGGGGCCGGGAGGGCGGTGGGCCCGCGCATGACGGTACTTTATGAGAAAGGATGGGGCAGCGGATGAGATTACTTTGCTTTCTCATCCCCCAAGAAAAAAATAAAGTTAGAAGGAGGCGGAGAGAACAGCCATCCTTATTTCCTCCCCACGTTTCCGCGGAAGGACCGGGGCTGCGGCGGGCAAGGAGAGGGCACGGGACAGGCGGACCAATAGCAGTCAACAGGTCCAGGCCTAAGCAGGGCAGCGGGGCCGGGCCGCGGGGCCTCCCTCCCCTCGGGTCTCCTCCCCATCTTCCTCTTCCCTCCCCTCCCCCGCAGGCCGGGCCCGGCAGGGGAGGCCGGCTCTGCACTCTCCGCCCCACGCGGCCTCACGGCGGCCGAGCGGCCGGGGCTCTCAGGATGGGGGTGGGGCGGGGGTTCCCAGCCGGAGAATCCTCCCCCGGGGCTGGTGGGGGGATTAAGAAGGACTCGAGCTCGGCACGAGCGCGGCCCGCGCGAGGGATCCTGGGTAAAAAGTGGCCGCGCGGCACCGGGAGAGCGCGGAGAGGAGCCGGGGTCAGAGGTCAGGGCCCTGGAGCCCTGCGAGCAGAGCCCCCCACGTGAACGCAGCGAGCAGGAGGAACCTTTTTGTTTTCGACCGCGCCAGCATGCTCCCCTATTGACCGAGCTGCTTTTCCCGGGCCGCTGGAGAGAGTAGCTCCATCCCGGATCTCCTAACCCCACCCCCCCTTCCACCACCAACACGCTACCCAACTCTACCCTTCCTCTCAGCTCACTTCCCAGCCCCCCGTACCGGGCTTGCAATAACGCAGTAAATTTGCTTTAACAACAAGTGGGGGTGGCTGCATTTACTCCTCCCTCTCCTCTCTCCTCCCCCTCCTCTTGCTGCGGCTCTTGACACTACTACAAACCAGGACTATAAACATAAACATGTGTCACTGTAACTGGGCAGGTAATATACGGATTTGGGGTGGGGTGGAGGGGGGCTTGGTCGCCGCTTGGGGGGGCAGTAAAAAATGTGTTTCACGTGCCCGACCGCTTTGGGGGCGCCCCCCCACACCAATCCATTTATATAATGCCGTCGGCACTCGGTCACTTACTCATTCAGCCACAGAGACCCACAAAGGCAGACTTCCCGATAACCACTGTACCCCCAAAGCAAATACGTTTAAATACGAATCTTTCTCCTTTCCCGGCCACCGCTGCCACTTCTATTAGCAAACAGTAGCGTCTATACTTGAATCCCCTTTCCTTTTTACAAATTCTTTCCACATAGCAATAGGGAACATTTTTCGAGCAAAACAGTACACCGCCCCCTTGCCATAGACAGTACCAAAGATTTTGTACGCAGAAATCCTTTCAAACAGCAAGAAAGACTATTTAAATAATCGAGTTCGAAATCTGTAACGTAAAGGTTATTTCCTGGGTTTTGCCTTACATGCATTTAGCAACTTCTGCTGTAAGTTGCTGCGCCTGGCGCTGTGAAGATTCGCCACAGCAAGCCTTTATGATTATTATTATTTAGTCTATATTTACACTGCCGCTCAACTTTTTTTCTCATCCTTAGTTCAACAAGCCTAGCAACAACTACCTAAGGTAGAGTAAGGCGAATCCCCTCGAAAGCTAAAAAGCTTGGAACCGAGGAAGATACAGAAAATGTTCAGATGGAGAAGTGGTTCCCTTTGTTCTTTCATTGTTTCTCTACGAACTGGTGGATACAAGGACAAACACTTACCTTCTCTTCTTTTTGCTCCAAAAACCAGGCGTTCCCATCAGCCTTAAAATACACAATCCACCTTGAAAGTAACTACGAATGTCGGGAGAGTTTGTATTCCATTCTTTTTCGCTCTCTGCCCTCTTTTAGCGTAGGATTAAGTTGCCGAGCACGTTGCTGCAAGCTGTAGCCCCCCGCCTTAGTGAATCGGTCACGTTTAGGACCCTCTAGGTCCATCCTAATTCTGCCAGTAGAATTGAGGGTATTGGAGCTCTAAACTTTCAAAAGGAAAGGGGCCTGCAACTACCCAGAAAACTTATGGATACCCTGAAATTTTTTTACCGCTGTATTTTTGTACACATCACCAAATAGGATGTGCCAGGAAATATTAGATATTTCTTCAAGTAAAGTTTTTTTTTTTTTTAAGTTTATACTTAGCAACGTGCTGCTTAGACAGATGAAGTTAAAAGACAGGTCTGTAAGGGCATTTAATTGAACCAGTGCGTTTTCCACGATGTTATGTCATGTGTTTTTCAAAAACACAAACAAAACACACCACTGGAACTGAAAAAGGAAGGAAATAGAAGTTTGGATTATAATGTTGTGGAATGACTTAAAGAAAGGGGTTTTTTTGAAAGTTGTTAGTGTCAAAATTGGCCTCAAAAGCGAAAAGTGAGCTTTTCAAAGTTGAAAGACTTAATTTTCATTCTATGATTCCAAAATTTAAAAACAAAAACAAAAACAACTTTTCCAGTTATTGGGCGATACTTATCAGTGTTTAGTGCCCAGCCCGGTAGGCATTGCTGCCCAAACCTTGTTTAAATCTGATTATGATGTGATTTGTTGAAGTCATGAATATGAAATGATCCTTGTGTATCTATAAATGCGAACTTGGGATTTTTTGATCTCCCGCTTTTTTGTGTGCGCCCAGTAGCTGCCGCAGTGGAAGACAGTGATTGGCTCCAGTGCTCCTAGAAGGATTTGGGCTGAAGCCAGGGGAACAGAACCAGAGGATTCCCTTTCCAGAGACCATCAGGCCCCACATGTCTTATGTTTCCCTTCTCCCCTCATGGGTGCTCAGACTTTCTGTCTGGCTTCAGCAGCCTATAGGTAGGCCTCAACACTCAGTATCATCACTTCAGTTTCTATACCTTTGACCCTTGCAGAAAATAAACAAAAATTTGGGCTCCACAAATACACTGGAGGTCTTAATATTTGCATATTATTTAATATATCAACGTTGAACTCCACTTTCTCAGATTTTTTTTTCTACATTCAGGATCAGTTGTGAGAAGCCCTGGTGTCTCATAGGAAAATATTGCAACAAAACAAGATAATTGGGGGGAAAGGCTGTTGCAGTAGGAAAAGTGGCTTTTCGTTGATAGCGTTTAATTGAAATTAAAAGATTCTTTAGCTGTAAACATTCTTTATTTATTCAGCACACATAAGCAGGCATTGTTTTATCACCATCATAATTATGGTGTCCTTTAAACTGGCTGATAGCAGGAAAGATAAGGGAATGTGCCTGTAGATTCAGATCAGTTTTTGCTCCTGTCTTTCTTTCCCTTCCTCCCTCCCTCCTGTCTCTCTATACCCTCCCCCCCACCCCCATTCCTTCCTTGGTCACTAGGGTCCCCCACAGCCCTTGAGATGAGGAGAGCAGGAAGATTGTGGCCTAACCATTTCTTACATCATGAAAGAGATTTGTACCACACTCTAATTTAATGCAATGTATAACCTCCTTGTCTCCTGTGTTTACAACTGCTTTTTAGCTTGCAATATATGTTATCTAAAGAGTTGTCTATTGCTCACCTGTATAAAATCTTGTCCACTAGGTTTTGTTGCTTTACCTTTGTCTAATTTAGAAAGTACACTCTTAGGGCTTTTTCAGAACAAAGCCTCACAAAAACCCCTTTACCTCCAAGGATTTGCAAATTTATAAAGCCTGCATTGAATTCAAGATGGGTCAGGGGGCAAAAAAAGGGTAGAAGGTCACTGCATTTTGATTATGGGTCAGTAGACAACATGGCATATACTCTGTGTCCCAAACTTCTGTTAAAAACAGGATTTTAAAATGCCTAAGAACAGAAGGATGGGCCCTTTTGGAGACTTGCCTTCATTTGTTTGGATGAGGCAAAAAGAAAAAAATTAAGCAAAATATACTAAGTTATAATTTAAGCAGTTCCTTAATTTAGCATTTCCTCCTCCATTCTCATTTCCCCTCCCAAAAAGGAAAGAACATGTGAAATTAGATAAAGTTAGGTGAGGAACTATTGATTATCACAAGATTTTATTGTCCTATATCCTAAATTAATTCAGCCAAGTGAGGATTTATATTATTATTTTAGACTGTGTTATATGTAAGTGTTATAATTACTTTTGGCTAACAGTACAAGGGGCTTCTTTTATGCATCTAACCAGTATACTTACATTGTTGAGGCCTTTGTGATGTCCCTTAGTCTTTTCTCTCTGAATTTTCTTTGAACAAAATGTGACTAGCAATCAGTAAAACAAATGTATATGGTGAAGAGTTAGGTGGTGGTGACGGTGATGCAGGGAGAGGATCTCATTTGAATTATATGTGTATGGGTGAAAGCTTGGAAGGAAAAGGATTATTTTAATGCTCTTCAATACTTTAATTATATGACAGATGTAGTGTAGAAATGCAAAAGTACTCTCAGGTTTTCCTTCAGGTTTTCAAAAGAACTTTCCCCATTAGTAAACTACTCCTGCAAATTGCTACTGCATTTCCCAGCTAACCATTTAAAAGACTGTAAATGCCGTGTGCATTACTTCGCTCCAGAGGAAAGAGGTCAGACTGAATTGCAATGGTATTTAAACATAAAATACAGTGAAAATAAATCAAAATAGAACATCCAAAGGTAAATTTAGCACACTGATACAGGATAAGTAAAGACAAATATGTTCATACCTTCATAGCCATCACTTTAAAAACTGAAAGTACTGATTTTTTTTTTTTACAACAAATGCAGAAGTGGACATTAAGAATATATTTCTATCTGTATTTGCCACAGTGGATTTTCCTTTAAGAAGCAGTTTTGTTTTCAAAGCTAAAATATTTTTTATGATAGTGAGTAGATTGTGCATTCCTCACTGAGTAAATAATTACATGTAATTAACAAACTCAATGCTTATCCTATATATGCCTAAATTCTCAATAAGTAATTCTCTATACTCTCAAAGACAGATACACACATAAATGTTAATTTGGGCATATCTGCCCACATATGTATATGCATTTGAGAAACATAGAAGTTGATATATCTTTTCTTAAAAAAGAATTTGAATACAGTCCATCATCTGAATTGGGTTCATCTTTGATTGTTGAGGCGGCTGACATGGTCAACAAATTTATCAAAGAAACCCCCTGGCTTTTGAAGAATAGTACTTTATACATCTGGATCTGCACATCCAGGCAAAGTAAGTAAATTATTGCATAACTTTAAGCATAATTGATAACAGACACCTTTAATTTTTCATCCCCATTCTTTTGGCCAGCTTTCACATTAATAATCTAAGCCATAAATGTTGGTAGCTATTGATCGAAATCCCCTGTGTGCATGCAAATCCATCTTAAAGTCCCCTGCCTTTCATGTGTGAGCGCTCAGGGGCCTCTGCTAGATCTTTTTATCGGGATCGACCCCCAATGTGCCTGGAGAAGACCCCGGATATGCAACGTGTGCTGATGGCCACAAGAAAGCTGTCTGTCACATTCTCTGTGTGTGTGTATGTGTGTGCATGCGTGTGAATGCACACACTCACGCCTTAACACATACACACACACACACAATAATGGGGAAATTAAAGGAACAAAAGAATGTATTAGATAAGAAGAAAGATATGTAATAAGAGTTTTAAAAATGTATAAGTGTAAAGGTGTCTGAGTGTACATATAAAGATACTTGCATAAATTGTATATGTAGACACATTTCCCAAGGCCTCTGGTCTTTATTTTTCTCTATTTGACCCCAAAGATAGGACCTTCAGTTTTTTAAAAAATACGAAATATTCTACTGGTTTTAAGAACCACCTATGTTTCCAGTATTTAAAGATGGAAAGAGAGGAAGGAAGAGCCAAAAAAGGTAATTTTGAAAAGGTTACTAAATCATGTTGCCATGTGCAGGAGTAGGAGTGTGTGTGTGTGTGTGTGTGTGTGTGTGTGTGTGTGTGTGTGTGCAAATCTAAAAAGGAATGGAGGACAACTAGAACTACCTGGCCAAAAAAAAAAAGAAGAAGAAGAAAAAAAGGACGTTCCAGCCAACCTTTTGTAATGTCTTCTCAAAGGCTTTTTCTGAGTTTACTGTTTCTTGGCTGTTGGACTCTTTGGTTGAAATCTCAAAGCTGGAGGAGGGGAATTGGACGGGGGTGGGGTGGGAGGAAGAGAGCTTCCAGTATATAAGTGCATCAGGAGGAATTTTAAAACGACATTATTGTCGCTGGCAGTGGAAGACTCTGGTCATTCTACTTTAAAAAACAAACAGCAGCATCTGCTTTTTCTGGAAACTTTGCTTTCTGCTTAAACCTTTTGCATTTTGCCTCCTGTGAAAGTGAAAGAGAAAAACGCGGTGTGATAGATCCAGATGCAAAAGAAAGCCAACTCGGTGGATGGTATTAGCTGTGACGAGGCATTGTTCATTGCTGCCTCTCGGTTACGTTTAAAGCCTGAAATATCACGAGATCCATTCAATGATCCTTCTCTCATTCAAGGGACAAAAATGTAATTTGCTGTAGCTCTGATTTCTGGGATGGAAATGCTAGCCTTAGATTTCAAAGGCAAGAACTAGACATCGTGGTTTGTACACACATTGATTAAGTTGAAGAGCGGCGATTACATCTGTGCTGAGTGCAACAGTAGTCCAGGGCTGACTTTTCAAATCCCAACCTCTGAGTTACAGACTCTCTTAAATAGACTTCCTTAATTTCCGGATGTACTTCTTGAAATTCCCAATTCTCTTCAAAATTCCTGGGAAATTACTAGGGAGATGAAGGTGGGGGTGGGGAACTATGGCTGAGATTTCATGCAAACTACCTTTTTGTATGTCTGATTCCTCTGTTTTTATCTTTTTTTCCTTTTGAGACATACCTGCTTGTGCTAGCCAGACCGGAGCAGGGGAAACTGGAACTTTTGAATGGGAAGGAAGAAATTATTGTACAATTCTTTTCTTGCAGGCTCAGAAATATCCGTTTATTCTTTTAACCACACGGATGTGTCTATTTTTGGAGGAACAAGGAAACATATAAATGCCTGGGTCGCATTTATGCTGTAGTTGCAAACACCGAACATTTACGAAGATTTTGCCGAATTTTGCAAAGGAGCCAACAAGCCATCTTGGGATCCTGGTAATACAGCTGGGAAGACCCTTGCTCTCATTTGGCAATATTTTGGATATCCTTGGAAATGACACCAAAATATGCTTTAACTTGACTAAGAAGAGGTTAAACAACATTGATATTCATCCAAAGTGATTTTTTTTAAAGCAGATGCTTGGCTTTCATGGAAAAAATGAGAGTTGTGAAGATTCATTTAAACTACCAACCGAAAGCATCATAGACCACTGAAATAGTCTGCGTCGTACATCAGCACTTTCTTTCCATCGTTGTTACGTAAAACCTCTGGAAGCACCTTGGGCGTTTTACATTTTCTTTTCTTTGCTGCAGAAACAATCTGCTCCCTGGAATTCTGACCTGTCGTGAACAGGACCCTGGCAAAGACTGTGCTGGGGACTCCAGGACGATCCCGCCTCCAATCCAGCCTGGTTAATTGTGAAAAGTGTACACATTTCTGGCTTATCTATGCTTTGTTATGGGTCTGACGTGCAACTACCTCCTCCCCACCCCACCCCCCAGCAGAGAACCAAAATCCAGTTGAATTGTTACAGTGTTTCGGAGCTGGAGCCTTGAACTGCTTCCTTGGTCAAATAACTTTGTTTCTGGTTGTAAAAGGCATTTCAGGAAAAAAAAAAAAAAAGGAAAATCGAGAGAAATTCAAAACGTAAGTCTGTACTGGGGTGGTTCACTGCGCGGGTTTAACTTTGGAGCTCCCAGCCGGTCTCCTTCTCCACTCCCATAAGGGAAATACCAGGCTATTCTGCACATTTTCGCTTAAGCTCCATTTTCCAAAGGAAAAGGGGGTGGGGTATGTCTATTTAGGCTTGATAATGTTTTTAAAATGCTTTTCTTTGAAATGATAATAGCTGCAGCGGTAAAATGCAAATAAAGAAAAAAATAGGCAATATTCCTTTAAAGGCGAATATACAGGGATTTTTTTTTTTTTTTTAAGCGTACACACACTGGTTCAGATGAAGTCTGTGAGTCAGGCTGTTTCTGAGCTCCGATAGTTTAATGGAAAGATTTATATACCGACTGTATTATTTACTTTGGGAGGGGAGGTGGCAGTATAAGGGTATGCTAATTAGTGGGAGATTTTGGGGGGAAGGGGTGGAATATCAATTTTTATTGCATCACCTGTCAGGAGTGTCCAATCAGCGCTGGCTTTAGGGGAATTAATTGATGAAGGTGTCTCCGGACGAGCTCACTTCACTCTGTCATTTTATTTGTAGCTAAAGCAGCGGCGGGAATAGCAGCTGCATTTCTTTTCTCTTTCTCCCTTCACATTCCATTATCATAGTGCTCCAATGGAGAAGGAAGGAATAGAGGGGCCCAGGTACTGATCTGCATCGGGGACTTAGACCAACACACTGGCAGATCAGAAACCGGATGGTTTTTTCCCTCTTTTTAAAAAAATACGAAAACCAAAAAAAAAAGCAAGAATCAAGTCAGTGTAATTTCATGGTTGTTTTTTTTTTTTCCAATAATTTCGCCTAGAGTTTGGCACTCCCTTCGCCGGGAATAACAGTCTTTGTTATTTTATTAGCAGGATGCCTTGAGACACACGCAGCATCTGGTGGAGGATTAACATACATACATGTGTATGTATGCGTCACGTATATATTTACTGCAAATGGTGGGGATCATTTAGTGCCCGAGATGGGAGACCTGAAGTCAGGTTTTGAAGAGGTGGATGGCGTGAGGCTCGGCTACCTCATCATTAAAGGAAAGCAAATGTTTGCCCTCTCCCAAGTCTTCACGGATCTGCTGAAAAACATCCCGAGGACGACCGTGCACAAACGCATGGATCATTTGAAAGTGAAAAAGCACCACTGCGATCTGGAGGAGTTGCGGAAACTCAAGGCAATCAACAGCATCGCCTTCCACGCCGCCAAATGCACGCTCATCTCTCGGGAAGACGTGGAAGCGCTCTACACCTCCTGCAAAACTGAGCGTGTCCTCAAGACCAAGCGCAGGAGGGTCGGCCGGGCCCTGGCCACAAAGGCGCCGCCGCCAGAGCGCGCCGCCGCCGCCGCCAGCCCCCGCCCGGGTTTTTGGAAGGACAAGCACCAACTTTGGCGGGGCCTGAGCGGAGCCGCGCGGCCCCTGCCAATCAGCGCGCAGTCCCCGCGCCCGGGCGCCGCCGCCGCGCGCCCCGCCGCCCATCTACCTCAGATTTTTAGCAAATACCCGGGCTCGCACTATCCGGAAATCGTGCGCTCGCCTTGCAAACCCCCTCTAAACTATGAAACTGCCCCGCTCCAGGGAAACTACGTTGCTTTCCACTCGGACCCTGCTTATTTTCGGAGCCTGCTGTG
>LNAC01000396.1:17288-31078 GCA_002007465.1 Ailurus styani | reverse complement strand
CCACCACCACCACCACCATCACCACCACCACCACCACCACCGGGCCCAGCAGCCGCCGCCGAACCACCACCCCCCACATCACCACCGGCCTCAGCCCCATCTCGGCAGCTTTCCCGAGAGTTGCAGCAGCGACTCGGAGTCCAGCTCCTACTCGGACCATGCAGCCAACGACTCAGATTTTGGCTCCAGTTTGTCCAGCTCCAGCAACTCGGTGTCCTCGGAGGAAGAGGAGGAGGAGGGAGAAGAGGAGGAGGAGGAAGAGGAGGAGGAGGAGGAGGGGGGCAGTGGGGCCTCGGATTCCAGCGAAGTCAGCTCGGAGGAGGAGGACTCGTCCACGGAATCGGACTCCAGCTCCGGCTCCAGCCAAGTGTCAGTGCAGAGCATCCGTTTCAGACGCACCAGCTTCTGCAAGCCTCCCAGCGTGCAGGCGCAGGCCAACTTCTTGTACCATCTGGCCTCCGCCGCCGCTGCAACCAAACCCGCTGCTTTCGAGGATGCCGGCAGACTTCCCGACCTCAAGAGTAGTGTCAAAGCGGAGTCGCCAGAGGAGTGGAATCTGCAGAGCTGGGCCCCCAAAGCGTCTCCGGTGTACTGCCCGGCCAGCCTGGGGAGTTGTTTCACAGAGATAAGGAACGATAGGGTATCTGAGATTACATTCCCACACTCTGAAATTTCCAGTACTGTAAAGAGAACTGACCTGACAATTAACTGCCTGGCGGAGGGGGCCTCTTCACCTAGCCCAAAGACAAACAATGCATTTCCACAACAAAGAATACTCCGAGAGGCGAGGAAATGCCTACAAGCAAGTCCTACTACACACTGTGCAGATAACAACACAATAGCTGCTAGGTTCTTAAATAATGATTCTTCGGGAGCAGCAGCAAATTCAGAAAAAGATTCCAAAATCCCTCATTGTGCTGAATTTGCTACGGATTTGTCCTCTTCACACACTGATTCTGAGGTGGATGCAGCAACAGCAACTAAAGCTGAGATTCCCTGCACTAACACAGGAGACAAGACCTTGCCATTTCTGCACAATATTAAAATCAAAGTAGAAGACAGTAGTGCTAATGAAGACTATGAACCTGACCTTATTACAAATAAGCTTAAGTGCGAGTGCAATGATACAAAGGGTGAGTTTTACAGTGTGACTGAAAGTAAGGAGGAGGACGCCTTGTTCACCACAGCCAAGGAAGAAGGTTTTGCATGCCCTGAAAAAGAAACTCCTTCCTTAAATCCACTGGCTCAGAGTCAGGGCCTTTCATGCACTTTAGGTTCTCCAAAACCTGAGGATGGGGAATATAAATTTGGTGCCAGGGTGAGAAAAAATTACCGGACACTAGTACTGGGAAAGCGACCTGTACTTCAGACACCTCCAGTCAAACCAAATTTGAAATCAGCTAGAAGTCCTCGTCCTACAGGTAAAACTGAGACACATGAAGGAACACTGGATGATTTTACAGTTATAAACAGACGCAAAAAGGTAGCCAGCAATGTAGCATCAGCAGTGAAAAGGCCATTTAATTTCATGGCAAATTTTCCTTGTCCACCATCACTCATTATTGGGAAGGATGGGGATTTGTGGCCGGCGTATTCCTTAAACACCACTAAGGATTCCCAACCTCCTCACAAGGCCCATCCTATATGGAAATGGCAGCTGGGCGGTTCTGCAATACCTCTTCCACCTAGTCACAAATTCAGGAAATTTAATTCATAAAAGTGTTTTGGAAGATATTTTCTTGAACCCTATTACCTTCCTTTTGTTGTAAACTGCACAGGATGGTTTGTACAAGTCCATTAATGTGTTACACCCCTTTTGGAGCCCTGGTTTATCGCATTTTGAAGACAGAAATCGGATTACTTTTTTCCCATTGCGGGTTTTTTTTTTTTTTTTTTTGGGGGGGGGGGGGGGGGGGGGGGGGGGGGGGGGGTGGGGGCGGGGTGGGAGAAGGGTTGGTTTACATTCCACAGACTACTTCAGGCTAAAGACTCAAGTAAAACTCAGTTATTAAGGTAGAGCTGGAACACTTTACTGTTTCAATGCTAATAATGCACCCGGTACCTCAATTCAACTGCTACAAATAAATGTCAAAAGGTTGAATAATAAATATTACAATGAGCCATTAAGTTTATGCACTAGATTTCAGACCTGAAAGTGTAACTGTTAATTCAGTGAAAGTTTGTTAGGTTACATGGTTACACAGTGAGGTAGAAAGAAGTTTCTGTGAGCCCAAAACGTTCTTTTCTGGAGCTCTTGTTTGTGGGGTATCTTTTCCTCCCCTCGTTCCTTCTCCAAGAGTAGTTGCACTTAATTTTTCCTCCTTCCTTCCTTCCTTCCTTCCTTCCTTCCTTCCTTCCTTCCTTTCTTTTTTTGAGTGGAAATATTGGGGAGTCCTGCTTGAATGCTGGTAAAAGCTGCCTCAGATATACTGAATAACATAAATATGAGATTGCTTTTTTTTTTGTAAAGTGTGTGATTTTACTTTTACAGCTCCTCCTTGCAATTGGAAAAGTCCTTTTTGTGTTCTCACCCAAAGGTTTTAAATAAGGTGACTCTTACTATTGTCCTGCTTACCTTGTGGTCTGACTCCTCAAGTTTGACTCCTCAAACTTGCAAATCAATTAAAGTAGTTCTCTTAATAGCAGGATATTTTATGGTCTGACTCTTCATAGTGACAAAGCAGTAAATACAACCAAGAAAAGTAAAATGGGTCAGAGTTGTAGGAATATCCCAAATGAAAAATTTACAGTTCTTTCAGGGCTCTTTGGTACCAGAACTCAGGCACTAGGATCTTATTATCTTTTACTTTTTCTGCATCTCTCTAAACTTCTGTTTTTAGACCATCCTGTGAATAAAGCAGGAGAGTTTCTGCTGCAAGTGACAATCAGAGGTGACTATCTATATTTGCACTTAAAATCAAAGTAGTTCAACATGCAAATGGCTAGGGTCTAGCCCTTGGTAAGGGCCATGCTGGTGTACTATGTTGTGATGATGGAAGCAGTAAATCAAAATTATGGAAATTTGCACTGTTGAAAAGCATGCTTTAGCTTTATTTTCAATTAAAAACACTGTTTAAAATTCCTGGTTCCATACATTTCTACTTATTCCAGATTGAAGAACGGTTAACAGGAATGAATGGTTTTGTTGACACTTTCATTTGTAATGTTTTTGCCTGAAAGAAATGCATTTATTGGGTGTAGCGTTTTGTTGTAATACCATGTGATGAGGCCAGTCAGGTTCTGTGCAAAACACTGGATTTCTTTCTAAATAACAACAAAATTTTACAAACTTGTTACAAATCAAGTGCAAAAAGTTTCAGATTTAAGACAGTGAAGCAGAGATCAATTGCATTTTAATGAAAGTTAAATCTAACAATTTTTGGTCCATCTCCCTTAGTCTGTCCAATTAATTATGTATCTCAGATCTCTGCCATCTTAAACCTAAGAAGTTGCATCTATAGATCTTAAATCATAAAACAAAACAAAACATCAATGAGATGTTTACTGTGTGAATTTAGTCACTATTTCTCATGGAAATTCAGTCTTTTTTTTTTCCTGCCCTTAACCTTCTAATTCCTACTCCCTTTGAAATTTTTCTTTTGTCTATAAATGTTTCAGATAGATCTGGATGGTCTCAGCTCTAATTGCTGTATATGCTCTGTGGTTTTACTCTTACTGTAAAGGACAGAGGCTGAGAATACCTGCATCCAAATACATTTGGATGGAGTAAACAGATGCTTTGAACTGCCTGCCTTCCTTTCCTTCTTGAATGTTACCAGATGTAGGTTCACTGGATCCTTTTTTATTGGGATGATAGATATGGGCAAAGCAAAAATTAGGGGATGTTATCCTTGAATTCATGTTTATGTATAATTCCAAAGACTAGTACAAGTTACAGTTAAAGCCCCCAGAAAGCTGAACAATTGGCTTCTCAGTCTGAGTTCTTTCCTCTTTGGAAGGCCATACAGAATTTGGTGCAGTGATTTGTCCTGCAAAATCAATCTGTAAAAAGTGTGACATGCACACCCTGGCAATCTGTAATTTCTGTTCTTTAATTACTGCTAAGTCAAGAGAGTTCAAAGTATGATGACTACTACATTTAGGCTAGTACTTTTCTTGCTGGCTATGGAATCACTATTCTTATATTATAAATTGAGAATATATTTAAAGCCTACAGATCTTGGGTGTGGGAGGATTACTAGATGGAATAAGCACAATTTAAAACAAATATACCCTATGGAATTTCTGACATAAAATATCGGCTTCTAGCTTTGACACTTGGTCTCCAGCCCTCAGAGAATCAATAGTTTCAGTTTATAGGAGCTGGAGAATGAGCAGCATGGAGGCCGAGGCATTCCAGAGTGATACCATCAAAAGGAAAGAAATTAAATAGTCAACCCAAATTTCACCCCACAGTACTACAACAAGCCAGCCAACCACAGCAAAACCTGAGTTGGGGCTTCTGTTAGGAGAGTGTACCAAATAGTATTCAGTAACCTACAAATACAAGGTATTCTTTCAATTTCTGGGAGTCTCTTAGCTGTTTTCCCATTCTGCTGTGGGAATTATTCTCAGTACAGTTTATTTCATTTTGGTTGTTTTAATGATTAATGACAACATCTAAATTTTCTAAGATGCTATAAATGTCCCATTTGTTTAAAAAGTTAAGCCTTATTGAGAGAAAAACAAAGTTACCTCCATTGATAGATTGCATTTTTACATTTAAATGTTTTCAGGTGATAGCTTTTTTTTTTTCTAAAGGCACTACATGGTTCTAGAGTCACTTAGTCCTATGTCTAAAGCTCAAGACTCACAAACAGAAGGGAAATACAGGAAAGGGCTCCTTCTCTGACTTTTTGGGGGAAACAAGCTTATTTTTGGTCTCCTGTAAAAATAGTTTCCTGATAAGACTCTGAAATTGAGATTTAATTATTTTTTTAAAAAGATGTGTGTCCTCTGTCTTCCATAGTCAGGTTATCTGCCTTCTTAGAAAATGCAGCTTGCTCTTTTTCAACTATTTACTTTTTAAAGTGGGTGTTCTTTTCTACTGGCTTACTTGATTACAGTGCAGTAATCTCAATAATGGTTGTTTATTTTAAAATCAACAACAAGGAGCCACCACTAAACAGCAATAACACAAACTAGATGGGCTGGTGTAGGGATTTTTATCTTATCTGTGTCTGGGTGACTTTTGATGATCTAGAATTTTTTCAAAGTTCCGGTCACAAGAATTGGAAGTTTCTGTTTGATATGAGAATGAGAGTTTTGTTTGAATGCAGGAAAAGCTATAGACTAATTCCTCAAAAGCATTTTTTTTCCTTGCAGAGAAAACAAAAACAAAAATCCTCCATGGTAAAAAGCAAAAACAAAACCCTCACATTAAAAAATAATAATAATAAAGCATTAGTATCTACAAAAGATAGAAAATGTGGTGAGTTTTGCTTCACCTTGAAAATAACTTCCTGCTGATAAAGGATGTGAAAGGGGAATTTCCTAGAGCCAAACCAGGGGGGAAAAATTAAAGGCTCCCCATCAACTGACCTCAGGAAATTGACAAGGAGGAACAAGGCATCCACCTTAGGGAGTCCCCCCGGTCATCCAGGTCTTCCCCAGGACTTTCCCCTTCCCTGGAAGAAAGAACTATTTTTAATGCTAGCTTTGGTTTTGGTTTGCTCCCTAGGCCAAAGGGCATTTTTGCATACTAGCCTGGGGGTAGGGACGTAGGGCAGATCCAGGAGGTTGGGGGAGGGGGGCATTTTACCTGTTTGGCAGGCCCTCTTTTGCAAAAAAAAAAAAAAAGGAGGGGGCCCAGCTATCATTCTTTGCCCATGCCCTAGGCCCCCGCTCTTCTCTCGCTCCTTTTCAAACTGTGGCGGCCTCACAAGCTCCTACTTTAAAAGGCCTGAGATGTTTTGCATGAAGCCCTCACAATAGGGGTTGAGGGAATTGACAGTTTCAAAAACAAGGCGTTCAGTCCTTTCCAGCTGCCGGGCCCGCTCTCTCGCACCAACTCCTAGCTCCTCTCTGCTGGTGGCGTCCTACGGAGCGAGCTGCCTTCCCCCACCCCGCCAGCCTGCATTCCGGCCGGCCCCACCCCGCCCCCGGGCTGTGTTTGTAAACAGGGGTCAGTGTCCAGGGGCTGCTGGCGCGGGGCTTGGGGCTGGCGGGCTGGGAGGGAAGGCAGGGAACCGCCGAGCCGGCGAAGGGCCGACCCGGGGGGGACGTAGGGGTTTTGGGGTCCCTTTCGCCCTCGTTTTCCACCTAGGTGCCAAACTCTGGCCCCCGTGCTGACCCAGAGCAGCTCTTAGCTCTCTGGCCTGGGCCACCAGCACCAGAAAGATGTTTAAATGCCGCCATTTTGCATGGTGGCAAACAAATTTCTTTGTGACTTTTTTCCCCGCCCAGATCTTGCTCTCCTCTGAATTTGTCACCTCCTGGCTCCCCGGGGCGGAAGAGTCCGTACCCCTGTGCGCACAGCCCCCGGCTCCACTCCACGCAGCCTCATGTCCCAGTGGCCTCAAGGACAGGCCCACCGGGAGCAGGGGCGACAGGGCGCGCGGCCGGTCCTCGGGGACTGGACCGCCTCCTCTCACTTTGCTCTCCTTTTGTGTGTTCTGAAGTCTTCTCCCACCCCGGCACACGCACACACTGCCTAGCCATTTCCCACCTTCTCGCCCAGGCCTCATCTTTCTGTCCCGGGGCAAATGGGGCCCAGCTTTTTTGCTTTGGGCGGAGGGCTGGCCAAGGTCTCCAAAATGCGTGTGTGAAACGCAAGTGGCAAAGAGCTGAGGCTTCACACTGGGCCAGCCAGCATGGCTGTGAACGCCTTCTGGGAAGTGGCCCAAGACCTGCGGCCGGGAGTCTGGGGAGGGCTCGGGTGCGCAGGCGAGGGCCCTGCAGAACTCCCAACGAGGGGGGAAATGGGATGGGGTAAGGCTTGCTTTCTTTGGCGCCGTGGTTCCTGTCCTGGGAACCTCCCAGTGCCTCTGAAAGTGGAATGATGACCTGGAAACGGGAAACGTGAGACAGTGACCTGGAAAACCACCCTTGGTTGGCGAGGTTGGAGTGCAGCAGTGCAAACAAAGCTGCTCCTAGAGGAAGAGGGGAAGCAGAGGTGCTCCGCAGATAGGTCACAGGAAAGTGCAACAAGCTTGTTTTCCCGGGTGTTTAAAATGCAGCCCCAGTTGTAAAGTGTGTGAAATTACGCACTGGTCTCTTAAAGAGTGCCTAATTTATAGTAAATAGCAAGGTCTTTGTAAATGGCTTTATTATGTTGTTTCTTGTTAATTGTTGAGAAAATCCCCATTGTTGAGTGTGAAAGGCTTTATGAGCTAACCTGGTCCTCGGCGCAATCAGAGGGCAGTAAATGGCCGCTCGGCCTCCGAGGCCCAGCGCGGAAGCGGACGCGGGCCGAGCGCGCCCGGGCGACCTCTGGGGACTGTGACTCGGCCTGGGAAGAAAGTGACGAGGGTTTCCAGCCTTTAATTAATGAGAGGGCGTGTTTTGAACTCGCGGGACCCCAGGAGCATTTTGCTAAGTGGGACGAGGAGAATCGCGAGCGCCAGGGCGACCCAGGCGGCGAGGGCCGCGGGGAGGCGGAGCGGGGCCCGGCGCCCCTCTCCGGGCCCACAGCCTCGGCCACAGGCCGGCCGGCCGGCCGGGGCGCCGGCTCCAGCCGCTCTGGGGTGGAACTCGGACTTGGGCATTGTCTCCAGGTCTGCGGCCGCATGGAGCGCGGGCTCGCGCCGGTTCGGCCAAGCCTGCGGAACGCCCGAAGCGGCCGGGTCGGGGGACTGGAGGGGCTCTGGGCCAAGCAGCCCCCGAAGGGGAGCTCCAGACCCCTGCCTGCGCCTCCTCGTCTTTTGTTTAAAAGCTGTCTCTCTCCCTCTCTCTTCCCCCTCTCCTTCTTCCTCTCTCTCTCACGCGCGATCTCTCTCTCTCTCTCTGTCTCTCTCTCACCTGAAATGGACTCGGAAGACTGGAGACATCGGAGGAAAGGCTTTTGGGTGTGTTTGTGTGCGTGTGTGTGTAAGTGTGTGTGTGAGTCAAGGAAAAGGATTTCTTTAGTCTAGAACAAGATATTCTTATCTCCTTTTCCCATCTTCTCCAGTTCTGTTTCCAGTCAGTGGGGACCCAAGAAGGGTATGGGCGAAACCAGGCAGGCGCTGGGTTCGTTTGATTAACTTCGAGGCGAGGCCCCCGCCGGGTCCTGCCGGCCTGGAGAGCGCCTCCCCGGGCTCGGCCCCGCCGCCTTCCCAGGACTCAAGACCCGATGGATCGGGGAAAAGCAGCGGCAGCCTCTCCGCAGTCTTTGAGCTCTGGCGGTGCAGCGAGAAGGAAGAGAATTTCTTCGTGAGCCTACGTTGTGGGGGGTGGGAGGGGGAAGTCTGGGTTAGGTGGACTGTACGTAAGGATTTGGACATTAGCAAATGCAAATCACAAGGAAATGTTAATTCCAGCCAGAAGAACTTGTATCTTCGCTATCTTCCTGGCCTTCTAAGATGGCCCTCCGCTTGCGCACACTCGCTTTCTCACCAAATTAGCTATTACGTGAAATCCCCCTGGGTTTAAAGCACTTGTTTCGCGGATTCGCGTACAACCCATATTAACTATGCACTTTCTGCTATTCCTCTTGTGACTGTCCCTGCCTCCTCCTTCTTTGAGGCGCGTTTGATGCATTTTATTTTAGCCCAATCGATGAGTGCAAATACTGGGATAACACAACCCACACTTCTGCGATGGAGGCTGTTTTCAAAATTGAGTTTAGGGATCAATACTAAGTTGAAAAGCTCCAAATTGCACGAATTCACCAAATTCAAGCCTTGGGCTCCCAAGCCCCTTTCCTGACTGGTTGACGCACTGGTGGGCAGTCTCTGTGGTTCCACCGCTCCTGTTTCTCAAAACAGGATGTTTTCATCATGTGTATTTGGCTTTCCCTAAAGATCACTTCAGTTTGTTTGGAAAAACACGACCCCAAAACGTGTGGAGTTAAACCCCAGTCAATGGCTTCCATGCAGGGCTCCTCTCATACTTGCACCGCTCACTGCCATTCCTCTTTTTTCTTTTTTTTCCCCCCTCTTTCTAGGACCTAGCAGCAGCACCTAAAATTGCCACAGTGGTTGCACGCAAAACCTTTGCCCAGCTGCGTAAATGCTTTGCTGGTCTGGAGCAGCCCTCTCCTGGACCACTACTTGATTCTCACCACTTCTTCTCCTAGAGCTGAGCTATTTGGCACCACGAGCTTTCTATTCTTCTGAGCTGCCGCCATGGCTGCGGGGCTGACTGGTGTCTAGCTGGGGGAAGGGCAGTAGTTGTCCCCTTGCAAGGGACAGTAAGGCCAGAGAGGTGGAGGGAGAGAGATTTCGAAAAAGAATTAGGAGAGGATCCTGCCAGAAGATGTGTGTGTGTCCAGGTAGTCTGAAAAGAACATCTAGAGGAGAAACAGGCCAAGTACTTAGGATGCTACAGTATCCCTATTCCTTAGCTCCTGCTGTTGGGATCCTCTTTTACTTGAGAGACTAGAGCAAGACAGAAGGAGGTGGAGAGAGAGAATGGCAGGCAGCCTAAAGGCTCTCCAGTAAGATCCAGTTATTCATCTAATTAGTGCCATCAATATGTCTGTGTTTGACCCTTTTGGATGGAAGAGGCTTAGCAGTCAATAGACTTAGACCCTAAAATATTGCCAGTCTAGGAGAAAGCAACTGCTCACAGGTCTGCAAGGGTGCTCCCTGGCCAGGATGCTCAGAAGGATACGGAGAGAAACAGTAAGGAAACTGTCTGAGTCGCTGCTGCCCTCCTCCCCAAGCTATCAAAACAAACAAATAGACAAACTCAGGTCTCCTGGAGGCTGGGCTATTGGACAAGCACGTGTTGGATACCAAAATTGGAATACTGGTTTCCATTGTTATTGCTTGCCTTCTTTCAAATCAGTTTAAGTCAGCTCCAGGAACAGCACAATACTTGTGATCAGTGATGAGCAATAGAGAAGAAAACCAGTATAGAAGAGAGACTGTACTAAGGTTAGGCAACAGCCTTCCTTCTTTCCTGTGAGAGTTAGAAACGACACAAACCTGTGAGAGATCTTAGAGCCACTCCTTGGTCAGTAGGTAAGGCTTTCCTTCTCTGAAATGACTGGAAAGGACCTAGGTTCTCGGATCTCTCAGGAATAAAGGCACATTTTACATTCATTTCCCCCATGTCTCTCTCACCCTCTTTTTCCCTTCCATTCAAATGAATACCCTGATTGTCCAAGGGGGCAAATGTGGAAGACTAGTTTCCTGCCTCTACTTTGGACCCAAATAGGCAGACCAGTGGTTGGTTAAGCTTTCAAATGCCTGGATATTATATCCATTCAAAGTAAAACCTGCCTGATAGAGTTGAAATGGCCATGACCAGGTTTATTTACCTTTTCCCTTTATCTTCTCTTTTTTCTCTTTTCCTACCTTCTCAGCTTTTCCTTTTCTTCCCCTCCCCCTACCTAACCTTTGCACCCAATAGTTAGAAATACTTTCTCCAGAGGTAGAAGGAGGGGTAAGATTTGGCCTTAAACCAGTGCTGATGGAGGCAGCGTGGGAGCCTGCAGTGACCCTGAGCTTCCTTGCTGAGTGAGAGGCCAGCTTTTCAGTCTGTGGTCCTGCATGTGCTGAGCTATTCCTGTTAGGCTATAAAAAAAAAAAAAAAGTGTATCTCAAGACCAAGAGAGCTCAACTCCATAAACACATGGCTATGGTTCTAACATATAGTACATTGCCAGATGCAAATGCAGAGATGCTTTTAATTTTGTTCCAAGTGTTAGACATCATGTGGCAAATTAGTCTTCAGAAAGCCAATTTTGATATTTTCTGTTAATAATAAAGATTTTTTAAGAGAACAATCTTAAACATATATGATTGAGAATTAAAAGGGTGTACATCACTCCCAGCAGAGTGATTCTCATCTGAATTTAAAAAGAGAGGTAGTACCCTCCCCAAATGAGGAAGATTTTTAAGTAGAAGAACTTGGTTAACATTTGGATTGTCCAATTGTTTTGGCTGCTCATGTCATTTTAAGAAAATAAAAATATTTAAATCTTTGTGGTTTTTTAAAAATCCTTTTACATCTTTATGTATTGTAAATTTAAGTCAATTAGGAAATTAGTTATACACTCCTCCATCTTCTATAGAAAAATGACCTCAGAAACATCTGTTTCCCCTAAAATATCAAAATTTCATATTATCTTATACAATTTCAGTTTGCCATTTGTAACTTAATGTTACTATTAAATAGGAAAATATAAATTATTTTGTATAAATTAAATAGGAGGGGAATACAACTAATTTGTAGATTTAGGGAGGTTGCCGGCACTTCTAAAATCTTGTCCTTTGTATCAACCTCTAGCTGGTTTATCTGAATAGGATCCAATCCTACATGACATGAAAACCACATATAATATTCTGACACAATGGAAGATTTCCAGATGAATTGAAGCAACCTGATTGTGAATTTTCTCTTACTGTTTTGAACCAATACTTTAGTGTATACTCCAACATTGATTTTAAATGTGATCTCCTTCAAGGAAAAAAGTGCAAAAATAATTAAGGAAAAAAAACCCCACAGGAAATCTTTTATAAATAGTCTTAGGACCATTGATCCCTGCTACCTGCTATAATGTGAATGGAATCATTATGGCTGTTCCATTGACACAGTTTCTTCATTCAGGATTCTGGCCAAAGGAATAGCAATGTCAATGTGTAAAATTCTAGCCAAAGATAAGCCATTACAATGGAAATTGCGATGTGCAAAGTCTCATTGAAGCCAATGAAATTGAGTGTAATATCCATACTGCATTCTCATCTGCTTGCCCCAGGATTTAGTATGCAGCTCTGCATTGAAACGAGATTATGCATATAAAATGCCAATATAGAATACAATGCCCAATAAAACATTAGAAAAGCAACTTACAGCCCATATACATGGGCTTTACTTAAATTTGAACTTCATGCACAAAATAAAGCACAGCACCATCGAAACACTAAATCTACAAAATGTCCTCACTCTGGTTTTCATGCTTCTTTCTGCATGATTCCCCCACACCCCCTCTTATCCAAACACAATTCTTTTAAGGGCACTCTTCAAATCATCTAACGATTCCCAAAGGGTATTCCAGGAGTCTCTTAAAGTGTCTTTCTAAATTAAAAGGCCCCAATTTAGGTGCATTTTTGCACCAAAAATATCAGAAAGTATTTGGACTTGCAAACCTATGTGTGGATAAAAAGAAGAAAGGGACCAAAGAGAAAAACGCCCCCACAGTGGATTACAAGGTTATGGGACAGGTCACTAGGAAAGGGAAATAAAACTGAATGTTAGGTTGAGCTTGTAAATTATGCACCTTTCAGGGAAAGCGGTTTTAAGGTCTCTTCAGTCAAGGGTTCCCCCCCCATCCATTTTGCTATTAATTCTTAACTCTTGGTAGGCAGCTCTTTAATGAGGTTGTTTGTGGCAGGTTAATTTTCTCCAATCTACTGAGCTCCTCATTTTCCCTTTTAAGTGCAGTGCTGCCTAGAGCTTTCAGTACTTTCCATACCAGAAAACAAGATACACGTAAAGTTGCCGAGCTGGGCTGAGAATTAAAGGCGTTATGTGGACTGAAAAACAGAGCGCCTGGACAGATGGGAGTGGGAGGGTAGCAACCCGGCTGAGGTGAGGGCATGAGGGAGAGAGAACTCCGTCTTAGGAGAGCAATGACCCCAGGAGTGTTATATATTAAATATTGCAGTGATAAATTTCAATACCCCAAGTGGACACTGGAATAAAAATTCACCAACCACACCAACAAGCTGAAGTGATTAGGAATGCTTTGTTGTGAAGGAAAAAAAAGTGATTTTCTTCAGATCCTTTTTGTTCAGGTTAGATAGAAGAGGCCTAGACAATCCAAGTCTAAGTCTGGACTCTTGGTTTGGGATATAACTCGAAAGGCTAGTCATAGTGCAGTGGTGCTCTGCATAGTGAAAAGATGGGCCTTTGTACTAAGGAGGATTAAATATCAACCACGATTATGGCAGGTCACTCTAGGAGCCTTCCTCCCATGTCAGAGAAGAGTACATCTTGGAAGGGGCTGCTCCTTTGCTGTGTATTAGTCTTTGTTTCAGCTCTGGGATAAAGCGGTTTGCTTTTGCACAGTTCTTGTTTCATTAAAATCCAGGGGAAAATGCACAATATGGTTTACAGAAGGTGGATTCACAATAGCAGGACATAAAACAGCCTTTGGTGCTATGTAGGGGAGAAATATTTTTGCAGTGCCATTCCTCAGCCAAAAGTATGAAACTGTCATCTGTACCTGCACCAATACCCAATACCTCACATTTTTTCATGAGCGATTCAGAATGGGGTGGGATTTTCTGTCCTTTTTTCTGCCAGATCTAGTTCGTGGACATTCATGCTATGAACTGTGTTTCTCTCAGTCCAGGAATCTGCTCAGGGATTGGGGGTAGTTACTGTAGAGGCAGCTTGGAGCAAGGGGGATTGTTTTCAGTCACAGCCTAATGGGCAAGGCCTGGGCTCTTCACACTGGGGATATGGAGTCTGCTGCTAGGGACACACTGCTGGATGTCTGCATGCGGCTGCCTGCTGCCTCCTTCAGTGTGGCCGCCACAAATCTGGGAAAGAAATGCAGTATCATACAAAGGATTTCTTTAATGAGGATGAGTTCCTCAGAGTGACTGGGGGTTGTGGCTGCTACTCAGGCCTCGCTTTCCCTCTGCCAGATCTTTCCCTACCCATTATATCCTTCCTTCTGTACTAGCCCCCCCCCC
>LNAC01000396.1:0-11086 GCA_002007465.1 Ailurus styani | reverse complement strand
TAGCACGCGGAGAAAGGGGCGGTGGGGCGAGGAGGACGCAGCCCGGAAGGGCTGAGGGTGGGGGGTGAGGCGAGAGACCCTTTCCTTCCGAGTGGCGCTGGGGGACCTCTTCCCCGGGGAGCCCCCACCCAGCAGCTCCCAGCCTCGAGAACAAAGGGTCTGGGAAGCACGGTCGGGGTCGGGGAGCGGAGGTGGAGGGAAGCAGGAAGGCAGGCGGTGGGGGCAGGGGAGGGCGCTTCCCCACATTTCCTCTCGCGGCGGAATGACGGAAAGCTCCCTCCAGCAAACGCCTCACTGAGGTCGCTTCAAAATCCGGGAGGGCTCGGGTTCCTTACCTAACGGATGCACTCGCTCCCTTCCTCCCCCAGCGTCCCCACCCCCTCCGGGGACCGAGGCCCGCGAGCTGCGAGGCTGGCGGCGCGCCGCGGCGCGGGTGGAACCACGGGGCAGCAGCGCCTCCTGCAGGTGCCTGGCGCCTCCGCAGTCGCCGCGCCGTGCGGTCTCTTAAGGTGGAACCGGCCTGGTTCCCCACCCGCGCTTTCGGCTCTTCCGCAACCGTGATTTCACCAGCTGCAAGTCTCCCTCGCGAAACGGGCCTGACCGTCCAGAAAAGTCCGAGTCTGTTGCTCCCTGCTGCTATTTCCTCGATCCCTTGGCCCCCACTAGCTGCAGCACCTCGTCTGAGGAAGCCCCGGTATCGATTTGGACAAGCACAATTGATACTTCCCTGCAGGTATAAAAGGGTGCGTCAGGCACACTTCAGGGCGGAAAAACCAAAACAGCGTTTCTTTAATATGAAAGCAAACTTTTATTTTCGTTTATTAAAAGCAGAAGCATAGCAGGAAAGGGTCGCCGAGAGTTGACCTGCCAATGGGTCTTTCGGATCTGAGTGTTCAGGATGAGACTGACCGGTCTCAGCCTCCACAGCCCGCAAACTCATGGGCAGCTGCGGGCGCAATAGGCCGGGGAGGAGAGGCAGGACTGCAAAGAACCCCTCCTTCCGCATCTCCGGCGCCCCAGTTTTCAGCCCATTCTTGCCTGGATTCTTTGTTTAGGAACGTGGAGAGGATAGAAGACGAGTTTTTGTTTCTTTCCTCTTTTCTTTTTAACTAAATGTGCATGTGCGTGTACATATGAATTTATCGCTTCCTGAATGTAATGTCCTCAACGAGCTCGAGATTCTTCGGGGGAAAACCTACGAGCCCTGAGCAGGACACGAACAAGCCAACTCTGCTTCCGGTGCCATCTGCAGTAAATTCCTTTCCTTTGCTCTTCCCTCCTCCGCGTCCTGGAGAGGGGGCCCCCGGGAGCTGCCCTTGGACTCCCGCACCCCCAGGACCCGGGGCAGCGGAGAGCTCAGGCCCCAGTGCGAAGGCGCCAGGAGGTATCAGGGGAGGGGAGGCGGCGGTCGGCCTGCGGCGTGAGGTTCACATGCACCTTGGGAACCTCCTCCCCCCACCCCCAAGGGCGCGCGGCCTTGGCTCCGCCCCGACGGGCCCCGCCCTAGGGAACCAGGCCGCGGGTGGGGCCGCCGCGGGGGCAGCTCCCAGGGGCAGGCGCCGCAGGGTCACACTCGCCCCGGGGGTTGCAAACCGCAAGCGAAAGTCGAAAGCGGCTGGAGCTTTTCCTCTAATCCGTTTTACACGGTGAAAACCGCAAAGCTGTCGCCTAGGCGGCCACTTTTTAATTGGGAGGCAAACAGACGAAAAACCCAAACAAACGCGCGAGCTGACTTTCTTTCCCTCTGTTTTCTCAACAAAAAGCCCGCTGTCCTGCGAAGAGGGAAACCGACGACCAGCGCTCACGTTCGCTCGCTTCGGGGCCTGGACAGGGGCGCGCAGGAGGCAGCCGGGACCGTGCCACCCTCCCCACGCTCTCCACCCGACATCTCCCAGAGTGCGTCTCCGATCCAGTCCCTCCTCTTGACCGGTCGCGCTGAGGCTGTACGCTCCGTGCAAGCCCCATCCCGCGCTTCGTGCAAGCCCCATCCCGCGCTTTCTTGCTGGAGCTGCAGGGCAGATGTGGGCACTACGGGATTGGAGGCTCCGAGCTCGAAAAATTGGCCCCAGGTCCAGGTTCTTCCGAAGCCCGGGGCTAGAAGAGCAGGGGCTGGGACAGCCGGTCCGGTGGAGACCTCGAAGCGGAACAGAAAACACCTGCAAGCGCTCTTGGAGCCTCGAAGTTTCCCCTGGGGAAAAGCAGGAGCTGGTAGACACGCTGCGCGGCGCCAGAGCTAACTCTTAATTTACCGCGCGCCCTGCCGGGGTGGCGGGGGCGGTGCTCAGGCGCTTGGGGGAGCCCCCAGAGAAGCGAGGAGAGCAGAGGGCACGGGAGACCCGGGTGGGTGCGGGCGGTCTGAGACCGTCTGGGTCAGGTGGGCCGAGTCCCGCAAGAGTGGACGTCTCCTTCACACGTTGATATGCTAAGGGTCCTCGGTGGACAATCACTTTTATTTTATTTTTGAAAATCATTTTTAATCAAACTTGTGGTCGTGGAGGTAGGAAAAGGGAGGGAAGTCAAAAGAAAGGAAGTCAGACCTTTATTGTAAGAAACGAAAACCAGGAAAATTGGAGTGGTCAAATTGTGGAGAGGGAGGGAGGGAAGGAAGGATGGAGAAGACTTTCCTTCTTTGTTCTTGAAAGATAGAGAACTCTTTTTCAAAATCAAAATACAGAGAGGCAGTCCCTCTTGGAGCATGTTTATGTAATTGAGAGATAATTTTAAAGTATTTGCTGGGTTGAGCAAAGGTTTTAGAAGGTTCTTTCTCACCCAGACCCAGTGTGAAGCTCAACTCATTTTGATTTAAAGCAGATTTAAGATCAAAATTTCAGAAAAGAAAAACGTGTGTATTCATCTGTACATATATACACATGCAACAGAGTTCCTTTTCCCTCTTGCCTAAGATGAGAGATTCTATAGTAAATTATATGTGATGGCTTAGTTTTTTCTGGTATCCTCTTGTCACCAGAGAGGAGTACTGAATTATCTTTCTCTCTCCTCCCAATTAATAAATCTACCGAGAGAGAGAAGAAGTCTCATTATGAGAATGTGACTCCCCCCCCCTTCTGGTTTTCTTTCCCACACAGGAACCACATACAGAATATACATCATGTGCAGACTTCTCCCTAATCAGCCTGTAATGTATGATCTATAAATCCACCTTCATGTTTTAAGTTTCCACTGAAGTTTAGAACACTGTTGAGGACTTACGTCATTCTTCACCATGTGTACACTTCATTAGGGATCTTTGGTAAACCAATAAAATGATTATCTTTGCTTTGAATTTCTTTGTGATTAAATGGAAAATAGCATCAGTGAACAATTTAAACAGTATTTTTTATATCAAATGTCAATGAGTTAAAAATGAACAATAGTTGTTCCAAATATTCAGAATGATGGCTTCTCGTTTGTAGTCATATTTGGCAAAACTACTTTATATTAATGGAAAGTTACTAAAAACATCGCATGCATTCCATATAGAGAGGCTTATTCACTGAGCTTTACCTCCAACAACTTAAGCTATCTGGTTCAAATTACTTAAGTAATTTCAACTGAAGGAAGGGCTTGGAAAATTAGGAACTGGAATAATTTGTGTTTTGGTCTTTTCATGAAGCTTTAATTGAATCTGATTTTTGTGAAAACTAAAACAATACAATAATCCTTTAAGTGATTTTGTAGAATGATGTGTAATCTTTTTTTTTTAAGATTTATTTATTAGAGAGAGAGACAGTGAGAGAGGGAATACAAGCAGGGGGAGTGGGAGAGGGAGAAACAGGCTTCCCACTGAGCAGGGAGCCCGATGTGGGGCTCTGTCCTAGGATCCTGGGATCATGACCTGAGCCAAAGGCAGACACTTAATGACTGAGCCACCCAGGTGCCCTAATGTGTAATTGTCTAAAAAAATAAAAAAAGTGTGCCCAAAGGATATTTTAATGAAGCTAGATGAATGTAAATATAACTATTCTTAAGTTGTTTTTCTAGTTATTTTTCTTTGTCTCAAACGTAAGACATGTAGGACTCCAGAATATGCACTTTAATGTGTTCTGATAATAAGAAAACTATTGCTAGTTTTCTCAGAGGAGCACAGTTATCTAAGGGCAGTGCCAAAATCATTAGAT
The DNA here is from genome assembly GCA_002007465.1 of Ailurus styani. NCBI lineage: Eukaryota > Metazoa > Chordata > Mammalia > Carnivora > Ailuridae > Ailurus > Ailurus styani. The sequence continues at coordinate 6,968 of LNAC01000396.1, read as the reverse complement.
AAGCATCATCTTTCCTCTCACATCATTGTCTACATGAAATTCCATCTTAGGAAATATGCAGGAATATCATATTTGTTTCAGAAGCTCGAAAATACAATAGAATTTGAAATATTGAAAATATTCTTAGTTGACAGTATCTTAGAAGTTGCAGAGGTATCTCTTTTTGAGATGACTTTAATAATGACTGACTTTAATAATGTTGGAACGTAGGAAAGATTTCAATAGCAGGCAAGATGTGATGAATGGGCACAAGGAACAATGAAGCTATTGACAAAACATGCCAACTTTTAGAATTCTATTTAAATTATTATTTTTCCTTCCAGTGCAGAGGAAGACACCCAAGTGCATCAATGTTCATCAGATGCAGGGTAATAAAAATGTGAGTGACAGTCAATGGACCGTGACTGTAATATGATTGTTAGTGTAGGTGGGTGAATGCGCTGGAACATTTGTTCCTGTTTAAAGAAGGTTCGTGGTCCTCAGTGGAGGTAGGGGAAGTTTGTAGAAAATTGAGGCCATGAAGGAGAAGAGGGAACAAAGGTTAAACAAAGAATAAAGCAAATTCAGTAATTAAAAAAACGACTTGTTTCCTATTTTAGATTTGACTTTTGTCTATTGTTCCTGCCAGCTATTTAGATGAAATAAATGGAATATCACTTAATAAGCAGATGCTCTGATACATTTTCTTCTTAAAGGGTCTGATTCCTGGCATCCAAAGTAAACTGGAATACAAGTTAGTATTAGAACTTGAATTTGTTCTGCCAGAGTGAAAATTGGTTCCATTAGGTGTCAGTCACAGAACTCTTGTAGACCTGGCTTGGCTGTAGATGTGATATATCCAACTAGCTGAAATAATAAAGTCTTAAGTAATGCTAGATGTGCTTTGGGAAACCATCCAGAGGGTCTTAATTTTTTTTAAATGAAAGTTTCCTAATTTTATAGTCTTCATAAATCTGGAACAAGCTTAAATTATGTCATCAGGGTGAGTGAAACCTGAATGCTTGACCCCTTGGAGATAACATAATAGAAATAACTTAAAATGTGAAATATTCAGTTGTGTGCAATCTTCAGCCAGAATTCTTTCCTGGACATTTTTTGTACTCACTTGCCCATGTTTCCTTCTCATTGTAGATTTATAGTGCTCTGGAGAAAACCTCGGAAGAAGTGATATATCAGACAGACATACTATCCAACAGCTTAAAAGTTAGTGTCTGACTACATAAATAAAAATCTAAACAACAACATCCACAAAAATGAAAACTGTATCTTAGATGAACAATTATATCCAATATATTAAGGGGAATGAGAAAAATGTGCATGTTATCCAAAAGTTCATAGTTTATTAAACATAGGAGCGTTTCAAATAAATTCATAATACACGTGTGAATTTATATACATAAACATAATAATCTTTCATAAATAAAATTGATTGGAACCCCTGGCATGTTCCTTATATGAAAATATTTTATAGCTTTCATTAAATAATTACACATTATCCAACTTTTAAAAAATTACTAATGAGATACAGAATATTAGCGAATAGAAAAATTAAAATAAATTGAAATTATTTTAAATTTATCATAGAAACCTGGTTTTGATTACTTTTTATTTGGAGCAGAAAACTTGTCAACTTATTATTTGGCATCAAGTTCTTCTACATATTTTGCTCTATTTACTTACGAACAGATGTTATTAGCTAAGTTAACAGTACGGAATAGAGTAATCATAAAATCTCAGAAGTAATGTTTTGACATGAATAGTAATTCAAATTTAGAAGTATTTATGGACAACTCAGAAAGTTTACTTACTTTAGTTAATTGTTTTCTTACTCTTGACTTGCCACCCAATTAACTTCTTTTGTCTACAAATGGCAGATACCAGTATTTTCAAGGCACGTGAAAACAAATGTTATCTTCCACAATTTTTGTAATTTGGGACTTGAGCGGAGCCAGTCCAAATTCTTTAACAACTGGTTAAAAGTAGACGAAGGAAGAAGTTTGCATTTCTTTTGCCCATGAAGAAAAACATTGAGGAATAGTCCTCTGAATAAATGTGTTATGTAGTTCTAACAAAATGCCTTTTGGCTCCAAAAATCATTGAGCAACAAAAAAGTCCCTATTAAAAGTTAATGGCCACCTGGCTGTTTAAAAGGAGTTCTGTAGACTTTACCAGAAGCTGCGTGTCAGAGCCTAGCTCTTCCCCAGGTTTTCTCTCTTTCTCCATTCACAGGAGATTGCTTTGCCCTGTGAGAGTGTTGCTCTTCCCAATGGCATGGAAAAAAAAAATGCAATAGGCAGTTTCAGGAGTGTTGCCTTTGACAGCGTGTCTCAGGGGACATAATATTCTAGGTGGCAATTGGCCAAAATAAGTAGGAAACTGAGGGGAGCTGCCAAGCTATACTGCTGCTGAAAGTGCTGCCATAATGAAGTAGAAAGAGGAAGGAAAGTTTTTCCATGAAAAAGAATGAGAAACTGAATGGTAGTGGTGAGGGAGAAGGACTCGGTGTGGGTGTGCAGGGGGAAGGATAAACATTTGTGGATCTTTATAACAGTCTTTTTTTTTTTTAAAGATTTTATTTATTTATTTGACACAGAGAGAGAGATTACAAGTAGGCAGAGAGGCAGGCAGAGAGACAGGGAGAGGAGGAAGCAGGCTCCCTGTTGAGCAGAGAGCCCGATGCGGGCCTCGATCCCAGGACGCTGAGATCATGACCTGAGCCGAAAGCAGAGGCTTTAACCCACTGAGCCACCCAGGCGCCCTCTTTATAACAGTCTTATAGAAAAGCTGTCTGAGAGTAAGTTTTATAAAAAAAAAAACCTTATAACAAAGCTATTTGAAGACGTTTTGTTGATTTGACTATTGCTTTCCTTTATGCTTGAAACATCAGCGTTTTATCATTAACAACATATTTGTCTGAGCTATGAAGATAATATAACATGGAATCCCAACAGTTGTCTCAACGGCCACAAGTTTGGCCCATGCCAGAATGCACAGCCCTCTGTAATGAAGTTTTGCTGCTCCCATCCAGAAGCAGAATCCATTCTCCAGCCCCTGTAATGTTAGTTTGGCCTTTGTGACTTCCTTGGACTAATGTGCTGTGGTGGGAGTGATGTGCAAGTTCTAGAATTCAGGCCTCGAAAGCTTTGCAGCTTCCACCTTTGACCTCTGGAACCTCATGCCACCGAGAAGCCTGAGATGAAAGAGCATGAGGACAGGGGCCTGGCTGTCTCAGCAAATCCCGCAGCCCCCTGCACACCCACTTGCTAAACGCAGCTACATGAATGAACTCAGGGGAAAGCAGCAGAAGAGCCACACCGCCAACAGAATTGTGAAAAATCGTAAGTCATGGTTGGCTTAAGCCACTGAATGTTGAGGGGGTTTGTTATACAGCGATAGATAACCATCCTTGTCTTGTCTATAATTATCAAGATCATACGAAGCTAAGAGAGAATTTGGGTTTGTTTTTTTTTAAGATTTTATTTATTTATTTGGCAGAGAGAGACACAGTGAGAGAGGGAACACAAGCAGGGGGAGTGGGAGAGGGAGAAGCAGGCTTCCCGCTGAGCAGGGAGCCTGATGCAGGGCTTGATCCCAGGACCCTGGGATCTGACCTGAGCCGAAGGCAGACTCTTAGCGACTGAGCCACCCAGGCACCCAAGAGAGAATTTGTTGATACAGCAAGTGTTTACATCAAGAACTCTCAGTTTTTTTAAGGGCCTGTGTTAGCCTATGTGAAGTCCTCACAGGCCCAAGGGTATGCTCTGTGATGTTGTTGTGACATTTGATTGTCATCCTGGAAGTTGGTGAGATTTAAGAAAATCACATTATTTTTCATCATCCACAGAGCAACCCAGTGAAGCAGGCTTGTTCTCTACATGTGAAGGTTGAGTGCACAGGCACTGGAACGCAGCAAAGGTGTGGAGGCTCCTGTGTGGCTTGAGAAGGGATATCCCTGAGGAGACATCAGTGAACCTCTTTTTTCCTATTTGGAGAACGAAGAGGTTGTATTAGAGGATTTCTGAAGTTGCTTTCATCATGGCAAAAGTCTCAGACTGGGCCACATGAATCAGAGCCAGTGGAGGGGACAACAGAGCTGACGCCAACAGGAACAGAACCCGAGAGAAATCAGCCTGCCTGAGGCCTAGGCATCTGGATTTCATGGAAAGCCATTCATTCACTCCATTCATTCAACAATAATTTGCTGAGTGTCTTTTCTCTCAGGAGAGAGGAGGTGCTAGAGATGCTAGAAGGTGGCTAAATCCCACAAAGCCACTGCTGCTGTGAGAGTTATTTCGGTAGGGGGCTTATGAAAGCAAGTAAACAAACTCTCTGATAATAGAGAGGAGTGCTATGAAAAAAAAATAAAAGAGTAATGTAATAACAAGTGATGGTGGTAAGTGTGGAGGGCACCTCAGAGTAGGTGATCAGGGAAGGCCTCTCTGAGCTGACCTTTGACCGACATGGGTTTAAGTCCCGGGGCTGCTTCCTATTAGCTATGTGACAGGAGACAACCAAGTGACCCCTCCAAGTCCCAGTTTTCTTATCTGTTAAGTGGGGATAACCATAGGAGGTTGTTGTGTAGAATCAATTAAGTAATGCATGTACAATGTCTCATACACATAAGGCTCTCCATAATTTTCAATTTCTTTTAACTCCTCTCTCTTCCAAGTGGTGTGACAAGCTTCGGCATGGTTCCAGTGTTCTTCAGTCGGGGGGAAATTGGGTGGAATAATTCTTCATTGTGTAGGACTGCATGCATGCATTGCTGGACATTTATCAAACTGGGCCCCCACCAACTAAATGCCAACGGAATTTTCCCAGTCATTTTTTTTTAAAGATTTTATTTACTTATTTATTTGACACAGAGAAAGAGATCACTAGTAGGCTGAGAGGCAGGCAGAGAGAGAGCAGGAAGCAGGCTCCTTGCCGAGCAGGGAGCCCGATGTGGGCCCCGATCCCAGGACCCTGAGATCATGACCTGAGCCGAAGGCAGAGGCTTTAACCCACTGAGCCACCCAGGCGTCCTCCCCAGTCATTTTGACAACTCTAAAACCATCCTGTATGGGTTAGCTTTTGCTAAGTAACAAATCACCCAAAACTTAGTGGCTTACGGTGCCTGGGTGGCTCGGTGGGTTAAAGCCGCTGCCTTTGGCTCAGGTCATGATCCCAGGGTCCTGGGATTGAGGCCCACATCGGGCTCTCTGCTCAGCAGGGAGCCTGCTTCCTCCTCTCTCCTCTCTCTCTGCCTGCCTCTCTGCCTACTTGNACAAAACAAAAAACAAAAAAACAAAAACAAAAAAAACCCCCCAAAAAACACAAAACACCTTAGTGGCTTAAAACAAAAAGCATTTATTGTTTCTCATGAGTTACTTAGATGGGTTATGGGTGTTCTAGTCTGAGCCAGACTGAACGGTCCAGAGTGGTCTTCCTCATATGGCCTGAACCTTAGCTGAGACAGCTGGGATGGCTGGGTGTCTACCCATCTTCTCAGGGGCTAATCTGAACTTCTCTGTGGTTACAGCACTATCAGCAGTGAAAGAAGGGTAAGCCCCAATACAGGAGCATTTTTCAAACCTCTGCTTAATTCACCTGTGCTAATGTCCTGTTGGCCAAAATAAGCCACATGGCCAAGCTTAGATTTAAAAGGTAGCAAAGTGGACTCCAACTGTTTTTTTTTTTAAAGGATTAAAAAAAAAAAGATATTGGGCGCCTGGGTGGCTCAGTGGGTTAAAGCCGCTGCCTTCGGCTCAGGTCATGATCCCAGGGTCCTGGGATCGAGGCCCACATCGGGCTCTCTGCTCAGCAGGGAGCCTGCTTCCTCCTCTCTCCTCTCTCTCTGCCTGCCTCTCTGCCTACTTGTNGTCAAATGAATAAATAAAATCTTAAAAAAAAAAAAGATATTATTTATTTGACACATACAGAGAGAGATTACACGTAGGCAGAGAGGCAGGCAGAGAGGGAGCAGGAAGCAGGTTCCTTGGTGAGCAGAAAGCCCAATGCAGGGCTCGATCCCAGAACCCTGAGATTTTGACCTGAGCTGAAGGCAGAGGCTTTAACCCACTGAGCCCCCCAGGCACCCCTGGACTCCAACTGTTTATGGAAGAAACTGCAAAGTCACATAGTCAAGGGACATACATTCAGCTATGAGAAGAATTTGTGGCCATTTTTCATTTTTGCAGTTTATCAAAGTCCTGCTCTGGCTACAAATTATTCACATTTCTCCTGTGTGTGAAATATGCTTATCCATACCCAAGACCCTCAAAACTCTTGTGCCAATGATTGCATTGGATTTAACTTTCCTATCACTTGATCTGCACCAGATCTGAATGTGGCTAAGGGTAGAGTATTGGGTGAAGCCATTCTTTTTTTTTTAACTGTGGTAAAATATACATTATGCAAAATTTACCATTTTAACTATTTTTAAGTATACATTTCAGTGGTATTAAACATGTTTACATTGTTGTGCAACCATCACAACCATCCATCTCTAGAACTTTTTTCCTCTTGGAAAACTAAAACTGCATACCTGGGGCACTGACTGGCTGGCTCAATTGGTAGAGCAAGCAACTCTTGATCTCGGGATTGTGGGTTTGAGCCCCATGTTGAAGATTACTTAAAAAAAATAAAATCTTACTATTGGAGGAGTGGCAAGATGGCGGAGGAGTAGGAGACCGATTATCATCAGGTCCCAGGAATTCACCCAGAGAGCTATCAAACCATTCTGAACACCTACAAATTCTACTGGAGATCGAAGAGAAGAAGAGCAGCAAGTCTAGGAACAGAAAATCGACCACTTTCTGGAAGGTAGGACGTGCGGAGAAGTGAATCTGCGGCGACAGGAAGATAGACCCCGGGGGGAGGGGCCGGCTGCCAGCAGGGGAGCCAGCAGCGGAGCACAGACTCGGGGCTGTGAGAAGTCAGCTCCACTGAGGGACGTCGCCCCAGAGACCAAGCGGGGGGTGAAGCCC
>LNAC01000395.1:2204234-2310704 GCA_002007465.1 Ailurus styani | reverse complement strand
AAAAAAAGAAAAATATCTTGGTGTTCAGAGCTTTCAGGGTTTTAAAATTGCAGATAAGAGATTATGGACATAATGACAAAAATATCTACTATTTGGAGACTTAGTTTGTGCCACTCAGTGTATTAATCTTATTTGATCTTCCCATCTACCCTGTGAAAATGATAAAATTGGGGACTACAGAGGTTAGGTAATATTCCCAAGTTCACAGGGCAAAGAAGTGGATAGATTCGAGATTCCATCTTGAACCATAATTTAGATCCCCTGCCTTTAACCACTCTACCATATTGCAAAAGATAGAAGTTTTGTTGGGCTTTTTCCTCTTTTTTTTTTTTTTGGTGGGTGTGTCTTTTAATTAGAAGTAATAATAATGCTAAAGAATTTAAAGGAAATTATTTAAAATTTACCATCCTGAAATTAGTTATCATCTTTATAAAAATCTTGTTAACAGGTCTTACATCAGGATATAGCCTCAAGAATAGCCATGGAAAACAGCTAATTTTACTCAAAGTAGAAATGAAGGCAAGGATAGGTGAAAGTGACCACGACTTAAGAATGAGAAAAAAGAGTGGCTAGAAAAGAATGAAAATTATTTCCCCCACTTTTTTGAGATTGTGAAGATGTTAAAAAGAGTAGACAGTGATAGAACCAAAAAAAAAAATTCCTTTGCAAACCCTAAGGATGATGTCCTGCAGAAATTTAGGTTCTCCAGATGACATAGGAAGAGAACCACTTAAAAATTATACCAAAGGACCAACTAGCCAGGAGCTGGGAAAAATCTCAATTCAGAGGGTTTCTGGAAGTACAACGCATATCAGAGCACAGGGCCAAGGTGATCTGCTGAGGTACCAGTCATGGGACTCTAGCAAAGTTGGTCATCATGGAAAGTTATGCCCCACAGAGCTGCATGGTATAATACGCATTGATGATTTCCATCCAAAAAGTCCCTTCTAAATCATTGTCTTAGGACTACTGATAAGTAGGGAATCAATGGGCTGACCTATACAGCTCATTGTCACAAGGGCTCAGGAAGGCCCCCGAAGTGAAATCTATTATTTCTTTCCAATCCCAGCTCTGCAACAAACCAACTCATAATGGCAACATCTTTGACACAGAGGCCACACAGGCACCTTTTTTAAAGACTTAAAACCATCTTAATTAAACATTTGCACTATATAACAACTGTATTAGGATGAGATAAATTTGTACCTTAAATCAAAGCTTCCCAATGAAAACCGTCATGTGGGTAGTATTTTGATACATGGGTGATAAAAGTAATGAATACATTTAATTCAGGTGCAGGAATTGGGACGCCATTAAATAAGAAGATAAATTAATATCTGAAACCCAGAAGCATGCTCAAACTGCCATCATTTACCCGAATCAGCTATTTCCATATTTCAGACAAGGACCAAGATCAGCAATTAGCTGCAAATATCAGAAAACAGGCTTTTATGAATTCATGAGTCAGAGGTGGAGCCACAGGTAATTGTAGATGATAACCTTCTCTTAAATACAATTGTTAAGCCTTGTGTCAGCACATAGGAGTATGAGTGGTGTTTTAGCCTTTCTATAAGATAAAGATGTCTGAAATTCCTATCTGTTTAGAGAAAATTAAATCTAGTTTAATTTTCTCATGGGCACTACTAATGCCTTTAAACAAGGCAGAGTATCTGACTTGAAACAAATTAATACTGAAAGATAAAAAACAAGTGCCTAACTCATGCATTTGCTGATTACTTCTTACCTTCTGGAAACATTAGCAGCAATAAGTCCATAGCTCTGACATTATAATTTCTGGGAGATAATAAATGTGATGCTTCTGACACGGTACCATCAAATGCCTCATTCCCAGCAATGCTTGGACTAGAGTTCCACGTCTCAAAGAGTGTGATTTGAGGGCTAATCAGCTGACACTAAATCTCTCATTTGTCCCTTCACAAGGACAATCTACTGAACAGTAAAGTACAGGTTTTCACTCAAAAATTGGAATATGGGGTATGAAATACTAGCATTTCTCTTCTGAAGTACAATAATTCAATCTATTTACCTGGAAAATTCCTGTTTCTAAGATCCACTAACAATGTCCTTTCCTTCTTGAGCTCTTTTTGTTTGGTTAGTTGGTTTTTGTTTTTGTTTTTGTTTTTGTTTTTCTGCCCCAGGGGTACAGGTCTGTGGATCATCGGGCTTACACCTTTCACAGCACTCACCAAAGCACAAACCCTCCCCAATGTCCACAACCCATCCACCCTATCCCTACCCTCCCACCCCCCAATAACCCTCAGTTTGTTTTGTGAGATTAGGAGTTTCTTACAGTTTGTCTCCTTCCCCATCCCATCTTGTTTCATTATTTTTCTCTCCCTACCCCCCACGACCCCCCACCCTGCCCCTCAAGTTCCTCATATCAGAGAGATCATATGATAATTGTCTTTCTCTGATTGACTTATTTCGCTTGAGCTCTTTTTGAACTGTGCCACAGAGTATGTGGCCCCCTTCTGCTGTCTCCATGGGATTCTGCAAAGAAAACAGTGCTTATTTTTGTTATGAGTTGTCTTACACATTGTTTTTCCCTTATTTGAGAGCATATATGCCCTCCTTATCACTTCTGCAGGGAAATGATTCCTGGCATATATTAAGTTCTTCTATAAGTCTGCTATGGAATGGATATATGATGGAGGACATAAGTGATCACCTGCTCTGTACTAGCCCTGTGCTAAACACTTTTGTTGCATTATCTCATTTACTCTCCCCCTCAGTCAACACTGGGGGTATTATCATTCCCATTTGGTCAAGATGGAAATCAGTCCCAAGGAAACTATTACTGACTTTCCTGAGTCCACACAGACATTAAGTGATGAAAAGCAAATTAAGCCAAGGTTATCTGTCACCCAGCTTTTCCTACCATAGCAGCAGACAATAGACATTTTTGCAAAGGGCCTTCAGTGGAATTACTCAGTGGTCATGCTATTTTACTTCCATGAAACTGAATGGAGTATAAGAAACAAATGATACAGGTTGAGTAAAATGAGGAGAATTTGTAAATCTGGGGCAAATAAAAACCTCCTAAGAGATGCAGCTACATGCATCTAAGTGGCTATAAATTAAATAAAAAATTAGGCTGTCTAGATAAATAAAGGTGAATATTTCTAGAAATGTTCATCTTTCATTTTTTCACATTATATGCATGCCATACTTGTAGATAATTCTATTCATTAATCTCTCTCTCCACTCCAAAACTGGACACTGACTTTAGAGCAGGAAACATTGTCTTCCACTAAATTGCATCCTCCCAAACACACCATGGTCACCAACAGAGAGGAACAGCTAATGATGTGTTTGTTGGGGAAGACTGGCCAGTAAATGCAAGCAAAACAACAGCAGGTCTATCTATCTGTCCTGTTTGGTTGATAGCACAAAAATCTACCCTGACTTTAACTAAATGATATCTGAAATACGTTTCCCCACGTTTTCACTTCCACTTTTCTTGAGCATCTACGCCTAGAGATGGTACTCCTTACATATCATCTCTAATTCTTAAGAGAGCCCTATAAGATCTATTTCTATGGCCCTTGCTTAAAATGAGGATGCTGGGATGCCTGAGTGGCTCATTCAGTTAAGTGCCTGCCTTTGTCTCAGGTCATGATCCCAGGGTCCTGGGATGGAGTCCCGCATTAGGCTCCTTTCTCAGTGGGTACCCTGCTTTTTCCTCTGCCTAGCACTCCCCTTGCTTATGCTCTCTCTCTCTTGCTCTCCCTCTCTCTCTTTCTCTCTCTCTCACTGACAAATAAATAAATAACACATTTAAATAAACAAACAAATAAATAAATAAAAATCTATAAATAAATAAATATATAAATAAATAAAATGAGGATGCTAAGGCTCAGGGGCATAAACTAATAGATCACCCAAAAAGTAAACAGTGCAGCAAGGACATTAATGAAAGCCATGTGACTTCAGACCTCATGCACTGTCCACTAAATCCCATTGCTCCTTGTGAACCTACATGGAAAACAGTTAAACATCGATAAGGAAAAGAAATAAAAAATTTTGCTGTTATAATATTAACAAAGGGTACAATTGTTAGTACCTTAAGTATTTGAGAGTTACTTTCCTGATAGAAACAGTGATTGGGAGTGGAAAATCTCAAACATGAGGAGGAGGTTGAGAGAGAAATCACTTGTAAGATCCAGGGCCTGTCATTTTGAATTGACATCAAAGTTAATTGCTACTCGTAACAATCCTAGCATGATTTGAGTGGTGAAGTTTAAAGCAAAATCTTGCTAATCACAAAATTTTCATTAATTCCAATAATCCCAGGTCAAGCTGGTCCACAGAGATAGTTCAAAGGAAACCAAATTTGGGCCATGATCTCTGAAACATACATCTCAGATTCAAATATGCATTTAAAACTATGAAGGAAAGAACACATTTTACAGAAAGGTGATCTACTGAAAACAAGCTGAAAAGTTTAAAGTAACAAGATTTTAAGCAAAATGATTAGCCTGCTTATATAAAAGTTTGTTGCTAAGCAACCATATCAATGGACTATTTCAATTATGATTTCGAAGTTCTCGAGCTCCTCTTAGCAGTAACAAAAATAGACATTTCATGGCTAATGAAATCATCTTCTCATAAAATATGAAAACTTGATACTAATTTTCTGAAACAATGTGTCCTAAAAACATGGCAACATATTAAAACATAGAGTGAGGGCTTGGTGACTAAAATCTGTTATTTTCCATTGTATTGACATTTTTTCATCAAAAACAAGCTCTGTGTTGTCTACTGTGTTCTTTAACAGTCAGTAAAATAATTGGATATACATTTCCTTTTTGTAGTCACACTGTAGGCATTAAGCAAGTGAGTGATGAGGCACTTACATAACCTCCAGAGCTTCATATTTCTCTTTAAAGCACAAATTCTTCATCTTTAGTTTTAAGATCAACTTTTTTTTGTATAAAATAAGAATAAATTACAATGCCTTGCTACTAATTACCTGTTACAAACTATGAAATCATTTTTATATTTGGATATATGTGGTTCCTTCTTTTAATCCTCCCAGTTGGGATCTGGCCATCATTATGAAATAGTAGAATCTGGGCTTAGGAATGCCATGTAAAGTTGTCCAGTGCATTCCAACTTTCTCCAGTCAGACTATATCCAAAACAATCCTTAGCAAATTATTGTTTCTTTTCTCCTTAAAATTGTCTTTAAAAATGATGCAATGTCATATTCCTATAACCAGTTTCAAAAGCAAATATTTCACTTAGATTTCAAAATGGTAATAATGTTCTATCTGATTCCCCAGGAGCAGATCTTGGAGCAAAGATTAAAGTGCAGGTACTTAATGTTGAAGATGATCCTACCAAGTACAGGTAGAAAAATTGAGGAGTGATGTAAGGAGATAAAAGGGAGCTCAGGAAGGTGCATTATCAAAAAATGTGTACTCTAGGCAACTTCAACTTAATTCTGCTGGAGAGCTCTGGAAAATGAAGCAGAGCATATGCCTTGAAGCTATTGTAGAGTAGCCAGGGAACTGGCCTATTTCTGAAATAGAGAACAAAGTCTCTAAGTCCCTAGGATTTCAAGTGAATCACATGTGCAGAGGAAGACCTCAGCAGAAGAAATCCAAGTGGTGGTAGCTCGATTTCAGGCCAATGTGCACTGAATTGCTGGGACATCACAGGCACTAGGTGGAGTTAATGCTTCTGGCAACATCTATCAGACATTAGCCACGGGGAACTAGAATATAAATACATTAGCTTCCTTGCCATTCATGTGGAATAATGCTAAGCAATTTGGTATAATGATGTCCAGGGTTCAGGACTCCATATGCCAACACCAATAACCAGTTTGATGTTGCACTTCTGGGATTCTTCCTCTTCCTCGCCTCACTTTCTCTTCTAAAAATCATATGCCAGATAAAGTGCTTGCATTCCCATCATCATCTCAGGGTCTGCTTCTGAAGAAAATCAACCTAAGATATTGAAAAACTATTTTAACTTGTGACAAGAATTTTTGTGAAGTAACAAACATTTTGTGGCAGAGATATAATAAGGGACAAGAATGATTTTTATTACCAACATAAAAATCCAATTTATTTTTTTCTTCTATTTTCTTCCCCAAAACACTCTTCCTTGATTAGTTATCCTACTTCTTCACTGTGTAACACTTTCACACTGAATACCCAAATTTGAAAATAGGACAATAGCCTATTGAAGTCATTTTCTTGACATCTCCAAAAAGATGATTCTACTCGTCTTAGAACTTATCACTAGTGCAGTAACTATCACATCTGGGCTTCTCCAGGAGACTCATACCAAGTGCTAAGAGGTCTCTCTGTCTCTCTTACTACAATTCCACCATAGACACTACTGCTAAATCAATGCTTTAGTGCACGGTGGTAATTTTTATATCATTCTCAAGTTCAAAAACATTTGGTGGTACCACGGTTCCCACAGAAATACATAAAATCTCCTTGACTTGAAATTCAAAGCCTTCCAAAATTAATCCACCTTATACAATCAGAATTAGCTTTCTTTTTTTTAAACATTTATTTTTATTTTATTTATTTGACAGAGAGAGAGAGAGAGAGATCACAAGTAGACAGAGAGGCAGGCAGAGAGAGAGGAGGAAGCAGGCTCCCCACTGAGCAGGGAGCCTGATGTGGGCCTCAATCCCAGGACTCTGAGATCATGACCTGAGCTGAAGGCAGAGGCTTTAACCCACTGAGCCACCCAGGCGCCCCCAGAATTAGCTTTCCAACAGCAAGTCCAATATAAAGCTTTGTGAGTTTCAGGGTGACCAACCATCCCAGTCTGCCGATAAGTGACTGTCCCAGTTTTAGCACTGAAAGTCCCACGTTCCAGGAAACACAAACTAAAATAGTTTGTCACCCAAAGTGTGACAGTTTGAATTGTTAAGGTCTACTTATTTTCCAGAGTACCAAGAAACATCTATGCTCAAATAAGTTAATGGGGCCTATCTTGAAAGGCATGCAAGAATTTTATGTGCCAAAACACATAGTGAAAGTGAAGGGACTGCATATAAATTATGAGTTATAAAAGCATCATGATACCTTATTTTCAAAATCAGAATCTTAGCAGGAAGAGTTAAAATGGCAGAGTAGTAGGGACACCCTGGGCTTGCCTTGTCCCTCGAACACAGCTAGATCAACATAAAATCATTTTGAACAAGTAGGAAATCAATCTGAGGATTAAGAAAACAATTGCTTAATTGGAGGGACAAAACATGGCAGATGTGAGATTCGGAGATGTAAATGGCAGAAAAGAAAAGCCTCGGTGTTATGGAGGGGAGGGAACTCTTTTCACAGAAAGAAGTCAGGGACAGAGGGAGAGAGAGCCAGATGTAGGGTTCACACAAAACACCATGGTAGGGATCCCCTGAGCTGCATGGGGAGAGAATGTTCCCCTTCCTAGAGTACATTTGGAAGAGGGTATATTATCCCTCCAAAGACAAAAGACCTGTGGGGAGCCATTGAGCTCCCCTGTTCAACAGCAGGGGACAGAGACTCATGCAGACGGCAGATAATGTGGTTACGGCTTTACACTGTGCTTCACATTGACTTCAGGCACCCTTGCAGGTGTGCTACTGCTTTTCTGGGACAAGATGGTGCCAGGTGCAGTGCTGCAAGGCTCTCCTCTCTGGGACAGAAGTGGGTCCATGCCTTGTCAGTTCCTTTAGGATTTGGAGTTTTGAATCCTAGCCACCAGCTAGAGATAAAACACAAGAGAACTTGAGCACCAGGTGTGCTGAGGGCCAGGCACAGACAAAGTTGAGGGCAGGGATCTGAGGAAAGCCTGGGACACAGGAGGGGTGATTGTTCACTTTTCTGTGAGGGCCTCCTGAACAACGGTGGCCCCAAGTTCCCCTCTCTGGGGCAGAGAGGGCAGGGTGACACCATCTTCCACCACTTTCTCCCCACCCTCTGCCCACTAGCACCCTGAACTTCAGAAAGAAACACAGTACCTCCAGTGGAGTCTGGAGTCACTTACACCAAACCCCTCCCCCATGCACCTGGCAGAGGCATCTTTATAAGGGCAGGTCCAACTGTTAGCCAGTGCAATGGGGCTCTCCCTCAGAAGACCAACACAGGCCCCAGCATGTACCAAGTCTACTGACCATAGAGTGCTCCAAAGCATCAGCTTCAGTTCTGGTGGAAATAGGACCAGGCTTTTTTTTTTTTTTTTTTTTTAAATCAGCCTTCTAGTTCAAGTGTTTTTGGTTTTTGTGGGTTTTTTGGTGGGGTGTCTTTTTGTTTGTTTGTTTTCTTTGTCTGTTTGGTTGTGTGTTTTTTGTTTGTTTGTTTGTTTGTTCCTTTCCTTTTTTCCTTTGGATCTGGCTTTTTTTTTTCTTAAATCAGGTTTATCTTAACAAATAAATCGAAGCACATCTAGTTAAAGGTCCAAACACTTCCCATTCAAGCAAGGAGGAAATATGCAAAGGACTGACCTGTGGGAAAGAGCAGCCAAAACACAAAAGCAGAGTATAAACAGCATACCCCAGAAATACTTCTTGAAGTGCCAGGCCCTGAAGAGTGTAGGACCCCTTTTTAAGAAAGTATTACTCTCAGGAGCAGAAAACATAACAAACTTCACACACAAAAGTCAAAAACCTAGATGTAATGACAAGATGGAAGAATTCTCCCCCAAAAAAAGATCAGAAAAAAATCACAGCCAGGGATTTGCTCAAAACAGATAAAAGCAATGTGTCTGAACAAGAATTTAGAAGAACAGAGAAGCTAGAGAAGACTATCTAGGCTTGAAAGAAGCATAGAAGACACCAGAGAAACCCTGACTACAGAGATAAAAGATGTAAAAACTAGCCAGATTGAAATAAAAAGTGCTATAACTGAGATGCAAAGCCGACTAGATATAATCACAATGAGGATGGAAGAATCAGAGGATCAAATAAGTGCTATAGAAGATAAAGTTATGGAAAATAATGAAACTGAAAAGAAGAGGGAAAGACAAGTGTTAGATCATGAATATAGACTGACAGAATCAGCGATTCCACAAAGCACAATCATATCCATCTCATAGGAGTCCCAGAAGAGGAAGAGCAGGAAAAGGGGCAGAAGGTCTATTTGAACAAATTATAGCTGAGAACTTCCCTAATCTGGGGAAAGAAACAGGCATTTAAGTCCAAAAGGCACAGAGAATTCCCCTAAAACTCAACAAAAACAGGTCAACATCAACACATATCATAGAAACCTGCAAAATACAAAGATAAAGAGAGAATTCTGAAAGCAGCTAGGGACAAAATGTCCTTAAACTACAAGGATAGTCACATAAAGATAGCAGCAGATCTGTCCACAGAAACTTAGCAGGCCAGAAGAGGGCAACATGATATATTCAACGTGCTAAATGGGGAAAATATACAGCCAAGAATACTATATCCAGCGAGGCTTTCATTCTGGATAGGAGAGAGAGCGTTTCCAAGACAAGCAAAAACCAAAGGAATTTGTGAACACTAAACCAACTCTCCAAGAAATATTAAAGGGGACACTTTGAGTGGGAAAAAGAGACCAAAATCTTTGAACAAAGACTGGAAAGGAACAGAGACAATCTACAGGAACAGAGATTTTATAGGTAATACAGTGGAACTAAATCCACACCTATTAATGATTACTCTGAATGTAAATAGACTAAATACTCCAATCAAAAGACATAGGGTATTAGAGTAAATTTTTTTTTAAAAAAGGACCTATTGATATGCTGCTTATAAGAGACTCTTTTTAGATCCAAAGATATGTCCAGATTGAAAGTGAGGGGATGGAGAACCATCTACCATGTTAATGAACATCAAAAGAAAGCTGGAGTAGCCATTCTTATAACAGACAAACTAGGTTTTAAACCAAAGATTGTAACAAGAGATGAAGAAGAGCACTATATCATAATAAAAGGGTTTATCCAACAAGAAGATTTAACAATTGTAAATTAAGCCCCCAGCTTGGGAGCTGCCAAATATACAAATCAAATAATAAGAAACTTAAAGAAACTCATTGATAATAATACAATAATAGTAGGGGACTTTAACACCCCACTCATAGCAATGGACAAATCATCTAAACAGAAGATCAACATGGAAACAATGACTTTAATGACACACTGAGTCAGATGGATTTAAGAGATATATTCAGAGCATTTCATCCTAAAGTAGCAAAATACACATTCTTTTTGAGTGCACATGACACATTCTCCAGAATGGATCACATACCAGTCACAAATCAGGCCTCAACCAGTAAGAAAAGATTGAGATTACACCATGAATATTTTTACATCACAATGTTATGAAACTTGAAGTTAGCCACAAGAAAAAATTTGGAAAGACCACAAATACATGGAGGTTAAAGAATATCCTACTAAAGAAAGAATGGGTAAACTAGGAAATTAAAGACGAAATTTTTAAAAATACATGGAAAAAAATGAAAATGAAACCATGACAGTCCAAAACGTTTGGACTAAGCAAGACAGTAATAGGAGGGAAGCATATAGCAATACAGGCCTTCTTCAAGAAGCAAAAAAAAAGTTACAAATACACAACTTAACCTTACACCTAAGGGAGCTGGGAAAAGAACAGCAAATAAAGCCTAAACCAACAGAAGAAGGGAAGTAATTAAGATTGGAGAAAAAATAAATGATATAGAAATTAAAAAAAAAAACAGTAGAACAAGTCAATGAAACTAAGAGCTGGTTCTTTAAAAGAATTAACAAAATTGATAAACCCCTATGTAGACTTACCAAAAAGAAAGGAGAAAGGACCCAAATAAATAAAATCATGAATTAAAGAGGAGACATCACAACCAACACTGCAGAAATACAAATGATTATAAGAGAATATTATGAGCAATTATATGCCAACAAATTGGACAATCTGGAAGAAATGGATAAATTCCTAGAAACATTTAAACTACCAAAACTGAAAGAGGAAGAAATAGAAAATTTGAGCAGACCCATAACCAGCAAAGAAATGAAGTCAGTAATCAAAAACCTCCCAACAAACAAGAGTTCAGGGGTGAATGGCTTCCCAAGGGAATTCCACCAAACATTTAAACATTTAAACATCAAGTTTAAACATTTAAAGAAGAATTAATACCTATTCTTCTGAAGCTGTTCCAAAAAATAGAAATGGAAGGCAAACTTCCTCATTCTATAAGGCCAAAATTACCTTGATCACAAAACCAAAGACCACCATCAAAAGGAGAATTATAGACCAATATCCCTAATGAACATGGATGCAAAACTTCCTAACAAGATTCTAGCTAATTGATTCCAACAGCACTTTAAAAGGATTTTTCAGGCGCCTGGGTGGCTCAGTGGGTTAAGCCTCTGCCTTCAGCTCAGATTGTGATCTCGGTCCTGGGATCTAGCCCCCAACTGGGCTCTCTGCTTGGCGGGGAGCCTGCTTCCCCCTCTCCCTCTGCCTGCCTCTTGGCCTTCTTGTGATCTCTCTCTCTCTCTGTCAAATAAATAAATAAAATCTTTTAAAAATAAAAAAAAAAAGGATTATTCACCATGATCAAGTGGGATTTATTCTGGGGCTGCCGGGGTGGTTTAATATTTGCGAATCAATCAACATGATACACTACATTAATTTTTTAAAAAAAGGATAAAAACCACATGCAAAAAAAAGTATTTAACAAAATATAGTTTCTTGATAAAAACTCTCAAGAAAGTAGGGCTAGAAGGAACATATCTCAACACCATAAAGTCCATATATGAAAGTCCCCAGCTAATACCATTTTCAGTGAAAAAAACTGAGACATTTTCCTCTAAGATCAGGAGCATGACAAGAATGTCCACTCTCACCACTGTTGTTTAGCATAGTACAGGAAGTCCTAGCCTCAGCAATCAGAAAACAAAAAGAAATAAAAAGCATCCAAATTAGCAAGGAGGAAGTCAAACTTTCACTCTTTGCAGACAACATGATACTCTATGTAGAAAACCCAAAAGACTCCACCAAAAAAATTGCTAGAACTGATACATGAATTCAGCAAGGTCCCAGGATATAAAATCAACATACGGAAATCTGTTGCATTTCTATACACCAATAATGAAGCAACAGAAAGAGAAATCAAGGACTAGATCCCATTTATAACTGCATGAAAACCCATAATATGCCTAGGAATAAACCTAACCAAAGAGGGAAAAGATCTGTATGCTGAAAACTATAAAAGAAATTGAAGAAGATATAATAAAGAAATGGAAAAGCATTCCATGCTCATGGACTGGAAGAACAAGTATTGTTAAAATGTCTATACTTCTCAAAGCAATCTACGCATTCAATGCAATACCAATCAAAATAACACCAGCATTTTTTCATAGAACTAAAACAAACAATCCTAAAATTTGTATGGAACCAGAAAACACCTCAAATAGCCAAAGTAATGTTGAAAAGAAAAACAAAGTGGCAGGCATCACAATCTCAGACTTCAAGCTATATTACGAAGCTATATAATCATCAAGACAGTATGATACTGGCTCAGAAACAGACACATAGATCAATGGAACAGAATAGAGAGCCCAGAAATGGATGCACAATTATATGGTCAACTAATCTCTGACAAAACAGGAAAGAATATCCAACAGAAAAAAGACAGTCGCTTCAACAGTTGGTACTGGGAAATTTGAACTGCAACAGGCAGAAGAATGAAAAAGGACCGCTTTCTTACACCATGCACAAAAACAAGCTCAACATGGATGAAATACCTAAATGTGCCACAGGAAACCATCAAAATCCTAGAGGAGAAAACAGGCAACAACCTCTTTGGCCCCTGCCGCAACAACTTATTACTAGACTCATCTCTGGAAACAAAAGCAAAAATAAACCATTGGGACCTCGTCAAGATAAAAAGCTTCTGCACAGCAAAGGAAACACTGAACAAAACTAAAAGGCACCTGACAGAATGGGAGAAGATATTTGCAAATGACATATCAGATAAAGGGCCAGTATCCAGAACTCAATGAAACCAACACCCAAAAAATAAAAAATCCAGTTAACAAATGGGCAGAAGACATGAACAGACCTTTCTCCAAAGAAGACATACAAATGGCTAATGGAGACATGAAAAAATGCTCATCATTCACCATCAGGGAAATACAAATCAAAACTGCGATGAGATACCACCTCATTCCTGTCAAAATGGCTAAAAAGAAACAATTCAGGTGTTCACTTCAGCAGCACATATGCTAAAATTGAATGATACAGAGATGGAACTAGAGTGTACTATGCTAAGTGAAATAAGTCAATCAGAGAAAGACAATTATATGATTTCACTCATATGTGGAATTTAAGAAACAAAACAGAGGAGCATAGGAGAAGGGAGGGAAAAATGAAACAAGACAAAATCAGAGAGGAAAACAAACCATAAGAGATTCTTAATCATAGGAAACAAACAGAGTTGTTGCAAGGGAGGCAGTGGGGGATGGGGTAGCTGAGTGATGGGCATTAAGGAGGGCACATGATGAAATGAGCACTGGGTGTTATCTACAACTGATAAATCACTGAATTCCACCTCTAAAACTAATAATATACTATATGTTAATTAATTGAATTTAAATTTAAAAATTAAATTTAAAAAAGAAAAATAAAATTAACAACTCAGGAAACAACAGATGTTGGCAAGGATGCAGAGAAAGGCAACCCTTCTGCACTGTTGAGGGGAATGCAAACTGGTGCAGCCACTCTGGAAAACAGTATGGAGCTTCCTCAAAAAGTTAAAAATAGAACTACCCCATGACCTAGAAATTACACTACTAAGTATTTATCCAAGGGATTCAAAAATGCTGATTCAAAGGGGAACATGGACCCCAATGTTTATAGAGCACTGTCAACAATAGGGGTGGCATGGTGGCTCAGTGGGTTAAGCCTCTGCCTTCAGCTCAGGTCATGATCTCAGGGTCCTGGGATCGAGCCCCGAATTGTGCTCTCTGCTCAGCAGAGAGCCTGTTTCCCCCCATCCCTCTGCCTGCCTCTCTGCCTACTTGTGATCTCTCTCTCTCTCTGTCAAATAAATAAATAAAATCTTAAAAAGAACAATAGCCAAATTATGAAAAGAGCTCAAATATCCATCAACAGACGAATGTATAAAGAAGATATGGTATATATATACAATGGAATATTACACAGCCATCAAAAGGAATGAAATCTTATCATTTGCAACATGATTGGAACTAGAGTGCATTATGGAAGCATAATAATTCAGTCAAAGAAAAACAAATATATGATTTCACTCACATGTGTAAATTAAGAAACAAAACAGGTGAACATAGGGAAAGAGTAGGAAAAATAAAATAAGATAAAAACAGAGAGAGAGGCAAACCATAAGAGACTCTATAGTTAAGAGAACAAACTGAGGGTGGCTGGAGGGGAGATGGGAGGGGAGATCGGCTAAATAGGTGATGGGGATGAAAGGGGGCACGTGTTGGGATGAGCACTGGGTGTTACATGTAACTGATGCCACTAAATTCTATTCCTGAAACCAGTACTACACTATATGTTATCTAACTTGAATTTAAATAAAATACAATAAAGAAAAAAACACTAATATATACAAAAAAATCAGAATCTTAGCACCTTTTCTCTTTCCCCCAAATCTCGATTTTTACCTAATATTTCATTCAACCTAAACTACCTTCACCCCAATAACTCTCAATGCCCCTACATTTCCAAGCTTCAACCAAGCTGTTCCTCCGCCACCTGAAACATCACACCTACCAACCATCCCATCAATTGCCATCACATGGAATCCATCCTTCAAGGCTTACTCAAATCCTGCCATCTTCACAAAATTGTTCTTATATTTCTGGCCTCCACCCCCAGATTTGTTTTCTCTTTCTTTTAAGCCTCCACTGCATTTTGTTCCTCTTCTTTAACACTTGAAGGAATTTCATTCTTTTAAGTGTACATAGAGTTGCACGATCACATCCTGGTAATAGCATCACCTACTCAGAACTTCTCTGTGAGGCCCCTGCACAAAGCAGAGATTCTTACACTTGAGGAAGCTGAGGCAAATGTAGGATTAGGATGTTTTCTGAGCTTAGAGCTAGTGAGTTCAATTCGAATTCAAGCCCAAAACTTTTAACTTGAGATCTAGATATCACTGTTTACATTTTATGTCTCTAACCAACCCACTAAACTTCAAATCACTTAAGCAATTAGAAGGTACATATTGGTCATCATTGTACTTTGATAACAACATTTGAGTAGAAATTTTAATATGCACATTCAAACCTTATTTGCTGGTACTTATTGCTGCAAATACACATTTTTTTAGGATATTCTTATTTGTATTTTCTTGTAATTATGTGCCATATATAATCTTTTTTTTAAGATTTTATTTATTTATTTGATAGAGAGAGAGATCACAAGTAGGCAGAGAGGCAGGCGAAGAGAGGAGGAAGCAGGATCTCCACTGAACAGAGAGCCCGATATGGGGCTCGATTCCAGGATCCTGAGATCATGACTTGTGCCCCCCATATATAGTCTTTAATATGCTTCCCATGCAAAGATACTGTTTTAAGAAGATCTATGAGGCAGATCATCTGTAACGGGGCCTTCCAGAGGCCTCATTAAAAATTCAGATACCTAGGGGCACATGGATGACTCAGCTGGTTAAGCATCTGATTCTTGATTTTGGCTCAGATCATATCAGGGTCGTGAGATGGAGCCCTGCATCAGGCTCTGTGCTCAGTGTGGAGTCTGCTTAAAATTCTCTCTCCCTCTTCCCCTCACCCTGTTCATGCTCTCTTTCTTTCTCTTCATAAATAAATAAATAAAATCCTTTTTAAAAATGCAGATCCTTATACCTGACCTCAGATTTATTGATTCAGAAAACCAGGATATGTGGTTCAAAAATGATAATCCTTACGGTTCAAATTTAAACTGAATTTAAAGATTAAAGCTTACGGCGCCTGGGTGGCTCAGTGGGTTAAAGCCTCTGCCTTCGGCTCAGGTCATGATCTCAGCGTCCTGAGATCGAGGCCCACATCGGGCTCCCTGCTCAGCGGGGAGCCTGCTTCTCCCTCTCTCTCTGCCTGCCTCTCTGCCTACTTGTGATCTGATCTCTCTCTCTCTGTCAAATAAATAAATAAAATCTTTAAAAAAAAAAAAGATTAAAGTTTACCTCTTAAGCCTGGCGTATAAAGTCCTCCTAAATATAAAGATACTACCTTCTACTAGAAACTTCTACTCCTGCCTTTCTTTCACTTTATAAATTCTGGCTTAAATCTCCACCATATTTATCCCATCTTCTCTATTCTTCCACACCTTCCAATCCTACTCATTCCCATAGGCTTAATCCAAATTCCAGCTCCTTTGACATCATGCCTCCCTCCTCTGAGCCATTACCATTGTTGGTGCTATTACTGCTTCAGTTGAGGTACCACGCATCAAGCACTTAACATATACCATCTTAAACACACTAAGCACCTCGTATACACTATCTCTTGAAAGCCTCACAAAAATCTTTTTTTTTAAGATTTTATTTATTTATTTGACAGAGAGAGAGAGAGAGATCACAAGTAGGCAGAGAGGCAAGCAGAGAGGGGGAACAGGCTTCCTGAGGAGCAGAGAGCCCGATTCGAGGCTGGATCCCAGGACCCTGAGATCAAGACCTGAGCTGAAGGCAGAGGCTTAACCCACTGAGCCACCCAGGTGCCCGCCTCACAAAAATCTTATGGCATAATTTCTATTATTATCTCCACTCCTAACATGTTAGAGCTGAAATCAAAGAGGTTTAATGACTTGTCCTAGATTACAGCATCTATAAGAGGCAGCATCAGAACAAAAACCTAGGGTCTATAATGCCAATGCCCACACCTTTAGTAACTGCATTGTATATTTCCCTCACTTCTGCCCTCAGTACAGTGTCACCAGCATAATAGGCACCTGTCACTGTGGCTATTGATGGTGCCAGCTCCTTGGGTGGCCTGATAAGCAATGAAGCACACTGACTCATTCTTACTAAGAATGATAATATCTAAATGGAGCCAATTCCTCAAACTGTCCTACTGGATTGTCTTACTTGATTGAGAGGGAGAAAGGTTCATGAATAGCCAAATGGGTTATTTTACTTCAAGTGAAAAAATGGTCCACTCTACAAACAAAAATCCTATTATACCAAAGATAGTGAATATGCATTTGTTTAGTCAAGAAATAACAACAGTGATGATAATAACAGTGATGGATAACTAACATGTATATGGTGGTCACTATAGGCCCAGCATGATGGTTAGCATCTTTGTGCATTATTTAATTTAATTCTTTTGATAATCCTAATAAGTAGACAATATTATCATAATTCCATTGTATAAATGAGAAAACCTAGGCTCAAAGAAATTAAATAGTCTGGACAAGGCCACATGACCAGTTATGTTATAACAATTAAGTAGACTCAGACTTTGGTGTGCTTGACTCCCAGACTCAAACTCATTATTTTCTGCTGTATTACAAAAGGTTCCTAGTAAAGAGCAATTTTGGACTGATGATAGAAATTATTTTTAAAAAATTTAAATTCTAGAGAAATAAGCTCATTCAGCTCATAAATGAAGACCAGACCTTAAGACTTATCTGTGGGTATTAAAGGAAAACTGGAAAATAGGCTTGCTGGTCACATTGATGTATGTACATAGCTATCAGCTTGGGTTGGCACCTAAATGTATTTTATTAAATGTATCATGTATTGTATTAAAATTCAACTTCATCTGGCTATAGAATCAAATGAGGTTGGCATTGGTTCAGAGAAATAACCTAAACTTCAGGTCTTCTCAAAATAGTTGATATTTGTCTGTCAAGAATTATTTCCTCTAAATACCACAAAGCAGCTGTGCACACAGGATTTCCCAGTGGAATAAAAGTTTCTCAAAGACTGACTAACAAATAGAAAAAAAATTTTTCAGATAAAGCAAACATTCTATGAGTTTGCTTTTACCTTTCTTATGTGTATCATAGAAGGAGGGGGTAGGTAGGAGACTAGAAAATACTAGAAGACAGGACTGACTGCACTTGATATTCCTTTGCAGAACCTCTGTTCTCAGTTGCCTCTTCTGCTGCCCCTTTCCACCTTAGGGAACAGGAGACCACAGAGCCCATCCTCAGCATCAAACATAAGTGATGGAAACCTCAAGACCTTTGGAATTTGCTTAGCATGAAAAACTTTCTAGATAGGCCTCTACAAAGTTAAGACAATGCTATGGCGAGGCTACTTCCAGCGCATCCTAAAACCCTCTTTTGGGAGAAGGTAGCATCGTTCTCATCTAGAAATTTAGCATAAACATTTCCATTTCTGTAGAGGAACCTATAAAAAATAAGTCTTGTTAGTAAATGGCATGCAAAAGTTTTCCAATATTCTAAAGTGTTACACATACTGTACTCTTCCCATCTATCACCTTGATAAAGCTTTTTATTACTGGGTACATGAGGAAAGTTGTTTTGTGTGACTGATTAAAACTATATTTTCCCTGGCTAAGGAATTTTATAGGCTGTCTCCAGGTGGGATAATGGATCACATTCGTTAATCCACTCATTTCAGGCGGAAGCTTCAAATGGCACTTCCTGATTTTAATACACTTCATAAATTTGCTGTGCTCTCAAAACCATCTGCTTCAAATGTGCTTGTTTCTTTCTTAACCTATTTTGCTTCTTCAATACACTTCACCTGCCATTCCTCCCTCTGAATAATCTTTCCACTGTTTGTCAAAGAACCATCTCCATCAGAGCTCTCCCAAATAGGTCCTTCACTTGATATCTGATACTCCATTGTTTTTACCCTCATTTGCAGTGGAAGCATCCTACTCCAACTCGTGTCTCTACATTCTCTCTATTTGACATTAGTTTTGTAAATGTATTTATTATTTATAAAAATTCAGTGAAGATATGTCTTTAGAAATACATTGCATGAAAGCTGTTAAAACAATCAAATTTCACTTTTTCTTTTCCAGAAAAATCAGGGGCTCAAGTATTCTACACATAAAAGCTGTTGAGTTCTTGGGCAGTTTCTCAACGTTCCTCTGGTATATAAGTTTACATAAGGGCAAGAAGGGGAGGCAGAAGCAGCCTTGTTGTATCCCCAGGGGAAGATAATAACCTCGGGGTTCGATTTCTCTTGAATGATCAGAGACAAAAGTTACTTGTTATCTCTCTACGGATTGGAAGTGTCTTCCCAAAACTTCAATGTGATGTTTATTTTGAGGCAAAAAAGGAAAATTACATTTAATCCCTTCTCAAAGATTTTTAAGTTTTATGTGAGTTTGGAAGCCTAGCCAGCATTTATAAGTATCTAGACAAAGCTGAAATACTGAAGGAATTGAAACTAACCAGCCCATTTTAAGTACTACACATCACGCTCCATGCTGGTGTTAGTTTGGAATTAGAAATGCACTATTAAAAAGCTTGGCTTATCTCCTCTCATATCCCACCCAGCCCCCAGCCCAGTAATTGACTTTCAAGGGATCATTTCATTTCACTGGAGTCACTGATGTGGTTTCCTCCCCTAGCTGCCCAATAGAATCATTTGGAGAACTCTAAAAAAATTGACCCCCATGTCTGGACCCCACCCCAGACCAATTAAATTAATTAATATCTGGGGGTGCTAAATGGTCGTGAATGTTTTTCAAAATCTCCCCAGGAGATTTTTTTAAATAAAGATTTATATTATTTATTTATTTTGCTTTATTTGACAGAGAGAGAGAAAGCACAAGCAGGGCGAGCGGCAGGCAGAGGGAGAGGGAGAAGCAGGCTCTCCACAAAGCATGGAGCCAGATGCAGGACTCAATCCCAGGACACTGGGATCATGACCTGAGCCAAAGGCAGATGCTTAACTGTCTCAACCACCCAGGCGCCCCTCTCCCCAGGGGATTTAATAGACTGCAAAACACAAGCCTAAAAAGAAAAGAAAGAGGATCTCAAGTCTAAAGAACCTCATTCATAAAAACTAATCACCTACCTTTTGCCTTCTGGGCAAAATACAAGCAGTTATCCTTCAAAAGAACCTTACCTTATTTAAATTATTTATAATTAACCAGATGTTCTTAAATATTGTCAAATGGTAAAGACTAATAAGTTTTTAAAATATAAACAAATTATTGAGCATCTGCTGTATTTTACATGTTATTTTGTTAAATAGTCAAAATAAATTGCAAATGATAGGTAAGAGTTAAGGAAACAAAAAAAATCCAAAAAATTGAGTAAATTATCCCAAATCATATGGATGGATCTCTAGATCTATATACTCTGAAAGAAGGAAGGAAGGAAGGAAGGAAGGAAGGAAGGAAGGAAGGAAGGAAGGAAGGAAGGAAGGAGGGAAGGAAGGAAGGAAGGAAGGAAAAGAAAGGAAGGGAGGAAGTGAGAAAGGAAGAAAGGAGAAAGGGAGAGGAGGGGACGGAAGGGATGGGAAGGAAAAAGGAAACTAATTGGACATGTGGAAACTTCAGGACCCCTGAGCCATACTGACTATATTATCCTACAATCTGTGACAGAAAGGAAGAATACTAAAGCAAAGCTGGACATAAGCCAGAGACTTTAGGAACACCAATTTAAAAATACGAAAATGCAGGGCACTTAGGTGACTCAGTTGGTTAGGTGACTGCCTTCCACTCAGGTCATGACCCTGGAGTCCAGGATAGAGTACCACAATGGGCTCCCCGCTCAGCGGGGAGTCTGCTTCTCCCTCTGATCCTCCTCCTTTCATGATCTCTCTCATTCTCTCTCTCTCTCTCTCTCAAATAAATAAATAAATAAATCTTTATAAATAAACAAACAAAAGTACAAAGGAAGAACTAGGATGTCTTCACTGGAGGATGTCCAAAGGCAATTGAATAACTCATGAAGAAAGACTGGGAATAAAATCTGACTATATGCATTAAATAATCTCAATGCCATATAAAAAGTACCCCAAGAATTGAAATTTGGAGAGATATCATCCTTGAGCACAAATTAAACGAAGAAGAAGGGGTACAGGTAGTGGAAAAAGAAACACAAAACCAGGTAAATAGAGGCCAGTCATGTGACTCTCTGCTAACAGTGCTATGGCGTCCAGAAGACTCACTAACGGCCATTCACTCAGCAAATATTTGTATGGACTTCCAGGTGGCAGCCATTGTGCTTGGCACTAGAGACACAGTGCTTGACACAATGATGCAGATCCTATTCTCAAGGGGTTTCTAGCCTCCTGAGGATGACCAACACAAACAGGCCTACACATAAACACATCATGATAAGCTGTGATAAATACCATGAGGAAAAAAATACAGGAAGCCTAGCACAAGGAGGCCATGACCTAGAAAGTAGCCTCAGGAGAGAACTTCCCTGAAGCAAAGTTAACTTGTGTGTTTGCAAAAGGACCCCATAGACCAAGAACAACATATTAAAAAGCACTGCAAAGGGAGATCTATAACCCACTGCAGAAACAGAAGTGCTAGCCAAGGCAAGAAGGTGGAGAGCCCGTGAGAGGTATGCAAGTGTGAGATCACAGAAAGCCTGTGAGGCCATGTGATAGATTTGGGGCTTTGTCTACTGAGGTGACTTAAGCAGAAAAGTCTGGTGATGGGGCGCCTGGGTGGCTCAGTGGGTTAAAGCCTCTGCCCAGCTCAGGTCATGATCTCAGGGTCCTGGGATCGAGGCCCGCATCAGGCTCTCTGCTCGGCAGGAGTCTGCTTCCCCCTCTCTCTCTCTGCCTGCCTCTCTGCCTACTTGTGATCTCTCTCTCTCTCTGTCATATAAATAAATAAAATCTTTAAAAAAAAAAAAAAAAGAAAAGAAAAGTCTGGTGATGACCAGGTATGCATTTCTAAAAACTCACGCAGGCTACACTATGGTGAACATAAAAGGAAACAAAGCAGAGGAAAGAAAATGGGTTGTAACATGGTTGAATAATTCCAGGCAGGAGATGATGGCACCTGGCCCGCGATGCTGTGGGGGCCCTGGAGCATTGTGGACAGATTGAGAGGCACTGAGGGAGCAAACTCCCCACCTCCTAGTGGTGTAGTGATGGGTTTGATGAAGCAGGTGAGGGAAAGGTTGATCAATAGTCTATCAGAACCAATTTACACTCACTCCTGTCTTTTCCTTTTTAGGGACAGAATAGGTAATGGAATCTCATGACTTTTAAGTCCCTTTTATTCCATAACAGTCACCCACACACACCTTTTTTTCCTGCCATTTCCATGTTGACAAACTAGCTCTTCCAACACATAGAGTGACCCACATTCTGCATTTGACTGATTACTTCCTTGGGCTGTTGTTTACCTTCTTCCTATACCACTGGTTTTCCTGTAAAATGGTAGGTTTAAAGGCTCCATTGATTCCGATTCCAATTACATTTTCCTTTTGGATTATTTCATGAATTACATTGTATACTCCCTATTACATCACATCCTGAGAAATAACATGTCAGATCACTTTTAGTAACGCCAAGATTAATCTGGGAGTCTAAGTGGGGTCAGCATGGTTCTCCCATTATGAAGTACCTCTCACTTTTTTAATGGTTTTAACAAGCATTGGTGGTGGTTGCCCCAGTCCCCTAAAACCACAGATGAATGAGGATAAAAAGACATAGAGACTTTCACAAAACATGAGTTGGATGCCATCTCTCAAGCTGTATGTGTTTTCCCTACGTTGCTCCAGGTACCTCTTCTCAATGACTGCTAATTAATTCTTCCGACTCAAAATACAAACACCACAGACCTATCTTCCATCCCTGTCTTTTCTCTCTACACAGTCTCTTTTTGGTAAATTTATTTCTTGCAAACTCCTTCCCACTCTATGCAAAAAGTCTCACAAAACCCTAACTCTAGCCTCACTCTGAGCGGCAATTTTTAGTTGCCAACTAGTCCTTGACTCCACCATAAATCACACTTGTCACCTTTAATTTCCAAACCACTTTCAGAACCCTGTCTTTCTGCCAAGAATATCATGATTCTCTCAGTCACCACTGACTACTCCTCCTCCTCCCCTCCCTCACTATCTACATCAATAAGCTGACAACTCTGTGCAATCTTCCTCCCACATACCATCCTCATTTTTCTCCCTCCAAATCGCTGCCACCCCTCTAGTACAGGTTATTATCTGTTGCCTAAACTATTACAGATAGCTTCTTAAGGGCTGTCTCAGCTCTCAGGTTCTGCCCGGTGCAATTGACCCTGAACCTAGGGCTAGAAGATGCTCCTTAAGATACAGCCAGAGTCACAAAATTCCCAGCTCAAATGGCTTCCCTTGCTGCCACGTGCTACCAGCTAAACACAAGCTGTTCGTGCCACAGTCAGTCTTTCTTCTGCCTCTCCAGACTTTGTTCCACTCAGGCCTACATTGCTGGATTGCTGAGCTCTGAGTCTCTTCCCAGGGGTCATGTCTATAACCAATCTCTCCTTCCTGATGCCCAAACCATTCTGATTACCAGCAATCTACCCATTCCTTTCCTCTTCACTGAGCTACATATGTATTTTTATTGACAGTGATTTGAATCACCAAGGTATTATATTTGTTTTGTAACAAGTGCCCCTTCCTTTCCCCAATTTTACCACCCAAGAATAATTTATTATGCCCTCTTCCATAGCTGTTCTTTATCTTATATAAAAATAGATGCACCCTTCCTGCCTGCCTGCTTGAGCTTGGACGTCAGGTCTTCTGCCCTGGGACTGGCAGGAACACCACCAGCTCCCCTGGTTGTCGGGCTTTCAGACTCAGACCAGAGTCACACCACTGGCTTCCCTGGGTCTCCAGCTTGCAAACACCGAGGGTGGAACTTCTTAGACTCTATAATCACTCACTGTCCTGGAACACTTAAAGCAATTCTAAGTATGAAGAATATATAATTACAGGCCTAAAGATGGAGAGAGGGAAATACATGACTTTAGTCAGCCGATCACAACAGAAAGCACTTGCTTACATGTAATCTTGAGGGTTCTCATCACCCAATATCAATTATTTTCAGATTGTCTGAGTCTATAGAATTAAAGTAGGATCATAGATTCCTATTCTGAATTCCACTAGCAAAACAAATTTATTTTTTAAGATTTTATTTATTTATTAGACAGAGAGAAAGAGAGAGTACAAAAGCAGGCAGAGCGGCGGGCAGAGGGAGAGGGAGAAGCAGGCTCTCCACTGAACAGGGAGCCCAATGCAGAGCTCCATCCCAGGACCCGGGGATCATGACCTGAGCAGAAGGCAGCCACTTAACCAACTGAGCCACCCAGGCACCCCTGGTGAAATAAATTTTATGGGCAAATTCTATGTCCATCCTTTTTAATTACTAGTATTTTTATTTTTTTTTTTTAAAGATTTTATTTATTTATTTCACAGAGGGAGAGAGATCACAAGGAGGCAGAGAGGCAGGGAGAGAGAGGGGGAAGCAGGCTCCCCGCTGAGCAGAGAGCCCGATGCGGGCCTCGATCCCAGGACCCTGAGATCATGACCTGAGCCGAAGGCAGGGGCTTTAACCCACTGAGCCACCCAGGCGCCCTTAAGTTGAAAATTCTTGAAAGTTTCTTGAAAGTTGAAAGTTTCTATTCTGTTTTTGTTAGACAATACATTTTTGAACAGCTTAAACTGAAAACGTACATGTGTGAAAATAAAAGGCTCTTTTCTAAAGCCATCCTTAACTAACGAGTGTTACTGATTTGGTAAATAGCTATTTGAATTTAATTCAAATTTGCATAAATATAGAAAAATATATGGAGCTCTACTTTTTTGTATTCTTCTATAATTTTTTGACAAATTGGAGCTTTAATCACTTAAAATAAATTTAAGTTCAATAGAGGAGGTATCAGTTTTTTTATTGAGATATAATTGACACAACATTTTATTAACTTCAGGTGTACAATATAATCACATGACATTTGTACACACCACAAAATGATCACCACTGTAGGTCTAGTCAACATCTGTCACCACACATAGCCACAGAATCTTTTTTTTTCTTGTGATGAGAACTTTAAGATTTACGCTCTTAGCAACTTTCAGATATGCAATACAATGTTATTAATATAGTCACTGTGCTATACATTGTATTGTCATGACTTACTTATTCTATTAGAAGGCATTCTTTTAATTATAGCATAACATCACACCATACTATTCCATATTTCTATAATGTACGTAGCCAGTATTAATAACTATTGGTGTTTCAACGAACTATTTTCATGATTAAATCAACATTATTTTATATGAAAATAGAAGTACAAAAATATACATTTGATGAATAATTTGGTTTATATAGAAATTATATTATTTATACAATACATATATATTATTCTGCGTCTAAATTTTTTCATATAATTTACTTAAATCCTTTCCCCTCAGTATATAGAGATCTGATTCATTCATATTAACAACAGCCTCTATAACATAAATTGTCCTTAATTTATTCTTCCATTCCCATAGACGAGCATTCAGTTTATTCCCTTTTTAAAACTATTACACACGAGGCTGAAACAAATACCTTTGTATATAAACCTTTATAACTTATTACTTTTTTTTCAAATCCATTCCCAGAAATGGATTCCTGGGTCAAATGGCATGCACAATTTAAATTCTAATAAAAGGTAGCTAGATTACTTTCCAAAAGTAATAATGCACTCTTATGCCAACAGTATATGAAGGAAAGTATTTATTTCCCCACACCTTTTCTAATTTGAAAATTGGTATCTCTGAGGTTTAGCCTTACATGCCCATTCTCTAAGACCCCATCTGAAACACCATCTCCTTTACGAGTCCTTTCTTTATTCTCTCATCCTAGATACTCTCTCCTCTGAAAGCTTTGTAGTGAGTATTTTGTCCTTTTGTGGGACTTTTCATATACTACTTTATGCTGAATTTTCTTATCTTGTATTACTACCACACTGTAGATCAAAAGGGTAGATCACACATCTTATCTATTTTGATAATTTCCATAACATTAGCTCAGTGGCAGAACATAGGAGATGCTCTAATTTCTGCTTAATGGGATCTAGTTGATCAGTTAGAGAAATAGCTCAAGGCTAGGAATTAAATGTGCTTGACTCCCTCCTCTTGGAAAAAATTATGGGTGGATTGCTGCAAAATGCTATCACTGACAAAACTGTTGAAAAAAAATACAGATACATCATGCTCACTTATCAACTCTACTGCTCCAATATCCAGGGTTAGTAAAGCCAATCAACAAGAGTAAGACAGCATCATTGTTGTTTATAAGCCCGAACCCTGAGCAGAAGCAAACATAGGGAAGCACAACATAGTGAGAAAAGCATGTTTTCTTTTTTTTAGTTCTCAGGCACCTTATTTTAAGTGAACTCAGATGGAGTGCTTACCAATGGGCAAAAGATAAAGAAAGATTATAGCTCAACATACAAATGAATAATTTAAAGGCAACAGAGCTGACATAGATGGAAAATGGTTAGCAGTGTTTTGAGAGTTGCCTTGGATACATTATCCAATCCATAGAGGTCCCAAAACAGAGATCAGATGATTCTTTGCTAAAAGTTGTATAGAAACCATAATTTCATTAAGGAGGAAAATGGATGGATGACATCCAAACCTGTCCATAAAGCTTATTACGTTATCACAGAGGTTAGAATCTCCTCAGAGTCAAAAACTTATGAGAAAGAAACAAAACAAAAAGGCAATGTTCTACTTACCATTAATTCATAAGGACAAAGGAAGACCCAAGGATGACATAGGTTTGCTTTTAAAATATTTAAACCATGCAAATATAAAAGAATGAGTAACAAAATATATCTTCCAAGTACAAACAGTACAGTCACTTAAAACTGTGGTAAAGTTCAGTTTCTGAACATTTTCTTGGCTGGCTATACTCAGTCTTCTGAACTTGAGCCATCTGTCATGTAATACAAGTGTTAAATGCCACATTAGCACTTCCTTACTGGTTGCTCAGAGCCTCAACCAGCTCCTTTACTTCCTCTGACCTAATTCTCCTGTTTCCCAAAGTTATCAATGTCTGCTATTCTCTTAAATATTGACCTTTTCGTTTTCCCTCATTTCCTCCTTGAGACAACAAGGCACTGAGAGAGAGCGTATCCGAATTCAATCCCCTCAACGGATTGAACAGCAAAGGAACTTCTCTGGGTGGATAACTCTCATGAATGCTGGAGCCCAATCATGATGCAGAGTGATAGAGATTGAAATGTGTAGGGTAAGAAGCTATGACTCAGAAAGATTTAAATTCAGATTCTCAAGCTTACTGCTGTAGGATCCTGAGTAACATATTTAACCATGGTCCTCGGTTTTCTCATTCATATCAAGTTCATAATAGTACTCGCTTCACAGGATTTTTGTGAGGATTAAATCAGATGTTGCAAAACACAACCTATAATAAGTTCCCAATCAGTGGATGGTAATTATTATTACAGCTATTAGCAGAGTCAGCCACTTTTAGACAAAACTTAAAGTAAATTAAACCTAAAATAAGCTTCTAAATACCATGAATATAAGTTTAAAAAACTATATTAAAAAATTCCTTCATTATCTCTATGTCTAATTAAAATAGGATTCAGCCCAATTACAACAGGGAATGAGGAAACTGCTGATGGGCTCGGTTAGGTTCTGAATAAACTGCCTGAAGGAAAAAGTCTCATACCCTTACGGAGATGCTGAGATACTTGAAAAACAAGACAATTTGTGACTATGGTCAGAAGGTTAATGTCTTTCATCCAAGAGAGAAGAATGAGAGTAGACACTTCAAGAGGAGAAATCACTCCGTGACTTGTATCATAGGTAGTGGACAGGATGTTGTTGAGGGCATACTAATAGCAAAATATGGAAGAAATCTCCAAGAGGGAAGCATAATAGATAAACTCACCCTTTTTCTATTCTTCCCTTTATAGACTTTATATGTCAGCATATCCCCATTTCATTTTTGTAATGGTACCACACTGATGCACTTAAATTATTAAGTGGCTCTTGTTGAAAGAGGTGATCAGCCATGAGCTACATCAAATCAGAACATGTGTGTCAGCCTCTGGCCTACAGCAAGATGAGCAAGTGAGCTACCTGAAGAGCAACAGTACACATTAGTCCTCAAAGAGCAGATGGGCCAGAAAGTGTCTCTTAATAGATTTGAGATACAAATAATCACGTTGGCAAAAAATTAGGAACCTCTCCACCAATTCTTAGGAGGGGGGAAGGTGGTCTAATCTAGGAGATTAGGTAGCCCAGGGGAGGGTTTGAGTAGAATTAACACAATTGGATGCACATAGAGGATAAAAATGAAGTATGGAGAGATGAGTCGTTAAATTTTTAGAGCACAAATCTGCTTCATTTGGAAGTGGTTTTGACAGACAGGATCAAAATTATATTGTTGGTTCCATTTAGTATAACTCATTTAAATAAACCTTATCCTGCTATATGGATGGACCACAATGCATCAGAACAAGTTAAATCTTCCTATATCTGATCCTGCCATTGCAATACCACTGATTTTTTTTTCTCTATTTTAATTAAACTCCAGTTTCTTGTAGTCTGGTTTCTTCTGAGCCTGAATTCCTGATCCAGGCTAATCGACTAATTTGTTTTAAGGCATTAATTTTACAAGGATCTTCAGGTAAACAGTAGACAGCACTCACTTGGTATTTATCCTTGTGAAATTATGCTATTGATATTTTTATTTCTTCAGTTTACCTTAAAGGAACAAAATTAGTCCACTTCGTTTTGCCACATCTAAAAGAACATTTTAGCTTCTGTATTCTAACAAAACTCTACATCATCAGTGAAAAGCATAAGTCAATGATCAGAAGCAAGTGTTAACTCCAAGCATGTGATTGTTTTTTTAGTTCAATTAGTCAACCTTACAGAGTAGGAGGAAGGGATAGAGAGGGGAAGGAGCACCCCAGTAAGCACTATACCATATGCTTTAAAGCACAATCTTTAAACTCCTCACAGGGATCCTAAGGTAATTAGGAGAAAATGCCCATTGAGAAAAGTTAATTATTCAAAGTCACACAGCAAATATGTCTGTTCTTGATCCTAACGTATAAATAGGAAAAGGCATCCAGTTGCTGTCTACTCAAGAAATACACCTATTAATGGATGTTCCTGAGGTTTGGCTTTAGCTTAGAAAAAGTTCAATGCAGGGGACATCAAAACAAGTCATAGCTGAGGAGAAAAAAAAATCTGGAAACCGCAAGAGGGAAGATCTCACGTGAATGGATCAGAAGAACAAAGAGGAACAGAGAAATAGAAAAAGAGGGGGGTGGGGGGTACTGAAAGCTGAGTCCAAGTGCCAAAAAAAAAAAAGAAGAAGAAGAAGAAGAAGGAGCCACAGACAATCTGGGGTCATATCTTGCAAGTGGGAGCAGACAACTGTCACAATGGTCTAAAATTGGCGCAGCCAAGAGGAATCAAAGGAGAATGACAACTAAGTGTAAGGAGGTATCCCAGATGGGATCCAGAAAGGGCATTCGGGGGGGAAAAAAAACCAGCTAAGGAATTCTGAATCAAGTATGGACTTTAGTTAATCATAATGCCTCAATACTGTTCATTAATTGTGAAAATGAACCATATTAATGTAAATTGTTAATACTGGGGAAAACTGGAAGAGGAGTGCATGGAAACTCTGTGCTACCCTCACAATTTTTCTTTAAACCTAAAAATATTCTAAAATAAAATGTGTATTTTTTAAAAAGTCAAGAGTGTAGAAAAGATTTTCTTGTGGGAATCCTGTCCCAGGGAAAATCCTAAAAGCACAGACCCAAGACTTCCAGCTCCACCTTCAATAAGAGTTAAAAATAAGGACCCTTACAGACAAAATTCTGGCACAAGTTTTGATCCACTGAGATATGTTCTTTTATTCCATATATATATAATCTACCAATTAAGAAATTAAGAGAAC
This sequence comes from Ailurus styani, assembly GCA_002007465.1. Taxonomy (NCBI): domain Eukaryota; kingdom Metazoa; phylum Chordata; class Mammalia; order Carnivora; family Ailuridae; genus Ailurus; species Ailurus styani. Next base: position 2,280,868 of record LNAC01000395.1, on the reverse strand, counting down.
CGTGCCTTTAAAAAAAATACATACACATTTTCTTAAAGTTACCAGAAATTAAATATTTAACCTTGCTTAATTTTATGAAGGTAGGAAATCAAACAACTGTCTGTTTATTTAAACAAATTACCTGGAAAACGCAATCTTAATGAGGTAATACTAATTAAGTGTCTCCTTAAGCATACTAAACTTCTGTACCTAGAGAAAGCCAAGAACATCAGACCAAAAGCAATTAACTAGCATTTCACACTCCATAGATGGATGGTCTTGCATCCAAAGGGGGGGAAAAGACGATAAAATAAAAGGAGCTCAGTGCCACGACTATTAGTTCTATCAAAAGAACTGTAATACCGTTCAGCACAAAAGGGTCCAGTGGTAACAGAATCTTTGTATGCATCATTCAGTAACTTGGTCACTAAACAATACATGAACTACTTAACAAAGGGCTTTAAATTAAAGGCCCCAGGAGAGGCTATCCCCACATTAGTCTGACTCTCTACCGTAGCCTGCTCTTCCCACACCTGGAAAAGAGCTTCTGTCTCTTTTCAACAATCTTGCATCTCTCATCAGGCAGCTGAGACTGAAAAATTTGAAAGGGACCTAAGGCCTACTGTGGCCATTTGAGTTCACGTAAAATCAGGACACTTTCAAAGGGATTCTATTGAATGTCAGGTTTGAGTCAAGGTTTTAATTTCACAGTAGATTTAACCGAAGAGATTTAATTTTACCAAATTAAAAACGCATGCCTTACAACAACCCCCAAGGCCTCCAGGAGTGAACTCAGAGAAAGTTTGATCGGGACCTTAGCAAGGAAGAAAAAGGCAGTGATGCCAGATGCCCTACTTTAAACTCTCTGAGACTCAGAATGGAGGGAAATGGGGAATTAACATTCTGTACAAAAGATGCCGTCCTTCCGTTCTTGCTGACTAGCACCCATTTTTTTCAATCAAAGAGCACCCGTCTGCCCTCAGCACACTCCTCTGCAGTCCACATGTCTATGTGAGTAACACAAATTGTGTCCAAGCAGTTCCCAATAATTGAGAGGAGAAGACTGATGGCTAATATTGGTAATCAATGATATGCTAGTGTCTTCCCTGCCTGTGAGCATGGGTGACAGAGTGAGGGAATACAAGCCACCAGGGAAAACAGAATCATGTAAAGGGAAGGAGATGGTGGAGGAAGCAAGGGAATAGATAGATCCAGCTGAGGAGAAAAATGCAGAGTAGAGAATAAATGAGTCGTGACTAATATGAACACATCGCTAGCATATGGCAGACACTGTGATGGACCATTATATACATCATCTCATCCTCACGATGCTCTCACAATCTAGGCATCATTCAAAGCGTAAGATGGAAGAACTGAGGGTCGCTGGGGTTTAATTGGCTTTCCCTACAAACGTTTTAAAATTCCAGGCATCAGACAAAATCCAAGGCCTGATTAACATGCTGAGCCTTTGCTTTTTCCCCTAAATTATCCACCTGTCCACGGAAGAAAGTCAGTGCCTGGACATCATAACCTGGAAAGTACAGCGAGTTCCCCAAACCTCCCAGTTGTGCGTACACCTCAGTTCCCCATCCAGGCTAGAAATTCCTTAAGACAAGAGTCAGCAAAGTTCATGCGCTTCTGGGGGAAATAATATTTTACATTTATACAGACCTAATGAATCCAAAAATATACTTCCATACCAATTGAGTTTGCAGGAGCTAAACTGAGGCATTCCACAAATAGGATAGAACAGAATAGACCAGAATACAATAGAATAGGTAAAATAAATAAAGTAAAATAAAATTAAGCAAAATAAATAATGGTGCTCTGCTACATAATAAAAAGTTGATTTATCAACCTGCAGGTCTATACACTTGAGATTGTGTATTTTATTACACACAAATTGGAAATCAATTAAAATAACAAGTAAACACTAAAGACAAAAAATGCCACTAATTTTTGCTTCCGACTATATTGGACGTAGCAAACCCACACTCCTTTAAGAATGACGTGAAAATTTAGTTGAAATATTTTTTAATTGTCTAAAAAAATTGGATCGCTGCTGAGAAATGAAAACTTCAGAGGTCAAAATCCAAGAGGGAAGGAAATCCAATGAGAGGAGTCAAGTATTTGTGTCTAGCTTCTCTCCTCGTGTTGTATATATTTTCTCAGTTATAGGGAGAGGCTGAGAAGTGGACTGCTATGAAATCATCAGAGAACTCAGAAGCCTTTCACAGGCTGAGGAGATAAAAAAGTATGGATTGCCTGCTGATTTAGGCAGGACGGGAGAGGCAAAGATTTCCTAAAGAATGAAGATGCAAAGAAATAAGCCCAACAAACAATGGCTTTTCCCTCAGTATATTTGCTAATACTAAACTGCATGGGGCAAGAGGCTAGGAAGCTAACAAGAAATAGCTGAAAAGCAGAGTTTTGCACACTTATGGTGCATAAAATCAAAATTGGACTTCCATATCCACCAACAGGCTCCCATAAAGTAACACTGAATAACAACGAGAATCTGATCCATGCAATACTATGGATAAACCTCAAAAACGTAATGCTGAGGCACAAGCTACTTACCAAAAAAGGGCATATTATATGTTTCCATTTACATGAACTTTGAGGATAGGCAAAATTATTCAGTCGTGGTAAAAATCAAGTTTGTTGTCATTTTAGGTAGAGTAGCAACTAGGAGAAGCTAAAGAAAGGGGTTTTCTAAATGTTAATAAATTGTAGCTCTTAATATAGGTGCATTCGGTTGAGAAAATACAATGAATTATACACCTACGATTTATGCACTTATCTCTATTAATGTTTTAATGAAATATAATTTACTTATATACAAGAGAGTTCATTTATCTACTACCCTTTGCCTGTTAACAGAAACTACATGCAATACATACTGTTTTTTAAATTTAGAAATATAATGTCTTTAAAATACTTGAAGCATTTAAAAGTGCAAAAATCTGCATACCTGTAATATACCATTTTGAGCCAGAAAATACAGTATTGGTGAGAATGGTAGATTTTTATTAATTCATTTTATGATGTCCTATAAAAAAACCTCATGAAATCAAACTATTCCTACATCTGAACTCTGTATAATTTTCAATGTGCTTTCCCATTTAGATATCATTTAAGGATATCTCAGTATCTCATTTTAAAAATAGCTCACTTAAAGATCTCATTAATATCTTCATGAAGAAGGCAGAACAAAATTTTTTTGCTCCATTTGACAAATGAAAAAAATAAAGTAGCCCCAGAGTTCATTTGTTTGTGTTTATATGTTTACTACATGGCTGAAGGGAAAATCTATTGCTTTGGCCTTCTCAGGACTTTTTCCCCTGTGTTTTACTTTCAGTATCCACTTTCTTTTTGTCATTTTGTTACTGTAAATCAAGGTCCCTCACCACCACCCCTTGCTGTGTTCAGTCACAGGAAACCGGGATACATATATCAGATTCTATCTCCTAGAAATCAGAATCTTGGGGCACCCGGGTGGCTCAGTGGGTTAAAGCCTCTGCCTTCAGCTCAGGTCATGATCTCAGGGTCCTGGGATCGAGGCCCGCATGGGCCCCCTGCTCAGCAGGGAAGCCTATTTCTCCCTCTCCCTCTGCCGGCCCCTCCCCCTGCTTGTGCTCTCTCCCTCTCTCTCTCTGTCAAATAAATAAATAAAGTATTTTTAAAAAAATAAAAAGCAGCAAAGTAGACAATACTTTTTAAAAAAATGAGAATCTTAAATTAATACATGACTTAAAACTACTTGGGTCCTAGCCACATTTCTGGCAGTTACCTAAACACAGATTGCCAATTCATTTCTGCTATCCAGATCCCTGAAGCTTCCCACCATCTAAACTAATTCCCTACGACTTACTTACTTGTTCAGTTCTTACTTGGACCCTGTAAATTGGTCAGTATCCTTTTAGATTAATTAGCCAGAGTTAATTTTTGCCGCTTACAGCCAAGAATGCTAGTAAGTTCAGTGGTCTACGAGTAAATTATAGGGGCAGGTCTATATCCCAAATCTCCTCACTGCAAGGTCAGAGACTTCTCCAGCCACGGAACATTCCATGTGTGCCACAAAAACACACCGCTGTCATTCAATAAGATAATTTAGCAAAAGTCGAGTATAACTGCAACTCAAGTTAATAAAGTTGAATAGGGAAATGACAATCTTAAAGGAACTTTAAAAAAATTTTAATTGAGATTTTCATTCAGTAATGACAAAGTTTTATGGTAACACTATGGTAGAAATCTTGGGTTTCCACAGATGACAATTTCATTATTAAATAGTCTAAGATTAGCACAAAATTGTACAATGAAAATATCCTTACAGCTAAAACCAGTAAATCCAATTTAAAAGTTTTAAGTTTATTTTCCAAATTAGCTGATTCTTTCCCCCAAAAAAAGTCTTGTATTTGATTCAGAATGATGGCTTTACCTCACCTAAATCATTCTTTTTCTCAAAAAACTGAGGGAAAATGTAAATTGCAGAGATAATGGGATTCAATTATCCAGGATGCAGAAAGAAACAGTAGAAATTCAATGTCAAGCACAGGATGTAACAAGGAGCAAGTGAGGAAGGGACAGGTGATTTTTTCTAATAGGACAAAATTTGCTAGTAAAACTAGTTTGTGTGGGGGGAAAAAAAGTCAAATATTTTTAAAAGGAGGCAAGGTCTAAAAACATAAAATCCACACTGGAAAGTAAGAAAGCTGACAGTATTGTCAGTTGTGATCCACTTAAGAAACTCAAATACGAAAAATTGAAATTTTTTTTTGCTAAGAAATGTATGATCAATTATACAAAATATCCCAAGACACCAGCCAAGAGGCCAGCAAACTTCAGAGAAATCTTCCATGGCATTCTCTGGAGGCTCATAATATTTCAAAACTCTAAAATAAGGGTATTGTTCTTTAGAAACTAGGTTTCTTCATTGCAGTGATTCAACAATGATTCATCTTTTCTTTAATTGTTGGATTAGATCAAATCATTAGCCAATAAATCAAGCTGAAGATGACTAAAACAATTCATCAAATAGCAGTCTCCATTTCTGCAACCGTTTGACAAGAAACTGCAACTGACAGGAGACTTACCAATGCTAATTCACCCAAGATACTGGCCACTCCACACAGGAATTTGACCAGACTTAACATGAAACATAGAAACAACTCATAGAAGATGCATAGGGTGCTATGAAATCTTCCTGGGGACTCTGTCACTTGTTTATACCTACCTCTTAAAATCTTTTTGATTCCCTCCACCTTGCCCATCCATACTGATACTTCAGCCTTTTAAAGTATGAGCCTAATTAAGAAACCACATATCTCAGTCTCGAATATTTTTTTCTTTTCTCTTTGCCTGCACAAGACCATTCTCAAGTTATCACTTGATGCTTCCTTCTCATGTCAACTTATAACATTGGGAGTGTTTCTGTGCCATATAGGATCATTATTCTAGGAAGAGTGATCTGATATTCTCTCAAAGAGACCATCACCTGGATCAGTTAAAACTTGCCCAATAAGTTTTTCTGAGTAGAAGATTCACACCCAATGAGATAGAATCTGATTAGAATAATTACCGAATCTGTTAGAATAGTTACCAAAAAGATAAGATAACAACAGTTGATGAGGATAAGGAGAAAAGGGAACCCTGCACCTTTTTGGTGGGAGTATAAATTGGTGCAGCCAGTATGGAAAACAATATGGTGGTTCCTCAAAAAGTTAAAAATAGAACTACCACATGATCTAGCAATCCCACTTTTAGGCATGTATCCAAAGATGAAAAAAATCACTATCTCAAAAAGATATCTGTACACCCATGTTCACTGGAGCATCATTCACAGTAGCCAAGATACAGAAGCAACCAAAGTGTCCATCAGTGGATGAATGGATAAACACACACACACACACACACACACACACACACACACATACACACGCACGCATGTGTGAGTGCAATGGCATGTTATTCAGTCTTAAAAAAGAAGAAAATCTTGCCATTTGCACAACATAGATCACCCTGGAGGGCACTATGCTAAATGAAATAAGTCAAACAGAGAAATACAAATACTGTATGATTTCTCTTATATATGGGAATTCTTAAAAACCAAACTCCTAGAACCAGAAAGCAGAATGGTAGCTGCCAGGGACCAGGGGATGGGGGAACAGGGACCTGTTTGTCAAAGAGTATAAACTTACAGTTACGAGGTAAATAAGTTCCGAGAATATAATGTACAGCATGCTGACTATAGTTAAAATACTATATCATATACTTAAAAGTTGCTAAGAAAGTAAAATCTTAAATATTCTTACGACAAAAAGTCATAATGTGAGGTGAGGCATATATTAGCTAACCTTACCATGGTAATAATTTCACGATATATACATATGTATCAAATCATCATGCTGTACACTTTAAACTTACATGATATTATATGTCAGTTATATCTCAATAAAGTTGGAAAAAAGAATCAAGCAAATCAATTTTCCTACATTTAAATTAAGACTGTATCTCTTCATCAAATACAACATGAAAAGAAAAAAAAAACAAGCCATGGTATGGAGGTGGGAGTTTCAGCAATGCATAAAGCTTAATCTTTATTATTATTATTATTATTATTATTATTATTATTATTATTATTATTTGCCCCAGGAGTACAGGTCTGTGAATTATCAGGCTTACACCTTTCACAGCACTCACCATAGCACAAACCCTCCCCAATGTCCATAACCCATCCACCCTATCCCTACCCTCCCACCCCCCAGTAACCCTCAGTTTGATTGTGAGATTAGGAGTCTCTTATGGCTTGTCTCCTTCCCAATCCCATCTTGTTTCATTATTTTTCCCTCCCTACCCCCCACGACCCCCCGACCTGACCCTCAAGTTCCTCATATCAGAGAGATCATATGATAATTGTCTTTCTCTGATTGACTTATTTCGCTCAGCATAATACCCTCCAGTTCCATCCATGCCGTTGCAAACGGCAAGATTTCGTTTCTTTTGATAGCGATGCATAAAGCTTAAAAAAGCTAGTATTCATACATATATAAAGGTCTCCAACATATTATTAAGAAAAATCGAGGCCCATAGAAATATAGACAAAAGACTTAAATAGGAATTGTACAAAGTATAAATGACCATTATACTCATGAAAAGTAATCCGCTTCATTAGTAATCAAAGAAATGTAAATAAAATACAATAAGGAAATGTCACACAGCCGACACATTGGATGTACCTGGATCTGATTTGGATGATCTCAAATTTGAGACCTCGGAATTGAGCCTGAGGCCATAACAGATGAGTCTTCTGGCGGGGGGGGGTTCAAACAGGGGTGAGTATATATTGATGTGGGAAGAATACAAATAATTTGGGACCAGAGGGCAGACTGCGGTGGTTTTAAAAGTTGTCTGTAAATTCTTTGATATTTCTTTCATAAAATAGTAGAGTCTAATCCTCTCCCTTTTGGATATGGACTACTCTTAGTGAGTTGCTTCTAAAAGATACTGAATGAAGCTGAAGAGACACTGCATGAATTCTAAGACTAAGAAAAGGCAAATCAGCTTTTGTCTGGCGTGCTCTCTCTACACAAGCACCTTGAAGTCTAGCCATCCTGAAGCCAGTGCCTTAGAAGACATTGTGAAGAGGTCATGTGAATATAGAGAGGTACGTCTGAGGAGGCGGGGCGGAGAAATCCAGGCATCAGACATGTGAGTGTGAAGAAAGCTTCAAGATGACCCCAAACTCAGGCACAGATTGACCACAACTTCATGGGGGAAACTAAACTAGAATTTCTTAGCTAAGAAACTTCTAAATTCCTGAACCACAGAAACCCAGAAAGATAATAAATGATGTTCGTTGTTTCAAGCTATTAAGTCTTCGGGTTATTTGTCATGCAGTGATAATTAATTCAAGTAAAATTACCTCAATGGGTTGTTGTGAGGATTAAATTAGATTATACAAATAAAGCATTTAGCATAATGCCTGAGACATAGTAAGCACTAAATAAAAACTTACTGCTGATAGTGGATGAGTTTCTGAGCAAAACTGAAGGAAAGATGGCTGAGAATCTGGTAAATGTGAGTGGAGGTCTGGCTGAATTCCCACAATGGCCTGTCAACAGTGGGAGGTGGTGGTGGGGCGGTAACTTTTTTACCCACCTGGTGCAGGTGAGCGAGTGGGAGAGTTAAGTCCACTTACAGAAACCTGGATGGATATTTCAGAATTCCAATAAACTCAGTTATTACAGAAGATCAGTCCTTGTTCAGTAAAATAGCAAATAAAACTGATTTTGAAGGAAGACATTTTTTTGCCATTTTCAATTTTTGTTCTTCCTGCTTATGGTAGACATGATTCACAGCTGATTTCAAAGACGTTTGTATGTTTGGAGCAGCAGGTTAAGTTCTTAATAAACTATGTGCTTAGAGAACTATCACTCTTACTTCTGGCTCTGATACTGTCCACTGAACATGTTTTATAAAGTGCTTGGGAGTTGGTAAGTCTCATGTGAAAATTGATGGAGTCAGAAGAAAAACAGTGTATTGATTTTAAAAGGAGAGTAAAATACAAGACTGAAATCTTAATAACGTCAGAAGATGAATACTACTTTCATTTCAGATTCCCCTCGTAAGAAAAGGAGTGAGAAAGGGGAAACATCCACTACCAATATGGGAAGTCAAAAAGAGCAAAATCGCATTCATGCAAAAAGCTCAAAGGAGACAACTAGACTTTGTTCTAAATAAAACATGAGATCCTCACAGGAAGGCACATTAGAACAGACCACTGATCAATTAACTAGGACCAAACACCAGAGCCAGTACATGAGTTCCCTTGGTATATCTGAATTTCAAAAATAAAAAGATGTTCTCCAGTTGAACTATAATTCAAAGTTAGTTTTGAAGTTTTCATATTTGAAGATAATAGCCCACTATGATTGAGAAGATGAAACAATACTTTGAAACATACACTCTTCTCCCCTTTGAAGCAGGCTTTGTGCATTGCTGAAAAAGATGCAACTGAAAATCATGGAATTGCTGTCGAGATGAGTCACCATTTGATGTCATTTTGTTAGCCTGTGAGGCAGGTCACATTAAGTTCCAGAAGGATCAACTTTTTCCCTCCCATATCGGCCTTGCCTTTGGTCCTATTCTAAGTACACAAGGCAGTGCATTTCAAACTTTTTTTTACATCATTTACGGTAATAATTACCTTGTGACCCAGAATGGACACACATTCACATACATATGTACCTATGACTGAAAGTAAAGTTTTAGGAAACAACATCTACCCTAACCATGTATCACGCACTCTCTTTACCTTTTTTCTACTCTGTTCAATTCTATTTCTTTCATTTTTAATGCTGACTGTGGCTCGGTAAATGGATTTAAAACTCTTTAAAAGATAGTTGACCAACAATTGAGACACCACTGCACTAGGGGTACTGCCTGGTCCTTTCAAAGTTAATTTCATTGCCTCTCCTATGAAATGCTCAAATTTTCGCTCGATAAGTCTATTTGATTTGAGGTCTTATCTGTCTGGAGATTTGTTTGAATTTCTATGCATTCATTCAACAATCTTTATTATGTCAACTATGACTTTGATATGTCAAATAGTCCAGGCATAGAAATGAAGGATACAATAGAAAACCAAATAAACATGGTGTTACCTTCAAGGAGTTTAATGTTAAATATATATATATATATATATATATAGTAATTTTTTAAATAACCTCAAAAAGTCAAAAAATTATAATTGCTACAAAGCAAACCTACAAAATTTAGTGATAAAATATAAATAACATGAGACTTAAGAGTGATCAAAGAAGGATTTTTCTGCAAAGATGGTATCTGCACAAAAGCCTATGCTGAACTATTAGTTGCTCCCCAATAACTGGATTCCTCCTTTTCTATTTTAATGTGGTCTTAACTAACACCATGGTTCCCCAACAAAATATTCTTTCAGCTTCCTTAGCAGCTAAGAGTAGCTGAGCAACTGAATTCTAGCCAATGGGATCCAAGCAGAAGTGATCTGTGTCATTTCTGGGTATTGTGTTATTATTATTATTATTATTATTATTATTATTATTATCATTATCATTATCATTATCATTATTATTACTGTAAGAACACCCAATAGGAGATCTACCCTCTTGAACGTTTACATGCATAATACAGTACAATGTATCATAGTGCCAACTAGTTAGGACATGGCACACATTGGGACTTGGACTCAGAAAAATAAGTTACGTGTGACAATTGCTGAGCTGCCTATCAAGCCCAGATCACCAATCTCTTTGGGCTCTTGCATGAAAAAGAAATAAACTTTCATATTATTAAGTCATAGTATTACAGACTTTCTTTGGTCTGTCCGCAAAATAAAATAGTACAGGAACTTAAAAATGAAAGGAAGTAGCCATTTGAAGTGTGGAGCCATAAGTTTTGGCTGAGGAGTAAGGATGTGAAAGGCATAGGAAACAGTATGTACAAAGACCCAAAGGTAGGGAAGATTTTCTAGTGTTCCAGGAAACAAAAGGAAGCCCCTATGCCTGGAGCAGAGTAGATGAGCAAAGAATGGAACAAGGTGAGATTGAATGAGAGGGATAAAACACACACACACACACACACGCATGCACACACACAATGAGAATAGTGTTTTGAATAAGTATGATAATAATTTTGTCAAGGTTGATTGGGAAGACTCCATGATACCATGTAAACATCTTGAAAGCTGCCTGGCGTATAATTAGATGCTTGGTTCTTATTAGTTCTTTGTCTCTCCTTTCTTTGGTTTACTCTGAATTTCCAAACAATCTGCTGCTTTGTCATTTTTTAAAGACTTAGCAAAGAATTTCTTTTTTTATTTTATTTTATTTTATTTTTTCAGTGATCCAAGATTCATTGTTTATGCACCACACCCAGTGCTCCATGCAATATGTGTCCTCCTTAATACCCACCACCAGGCTCACCCATCCCCACAGCCCTCTCCCCTCCACAACCCTCAGTTTGTTTCTCAGAGTCCACAGTCTCACATGGTTCATCTCCCCCTCTGATTTCCCCCAATTCACTTTTCCTTTCCTTCTCCTAATGTACTCCATGTTATTCCTTATGCTCCACAAGTAAGTGAAACCATATGATAATTGACTTTCTCTGCTGGAGGAGATTAGCAGAGAATGTCTATAGCAGTTCAAACTTTGTCTAAGAACGAGTTTCTCTCTTGAATCGATTAAATGATTGACTTCCAAAACCCCACAAGACAGACACATGTCTTCGTCCTGGATGAAGGTTAGTATTTTCCCTGATTCTACGTAGAGGACAGACCCACAAATAAGATGTCGTGCATTTTATTTGCACTAATTTTTGTAAGTAGTCACATCATTGCTTTACTGACTATTTAGGACAATTAATGTCAATGTTCATTTTTGTTTTATTGTTATGAAGTAAAATTAGTACTCCCCCAGTCAGCTCAAACCACAAACAATGTAATCCAATTTACTTTCACTTTCATAGCTTATTTCAGCTGTCTTTTATGCTAAACCTGTCAGTAAATCAACTTTAATATTTAATACTTTACTTTAATATCTGCAAGCAAAATGTTCTGCTTTTCTTTTAATGTCAGTATGTCCAGCTTGTATAGGTCTTTAAAATGATTTGCTGCATATCCTACTGGCATGCAGAGATGAAAAAATTTTAATAATAATAAAACAAAAATCTGTTTTCATTGGTAGAAATTTCCAGCTGTTTTCTCAAAACCTATCAAATGTAATGAAAGGGGCATGAAGGATTTAAACACAAAGATTGCCTAATTAGCTGGATATATTTGAAATTATACCACTATGTCTGTAGACATGAGGCAAACCAGGCTGCTATCTTCAACTAGGATGAAATTTTAGGAGTGCTGTAATTTACCTTCTATTATTTTTAGCAGGGGTTATATGAGAACTAACCACAGGGTTCATATTTCTCAGCATTCTAGAAAGATTTTTTTCACATTTTCTTTTAACATACTAATGAAACTCTACAGCAAACATGAATAGATGCACCGAATGAATTCTTTGGGAACGAGTGACAAAATAAAAATTATTTAGGCAATTTGGATGGAACCTGATCCTTAACTTTAAATGATGACCATTATTCCACTGAACTAAAGAGAAAACAGCACAACACTGACTTCCCTCTGACAAACCACTCGACTGAGCCATCCACTCTAAAGGTCTAACACAGCTCATAAACTCTATGAATAGGTACAGGCAGAAAAGGCAGGATATAGCATTTTGGATGACTGGACCATTGATTAAGCCTCAAATTTAACCTTGTCACCTAGAAAAAAAAAATACAGTTACTAAATTCTTCTCCAGAATAACAGTGGGGATATATTTTTATGGAAATAACTTGTATTCGTAGTATTCTGCCACACATAATCTTCCGGAAATGAGTCATTCTATATAATTGAGCTTTGCTGATAAGCTTATATTTAGCACATTTGATTTTGAACCTTATGATCTTTCTTAAGGAGAACATATAAACCAGAATTTTGATGCTTCAATGACTCCATCATTTTGAAAAACAATCACCCTGCCTTCTTATAATAGAGATATCGTCAAAGGCTATTGAGCCTGACTCACACTAAATAACATTGGATGACCCTGAGTCTTGTGTTTTTGAGTCATTGCTTACCTTATTTCATTATGTCCTTTTACTTACCAACTGGCCCTGCTTTGTCACTCTCTGAAAGACAGTTCGATGTGGATTTAGAGTCCTGTAAAACACATTTCGAATCCTTGCCCTGTTCCTTAGTAGCAATGGGGCTTCAAACAACTTCCTTACATTTCTGGGCTTAAGGTTTTTCATATACAAAATATTATACCATTAATACAAAAAAAAATGAGATGAATATCCAGAATAGTTCTTGCTCTAAATTTCTTTTCATATATATATTCATATATATATATATATATATATATATATATATATATATATATATATATATATATATATCTTCCATTCAGAACTTTTTAGTAACATGAAGTAGCAAAGATTATCTCAGGAATATTGCTGTAATTTCAGCTAATGGCAAAGAAATATGTTTTAGTTATCGAAGTAGTGTAACTGCATACAAAATTTAATTTTAATTTAATCTCTAAAATACAAGACAACGAGGGCCAGAGAAATTTAAAAGCTTTCTTGAAGTCAAACAGCTAATGGCAGAATCTACAGGTCCTGGGTCTCTCTCATAATCTAATTTCAGTGCTTTTTGTCTCTATCATGCTAAATTCATATCCTCAACATACACCCAGGTTGTACAGGAAAACCTAGATGTAAGGCTTGCATCTTGGCTCCACTCTCAATGAGCCAAAATAAAAAAAAAAATTAATTAGACTCAAGATCCTGGGGGTACCTAGCTGGTACCATCAGACTCAGCGGCTTTTATCCTTCCAGCTGAGGCCGATTCTTTAAACTGAGTTCATAGGTCTGAATTCTCATCCTAGTTCTGCTCTTTACCCTTTGGGTGATCTAAGGTTGGTTGATTAATTTCTCTGGGCTTCCATTTCTTCATCAGTCATAAAGGGCAGTTAAATTAGATAAAAGCCTCCTTTTCCAGTTCCAGAATCCTTTAATTTTACTGTAACGATCCACATGCAAATGTTGCCTAAATATCCATACCAATTTCCTTAATGTCTCACTTAGTCTCTAACAGTGTAACCCAGTGAATTTTAACAATTGAACATGAATATTGCATGCAGCACTTCTTTATTTAATGTCTTCAGAGAAAAGAATACAGACAACAGCATCACATTATTGGTCTGGCTATTTGTGCTGAAAAAGTGTGGCTTTGGACCTACCAGGAAGCTGAATATCTAAAACAATTAAGATTTAGTATAATTTCATTCATAAAGAGATAATTAACTCTTAACTTAGCACTAGCTGTAACTCTGGAATATTCATACACTGTGATTAATGAATGGAGTGATTGGTATGCTTTGTTTGATGATTATCAAATATGTTTGGAAGCAACAGCATTCAGGCCTTCCATTTTTTAAAGATAGTATCTGAGCAACAATATTTATTGTATCTTTGAAATTTTAGACACACACGCAGCTATAGTTTTCTAGGTTTAGTTCTATAGGGAACATGATCAACAACTGCTTTAAATGGAGTCTCCTAATAGTAAGGAAACTTCGTTTTACTGAATTTAAGGATCTAGAATTTGGAATCCACTTTTCAAAATATTTCTTCAGCATCAACAAACATAAAGTTAGAGACTTAAGTCAAAATGCCAGCCTTATCTGGGTTTGAATCCCACTCGTACCACTTGCATACTGACTGACAGGAAGCAAGTTACCCCTATTTCATGGGCCCTGGTTTTTCCATCTGTGAAATGGAGATAATAGTACTTCCTCACAGGATTTGAGGGGGTTAAATACAGAAATGTGTGCAGCAAGATTAGAAAAGTACCTTGCATAACATAGTGCCAAAAAAGGTTAATTTTTTCTTATTATAGTGCTGTTATTCAGGATCTTCCGTTGTTGTTATTAAGGGTCTTTGGTATAACCTGGTTCTTTAGTTAATACAAGCACTACAGCAAGTGGTTAGGAACGTATTCCCTTCATCTAAACTGCTCAGATTCAGATTTTGACTTGGCCACTTACCGACTGTGTGAAGCGGTGAAGATTTTTAACCACTCTGTATTTCAGTTTCCCCATTAGCAAAATGTGTATGATAATAATAGCATTTACTTCCTAGTGCTACTGTAAGGATCCGATGGGTTTGTCCTTAGTGTAGAGTAAACTTTCAGTAAGGTCAGCTATTTCAAATACTATTATTGTTGGTGATAAGATGAGCAAAGTACATGGTATTTGTCCCCGAACTTCATGGATTTTGCTAGACAGTCTTGGTATAAAAGTTCTGTCCCATTATCCTCTTAAATGTCATGCCAGATGTCATGATCTCCTGCTCAACAATATGGGAACTACATTTATAGGTATTGTCCAATGGGAAACAGAGACTAATTGGGCCGGGCAGCAAAGCTCGCACCGGGACCCTCTAAGAAAGACTCCGTTGACGAGCTTATTGGACCTCCTTGCCAGAGGAAACAAGTTTGTCACTAAAATGTCAAGAGAAAGTCATTTTTTCTTACCCTGAGTTTATGATGTCCCGACTTCACTTCTCAGTACTACCAACACCAACTTTTTAAAATCCTCTTAGAGGGGCACCTGGGTGGCTCAGTGGGTTAAAGCCTCTGCTTTCCGCTCAGGTCATGATCTCAGCGTCCTGGGATCGAGGCCCGCGTCGGGCTCTCTGCTCGGCAGGGAGCCTGCTTCCTCCTCTCCCTGCCTCTCTGCCTACTTGTAATCTCTCTGTGTCAAATAAATAAATAAAATCTTTTAATAAATAAATAAAATAAAATCCTCTTAGAACAGGAAATTTACCCAAGCTTTGATGGAAAAGAGAGAGAAAGAGAGACCTCAAAGGTCAACGCTGTATCTCTAAGAGAAAGAGGCTACCTTTTGTTTAGGCTAATGAGAAGCCATGATTCAAATACAGTGATTACTTATATCATCTCACATAGGGCACATTTTACCCATAATAGGCCACAAGGTAACATGCCCTTAGATCCAGAAAGAGAGAGATTAATAGACAGAATTTGAGGCTCATATTTCTTAACCTCAGAGCTGCTGATGAATCTCAAGGTTTCATGTGAGTTTTGGAGTGAGATTGTTGTAAAGATAAAAATGTATTTACTACCTTTGGAGAAGAGGGTAATAAATAAATTAACTAATTAACCTACTTTTACCTCTAATTCTGTCTGAAGGCAAGTTTAACTAGCACAATTAGATGGTTTGGGTTCCAATTTTCTCCAAGGATTGTTTGGACTAAGAAAGCTCTGAGAGCTAAAAAATGTTAAGTGTGTCCTCCTGATTTCACCTGCTGCTGTGGGAGGGATAGAAGTAATTGAAGGCATTTGGCCTTCCTTTTGGCCATATGGAGCTCCCAAGCCCCTCTGCGGATCTACAGTCAGGGAATGTTTCCTAACCTGCCCATAACAGCAGGCTTTCTACACTCTCATCCCTAGGTCTTTAGCAAAGTTAGTGGGCCTGACTTTATCTAATCCATGCACTCCCTTTGTATTTAACTGCCATGTTTTTCTGAGCACACAAGTGGAATGTAAAGTCTTAAAACAAGAAGAAAAAATTAAATTCATTCTGCCAATGTTTACTGAGCTACTTCTGTGAGCAAAGCATTTCGTATAATGGAGAGCAAAGTATAATGATTGCCAAAGAGTGAACCAAAACTATAACAAAAATCCTGAATGGGGAAGCTGTAATTATTTGCAATCCTGACTTGTGTTGTTAAGAAATGGTTGTCTAAGGAGCAGAGAGGCTCAGAGAACTTGTGTAAGCTGCTTCAAATTCAAATCCTGGTTCCACCACCTAGTTGTGTGACCATGAAGAAGTTAGTTAACCTCTCTGACCCCTGGCTTCATAATCTTCAATCTGAGAATAACATTATAAACAAGCTCATAGGGCTACGGCGAGAATTGACTACAATAATAATGAAAAGCGCTTACCATACATTATTATTATCAGGAAAAGCAAGGCAGATCTGATTGCTCCAACCCAGTAATCAGCAGGGATCAACCACATAACCGCAGTGTGCCTCAGTCTCCTCATCAGTCTGAAGGGCTAAGGATATTCGCCGACTGTTTCTCTCTCAATTTATGTTTTGCATCCTTATAATAACATTGTGGTTTTGAAAAACCTGACCCATATTCCAAGTGAAAAGGTCTGTTTGTATCATTTCCTCAGGAAGGAAACCCAGCAAATTAACTTAATTCATGTCACTGAGTACCCTGAGCCACGTGCTTGTCAAACTATCCCTGGTGACTTGAGAGAAGTAAGATCATTACTTAGCGGAACTTGGAATGTGTTTTTCATTAACCTGCCCATTGCGTTTGATTAGCAGACAGGCATTGTGTTTCCCTGTTATTAATAGTCGGCGAAGGAAATGTGGCACCTCTGAAAGCTGTTTTTTATTAGGTACTCTTAACATCACTCGGAGGCTGACGAGAAGGAAAGCAAGCAATAGCAGGTAGTAAGTCTACCCTGACTGTGAACCTAAACACATACAAGTAGTCATTTAGCCTTCACTAAATTTGAATGAAGTCAAGCCCTCGTAGGTACAGAAACCACATGTCCCCCAGCTTGTCCTTAACATTCTCAACTTCAGATATTCTGTCCTGTTGTCCCCATGAGGTCATTCATATTTTTCAGACAACAGAACTGATTCTTTGTTCAGAAAATATGAGAACTCTATTTCTATGCAACTGAATACACACATAGAAACAGTTGGTCCTGTTTCATCTGCAGCCTTGAACACCAGTAATTTTCATTCACTGCTGTACGGTTGATGTCAAAAAAATAATAATAATAACAAACCAAAAACCCACGAAGATTGAAATTTTAAAGCCTGGTCAGGCATGGATATAGCAATGGAGCAGAAACCTTTGTTTCGGTGACCTTTGGAATAGATTAAATGCACTTTCCAAAAGCTTTCTAAAGTACCTAGTGAGAGAGAAAATCAAAAAGATGCAAGCACTATGCGAGAGCTTCTGTGAAGTGGCCACTTTTTAATTCTTTTCTTGTGAACTGACTAGAGGTGAAAAGGTGACCCTTTGATTTCCCGTCAGCGGACCAGAGTTTCAAAACTTCTGTCTTCTTGTGGACTTAAGGCCAGTGATGGCACCAAAGAACCCAATGGGATGAAGAACTTTATTAGAACTGTTAACCTCCAGATGAGTCATCAGAAAGCTCTTTCTTTAAGCCACGTAGAGAGACAGCTGGTCATTTCCTGAGGCGGTTGGGAACCTGGCCAAACTCAGCCATGACTGCATTCTATGCACAATGACTCCAAAGACTTTGGTTCATCAAATGCCAAACCAACAAGATCCATTGAAGAGGTAAGGAAACATATTTGTTCTTGAAGGACAGAGAGCTACCTGTCATTTGAACAGATGTGGTATGCCAACTCACACACTACTTTGATATGGAAGGGCACTAAAATGTCATTATACTCTGGAGTAAGTGATTTTTGTAGCTCTGATTAGGCTTCTCTGACCCACCAGTCCTTGACTTCAGATGATCACTAATATTCATGTCTGTTCCGAACTGCACTACTCATTCAAAGAAAAATGAAGCTGCTCTATTTCATCAACTATTTTTTTCCCATTTTTGGAAGACAGTAGGAAAAAAAGACCCAATTTAGAATGACAAGACATATGTTCCTGAGCATGTTAAAGCATATTTAATATCTTCAAAAGTGGAACATCATAGCTTAAGAAATCTCCTAAAAATGGAATAAGAAGTTTACTGTTCAGGAAACTTCTAGTCTGCTGAGAAAATGAGGACTTGATGGTATTTGTGATGCACATTTTTTTATTTGTATACTAAAAAGTTCGATTCTTTTTTTCAGAGTGATTCAAATGCTAAGGCAGTTTAAAAGGAAATCAGTGAAGACTTTAAAGTTTAATCAAGTTTTGTCTGGTTTTGTTTTGCATAATCCACAATAGGACTAATTGAATAACCATATATCCATTTTCCTGTATTTGGGGTTGGAGTAAAGGGGAAAGTCAGAATTCACATTAACTTGGGGAAAATTATTTGTGGAATACAAAAGAAAGAAATCTTTTCGAGGAGAAGGATTTTTTTTTTTAAGATTTTATTTATTTATTTGACACAGAGAGAGAGATTACAAGCAGGCAGAGAGGCAGGCAGAGAGAGAGGAGGAAGCAGGCTCCCTGCCGAGCAGAGAGCCCGATGCGGGCCTCGATCCCAGGACGCTGAGATCATGACCTGAGCCGAAAGCAGAGGCTTTAACCCACTGAGCCACCCAGGCGCCCGAGAAGGATTTTTTTNCCCACTGAGCCACCCAGGCGCCCAAGAAGGATTTTTTTTTTTATTCAGACAATTTTTTTAGAGCAGGTTTAGGTTCACAATGAAATTGAGGAGGAAATACAGAGATTTCCCATATCCCCCTCCCAGACACATGCATAGCCTCTGCCACTCTCGATATCCTGCCCCAGAGTGGTATATTCCTTATCACTAATGAACCTGCACGATACATCACTATCACTCTCCACAGCTGACACTGCGGTTCTCTCTTGGAAGTGTACATTCTTTGGGTTTGGATACATAGATAATGATAAGTATCCATCATTATGGTGTTGCACAAGTACTTCCACTGCTCTAAAAATCTCTTCCACATCTTCATCCCTTCCCCAACCCTCCAACGCCTGGCAACCACTGCAAAGAAGGAATCTTGAAGAGCTGGTTAGAATTTTTGTGCAGACTACTAGTAAAACCGTAAGCAAGGTAAGTTGTTAATCCTTTTAAAAATTCAGTGTCTATTTTACTCTACTGAATCTATAGCTCCCAGATTATTCCATTTAGAAATTAACATTATGACTCATCTACTATCCTCACTATTGCAGATGATGGATTTTCCATGTCCTAGGCTATTTCACAAAGTCCATTTCTGATCTGTTAGAATGTGAAAGAACTCTCCTAGAACGGTAACTAAACTACCATTTCATTTACTACTGGTTCTATTCTGACCTTGAATTTCAGTTCTTGTAAGTAGACTCTTGTTTTCTTTTCTCTGTCCCTGAGACTTATCTGGACCTTTGTCTTCCTAACCTCAGATTTAGTCCTATTTTTACTAATATAGTGGGCTAAATAATTGACAAAAAAAAAAGATATGACCCCTCTCCCCAAAACCTGTGAATCAACCTTATTTGGGATTAGCGTCTTTCCAGATGTAATCAAAAATCTCAAGATTAGGTCATCCTGAATTCAGGTGGGCCCTAAATCCAATGACTGGTGTCCTTATTTAAAAAAAAAAAGAAGAGGAAGATTTGAAACACAGAGAGACACAGGAGCAGCACAGAGAGAAAGGCCATGTGAAGATGGAAACAGAGAGTAGAATCATCCATCTACAAGTCAAGGAATGGCAAGGATTGCCGGCCGCCAGCAGCTAGGAGAAAGGTAAGGAGCAGATTCTTCCCCAGAGGCTCCAAAGGGAACCAATACTGCTGACACCTTCATTTCAGATTTCCGGCCTCCAGGCTCTGAAAGAATAAATTTCTGTTGTTTTAAGTCACCACATTCATGGTAATTTGTTATGGCAATGCTGGGAAATTAATATAACCAATCACTGTGAGGATTGAAGTCTTCCTGTGAACTCGTCACTTTGAATTGGGACATGGCACCTTAAGAGCTGCCTAATATTAACCACAGCATATGTATCTTTTCCTATTTTCTGCCTACACACTCGGCTTGTTTGCCTCCACTACACAAACCTGCTAGCCCCTTCCGGGCCTCATACATCAACATAGCCTGTTCTGGGTATCATGTTCTGCCAGACAGCCAAGATTTCTACTGGGTCTGTTGCCCAATGGTTCAGTCCTGCTGAGGGAATAGTTTTTCCTCAAGGAAGGAAAACACAACTTAATTGATACAGGCAACTTCTGGAAGAACTTGAAAACCATGGTATGATTTGGAAAATTGCCCTAAGGGTTTTGCAAAGGCATGGATATTAAGGGGGAGGGGGTGAAGTTAAAGATACCACTATTGTAGTGAGTTGAAAATGGGATTCTTTCTAAATTGGCTTTTCACAAGTCTCGCTAAAGAGAATGAGATACCACCTCACACCAGTCAGAATGGCTAAAATCAACAAGTCAGGAAACGACAGATGTTGGAGAGGATGCAGACAAAGGGGAACCCTCCTACACCGTTGGTGGGAATGCAAGCTGGTGCAGCCACTCTGGAAAACAGTGTGGAGGTTCCTCAAAAAGTTGAAAATAGACCCACCCTACGACCCAGCAATCGCACTACTGGGTATTTACCCTAAAGATACAAAGGTAGTGATCCTCAGGGGCACGTGCACCCCAGTGTTTATAGCAGCAATGTCCACAATAGCCAAACTATGGAAAGAACCTAGATGTCCATCAGCAGATGAATGGATAAAGAAGATGTGGTATATATATATACAATGAAATACTATGCAGCCATCAAAAGAAATGAAATCTTGGGCGCCTGGGTGGCTCAGTGGGTTAAAGCCTCTGCTTTCGGCTCAGGTCATGATCTCAGCGTCCTGGGATCGAGGCCCGCATCGGGCTCTCTGCTCGGCAGGGAGCCTGCTTCCTNCTCTCTGTCTGCCTCTCTGCCTACTTGTGGTCTCTCTCTGTCAAATAAATAAATAAAATCTTTAAAAAAAAAAAGAAATGAAATGAAATCTTGCCATTTGCAATGACGTGGATGGAACTGGAGGGTATTATGCTAAGTGAAATAAGTCAATCAGAGAAAGACAATTATCATATGATCTCTCTGATATGAGGAACTTGAGGGGCAAGGTGGGGGGTTGTGGGGGGTAGGGAGGGAAAAAAATGAAACAAGATGGGATCAGGAAGGAGACAAACCATAAGAGACTCTTAATCTCACAAAACAAACTGAGGGTTACTGGGGGGTGAGAGGGTAGGGATGGGGTGGATGGGTTATGGACATTGGGGAGGGTTTGTGCTATGGTGAGTGCTGTGAAAAGTGTAAGCCTGATGATTCACAGGCCTGTACCCCTGGGGCAAATAATATATGATATGTAATAAGTTAAAAAAAAGAAAAGAAAATGGAGTTCTTTCTACTTCATCCATGTTCATCAATAAACTAGCTCCTTGTGGGAAGCTGACCCCCTTACAGAGTTATTGACAAGTGGCAGTTCCACAGCACTCTGGAGTGGGATAAGGAGCCATGACACGTTCCTCCAACATTCACTGAGGTCTGATATAAGCCAGGCATTGTTCTGTAACTTGAATAGTTTTGAACCAAAATGTCTAAACACTCCATCTTGATGGAGTTTATACTTATAAGAGAGAAGATGCTCACAGTCGTTTTCTTAGTAAGAACTGGCTTCATAAAAGATAGCAATAGCTTGTTGAGCCTATGAGGTGATGAAGCACCATTTACTTTCTTGAATATTTAGAAAACTGGTTGATTGCACTTAAATGGGATTTTAAAGCTTAGAAATTAGTGTTATCTTCTGAACTTGATAAACCATAAAGCCATGTCTAAGGCACTAATTAAGTAGTTCAATTTTTTAAATGAACAAAAGATCAGATGCATTTCAGTTTTATTCAAGCCAATTAAATTTCACCCAAACAAATGAAGTGTCATTCTCAATGGATCTTTCCTTTGCCTTAGGCTTTTAGCTAACAGACAGTCCCTTTTGTTTGAAGGTATTGATTTTTATAATAGTAAGTGACTGCAAATATATTTTCAATAGCTAATGGTAAGGGAAGGGAATAGAAGTTTAAAATCTATATATTTCATTTGTAGATTCCCTGAATAAGACAAATTCAGATTAGGTACATGTTTAGCTATGAGATTTTTCTAAAAGAAACCATTTGAAAGCTTGCTTGCCTGTGAATCTTTTGTTTTAAAAGAAAGACTCTTTTAGAGTCTCACCCAAGCAATCTCAATAAAGAGTGTGCAAAGTTACCCAAATTACTTAAATTCTTTCAAAACCCTTCAAACTCGTGATAGCATCTTGGAAGGGGAAAACTTATCCAGCTCTTAATTATTCAGGCTAATGGTGGCCTGCAGTGTGTGAAATGTGATGAAGCATACAGGCCAAGTTCAATAACATAAGACTGGGTGTCAAATGCCAGATGTCGTGACCGAGAACATCCCTGGGATAAAGATAGGAACTGAGGGTCTATTGACCATCACGTGTGAACTAATTTTTTATTCCCTAGGCAAACACTGATTGTTGCTCTGTTGGTAAAAAAAAAAAAAAAAGAATGATCTTTGGAATAAAAGCTTATGGTCTATTTTAAGCCTTTTTCTTAGAAAACTGCAACTCTCCTGTGATCCTTCTGTTATAGACTTTGTTTACCAGGGAACTTCAAAATATTTGAGAACTGAAATAGACAAGGAAGCTTGACTTGATGACCTATGAACCATCAAGGGATAAACTAATATAAATTAATGAAAACAACCCCATTGTATTGCTTTATTCATGTTTAATCCTAATATGTTTTGCTGCCTGATCTGACGATATCATAACAGGAAAAATATCTAGAGATGCAAGAGCTTGATAAATAAATTGATGGCTATGTAAATTCATTTGTCACCTTAAATTTCAACAAGAGCCACAATTAATTCAGCAGAAAGTTACTGGATCCTTCAATGTGACAGGCACATTGTTGGGCACTGAAGTTATACAACCCTCGGAGAATTTACAGTTAGTTGAGAGATAGTCAAGTAAACCTAAATCTACAAAACACTAGCATAATGTGCTTGGTGGAGATAATAAAGGGCATCATGGGAGCACATAGGAATAACTTTTAACTTGAAATGGTTTCTGAGCTGCAATTTGAAAGATAAATAGGGTATAGAAGAAAGTTTTCCAGGCAGGGGTATAGTATACATAAAAACACAGAACCCTACCAGTTGATGGTACATATATTGTTGTACAAATGGTTTTGCTTGCAAGGGAGTAGGACCCAAAAGACAAGAGGTAGGAGTTGAAGCTGGAGATGGAGACAAAGGCAAGTCCTAAAGGGGTTTTTTGTGTGTAGAATGACTTAGTACCCTAAGCAGCACTTGCAATCCCATAGCAAAAGTGCTGGGTACATTTCTAATTCGGAAGTAGGGACTAAAACATGCCGACAGAGAAAAGACAAAGGCAGAGCTAATACCTGATTCACTCAAAAGTTGTTCTGCTAGAAGAATGACAGAAAGGACCCACATCTTTGGAACATTTCACAGACTCCACAAAGAAAACCCTAAGAGAGGGCAAGTTAACTGGTTATATTATCACAAAATCATTTAGAGCCTTAGGAGTCAAAGTTTGTCCACAAATAGTTTTTATCATCACCTCAGAGCTCGTTAGAAGTGCCGTGGCTCAGGCCACAACCTAGCCCTACTAGATCAGGATTTATAGCTAACAGGATTCATAGGTGGTTCTTGGGCACATTAGCACTGGAGGGAGCACTGATCTAGAGCAGATCTCTGGACCCCATATGCACATTAGAAACACCCGAGGAGGGTTTACAAAAAAAATACATAGGGAAGGTATGTTTTCCAGAGATCAGTTTAGTGGATCAAATACATTACCAGGTTTTTAAATTTGTATGACTGGGTAAATGACATCTCCAGGGATCAGATAGAAAATGAAGGAGAAACAGTGGTGATGTAGAGTTTGGTTTTGACACGTTAGTTTATGATACCTGTGGGACATACAAAAAGCTATCATAAATTAATAAATAGACATATGAATGCATGCATGAAATACTTTTGTGAAAATTTTAAGTCATCAATGACCAGCTTCAGTCAGGGATATGATGTAAGAGAGAAGTATAAGATACGGATATGAAGATATGTAGAAGTTTTGGAGTCATCGAGTGTAGAGGTGATCATTGTAGGTATGGGAATACATAAAAATGTGAATAGAATGAGAAAACTAAAAGTCATGAATAGAATCTCTTGCATAATCCACTTTTAAAGTGTAGGCCAAATAAGTTGAGCTCAGTAAGAAGATTAAATGAGGGCATCTAGAGAAGAAGAAAAATCAAGAGTAAAGAGAAACATGCATACCAAGGGAAGAAGCAGTTTCAAAAGGTCATATTAATAGTGTCAAACCCTGCGGCAGCAACAGAAATACAAGAATTCAACAGTACCCGTTGGCTTTACCATCTAAGAGTTCATGTACGACCTTCGCGAGAGATTGAAGGGGATTGAAACCAGGTTATGACTCATTGAAGAATGAATGGAAAATGAAGCAGTAGAAATATTTAGTTTCTATTTCTTTTTCAAAAATCTTGGCAGTAAAAGGGAAATAAAATATGGTGATAGCTAGAAGAAGATGTAGAATTTTAAATCCTAAGCTGCATTTAGGGACTCCACAAATGTTTCAGAGGCTAGAGTGTTGGATCCACTAATTGCAGTGTTCCTAGAGTAAACACACATGCCTCATAAGCATATGTATTTTTCATTTTAAATGTTTGTGCATCTAGCGTATTGTTGTGGAACAAAACTGCCTATTCAAACATGACAGACATTAGTTCTGTGATATAGACAAAGCTATCATAACATTTCACACAAGAGATTAGTTCAATGATGTGGTCCCACATTCTTAGGTTTCTCTTACATTAGGTTGGCCAATTAAATATTTAGATGAAGAGAAACATGACACTCAGATGGTACCTTTATATAAACACTGTGGTTTGGTCATAACTTTTTACTACTTACAGCTGTGGGACTTGGAAAACCATTCTTTTGGTATAACCTACTCTATCACAGTGGAAAAAATAGACAAAGAAAATGAAAAGCAATGGGAAAATGATTTAAAATCAGTGATTCTAAATATGTGTTTCTAGTTAACTAACTGGAATTAAAAACTTAAAACAATAAAGTAAAAAATTGAAAAAAGTATGCTTATCTTGATGTGCAATGAGAAATGTATAGAATTGTTTAATCATTATATTGTAAAACTGGAACTAGTATAATACTGTATGTTAATTATACATGAATTTTAAAAATAAAGTACTTTTTAGAAGATATAAATAAATAAATACTTGGTACTGATTAGTGATCTGATTTTTGCATTAATTTTATTTTTATTAATTGGTTTTGTAATATTCACCTGATTTTAAATGGTACAATAATCCTTTAAGGTAGGTAGAAAAGACATTATCACCAAACTTTTATGAATTTAGAAACTGAAGAGAAGGATGACAAAGCCTAGAACACAGGTAACAACTTGAAGAATACTGAAAGCTATTCCTTCCTTTTAAAATAGTATTACTCTCTCAAAAAAAATTAAAATAAAATAAGAGATAATAAATAAAATAAGGTTAAAAAAAGGGGGAGCCTGTGTGCTCAGTCAGTTAAGCGTCCAGCTCTTGATTTCAGTTCAGGTCATGATCTCAGTGTCATGAGATCGAGCTCTACGTCAGACTCCATGCCTAGCATGGAGCCTGCTTAAGATTCTCTCTCACCTTTTCCCTCTGCCGGTCCCCCTCCTTCTCTCTCTCTCTTTTAAAAATAAATATATAAATAAGTAAAAGTCAAATAAAATAGGATCAAACATGTATACTCTTTCAAACTCTCAGAACTGGCTCAATGTTCAATGAGGTAATGTATATTAATGCACTATAAACTGTAAAATATTATCTGGATATAAGTCCCAGCATTACTGAGTCATATTTTCAGCGCCTAGATCAGTGCCTGACACACACACTCTAAAAATATTCTAGCAGTTAAATAGAAAGGACCTATCTATGAAGAAAGTGTCCTGTGATATTGTGTAATGGTGTCCATTGCAAAGGATCTCAAATATGTCCCATTTATCCCCTAGATTTCCCTCAATAGTCTATTATATCCACATTTGTTGCTTTCAGTGTGAGTAAACCTTGGGTAATTGCTTGGTCCACAGCTGCCTAGACAAAGCCTCTCCCTAGATTAAGTTGGTTGAGACAACTTTGCCTGGAAAAGACATTCTGTTTCTGAATAGACAACACCTCTACCTGCCCACAGGCTTAGAACAATTTTCTAGATAGTTGTTTTTGGATCAAGAAACCCTAATGAATTATGCCCATATATAAAACCTTATTTTCTAACATTACACCAGATTCTTTCTGTGAGGAAGGCATTCATTAAAAAGCAAAACAAAACAAACAAAAAAAAAACATTGATATGCTACTATGTTATCCCTTTAACTGAGAGTCAGGAGGCTGAGAGCACTGGTTTTTTAACAGCCTTCTAAGTCCCAAAGCTCTGAACTGGTTCTAGAAGACTTGGCTCCAAGGGCACAGGAACTGTGAGCCACTACAAAATGTAATTATCATATAGTCTCCCTCGCCTCAGGCCACATTCTCTCTGACGACTCCAAGAATGACACCTGAGTTTCATTTAGAATGTTAACAAGAACTAATTCTACTAGGTCTCACCTGTCATCAAAAATTAATACCTTTTCTTCTTCTCCTATTCTGCTTTTCCCCAAACTTATCAAAATGTACCACATGCAACTCCATGCCAAATAAATTCCAAGTATGTGTGTATGACAGTGTTTAAGAGCTTGGGCTTTAAAGTCAGATAGAACTTGGGGCACCTAGGTGGTTCAGTCGGTTTGGCAGCCAACTCTTGATTTCAGTTCAGATTATGGTCTCGGGATCCCGCGATTGAGTCCAGAGTCGGGCTCGGCACTCAGTGGGGAGTCTACTTGAGGATTCTCTCTCCCTCTCCCTTTGCCCCTTCCCCTCCACAAAAATAGATAGATCTTTAAAAATATCCAGATACAACTGGATTTGAATCCAGGCTCTGTTACTTACTAACTCTGTGACATTGGGCAAGTTATTTAACCTTCTTGAGTTTCAATTTCACGATCTGAAAAACGAAAGTAATAGCGTTGACTTCTTGCTTTTTGGGTTTGGTTTGGTTTGGTTTTGTTTTTCGGTGATGATTACATGAAACAATCCAGATAAGTCACTTAGCACTGTGCTAAGCACACATGGGCTCAGAATCCTTTCATACATGCTGCGTGGGTTGGTATCAACAGCCTCACAAACCCTCACTGTACCTTAGTTTTAACTTCTGGAAGCTAACTACCAATTCTTGAAGTGTCATCCCAGGACTCCTACAATGAATTTTGCATCTGAGCCATAGGTTGTATTTTAAATTGGGCTTATACCTGACACTAACATGTTTTCACAAGAGGAAGTAATAGACAGCCAGAAGCTTATTCTTATTCATTGACATTCTCATAAACTGACCAGCTTTGGCTGCTGCAGGTGTCCCCTTCAGACCAGTTCAGCAAAACCATAGCATCAAATTCTGTTTCATGGCAGAACAGTTGAAAGCACAGACATGAAAGCCAGATTGCCTGAGCTGAAATCCCTTTGCTGTCTTTAACTGTCCGTGCAACCTTAAGAAAGTTACTTGAACTTTTTGTGCCTCTTCAATTGTCACATGGGATAATAATAAATAGTGCCTATTTTGCAGCATTTTTGTGACATTTTGTGACACTAGATAAATAAGCATTTTATGGCTATGTGTTCCCTTTTACTAAGTACCTGTAAAGTTGGATATAATTAATTAATTCTACAAACACTTGCTAATTGGTGACTATGTGCCAACACCACACTCATCGCTAAACGATAATGCAGGTCCTGACCATAAAGAGCTTGCAATAAAAAAGACTGTTTTATATTATACATAATATATATTTATTATTATATTATATAAATATACACACATATATGCACACATTATATATACATATATGCATATATACATAACACATATATAATATGTATATAATATGTAATATATACATGTGTGTAACATGTATAATATGTAATTATATACATATATGTATATATTATATACACATAATATATGTGTAATATACATATAATATGTGTATATTATATACATATAATATGTGTATATTATATATATAATATACATGTATATTATATATAATGTGTGATATACACATACACATATGTACACATATATATCACATATTTTAGGCTATAACAATGCCTGACATTTTGTAAACTGAGATTACCAATCTGTTCCCTTTTGCTTTTTTTTTTTTGCCTTTTTAATCAATAATTAAATGTGGGTTTATATCCAGACACACCTCTTGGACCAGCCTTCTGTAGAATGGGGGCCAAGAAAGTATCACCTCTAAGTGTCTCCCATCACTTGTTACCAAGATCCCTGCATGAAATCACATTCTTTATTAATCAAATCATGTTCCAAAAAACAACAGGAATTGAAGCGGAAAAAGTTCAGCCATTTCCTAAATCTGTGAATGGAGAAGCACCCTCAAGTTGAGTAAATAAGAATGAACATATGGTTGATTTTGAGATGAACTGCTTAAAGAATTTCTGGTTTAGAGTATATGACAGAAGCGATATTTTAACCTGGATCTAATTTGAATAACGACAAGTAAATGGACGAAGCTAGTGTTACACCATTTGTGAGATGGGCGAAATTCTCTTTACAAGGCACCTGTCACCCCTCTTGACAGGTGGTTAGGCCGCCCACTGCTTGAAGGTGACACGCAGTGTGACAAGCAGTGTCACCTTCCACTTCCTCCACATAAGAAAGCCTGAGTTCAGGTAGCTGGCCTTGAAGCTTGGGTTGTTCTTTTGCACTGCAAGGGTGAGGTCCTCGGAAGCCCAAGAGCAATGGCCACCTCTTACATCACTACCCATGAAGCAGCTGCTTCTCCACACTCCCAACCAACTCCAGATTGTGGGAACCAGGAGCCTCATTTACCTGGTTCCCAGTTTGCACCCATGCCTCACCCCCCCGACCCCCTGTTTCCTGTGACCCCTGACCCTCTAGCTCTATCTCTGGATTCATCCTGGTTTCAGCCCATGGAGAGATGAATCCCTGCTCCTCGGTGACAGTGCTGCTGCCTTCTGAATCAAAGACCACTTCTGTCAAACCCTAGAGCCTGTCTCTGTCTCTCTTAAGACTTTGTTCTTTATTGTCAACAAGTGTTATCAGAATGGCCAAAGACTGAACTCGCCCTAGGCCACTAAGTTCAGCCTTAGGTTCTCCTCTGCCACCGACTGGAAAGGAACACAAGTGCATTTACTTAGAGAAGTAAAAGTCTGCTCGGGCTTACTGTGAAATACTTCCCAGAGGCGTTTCAATCAGAGATAGTCCTTTCTAGACTCTGCCAGAGGGTAGTGGAGATGATAATTATTTGAATATAAGTCATTAGCCTTTATTGAGCACCTATTATATGTAAAGTATCTGTTTTATTTCATTTTATCCACAAATGACCCTAAAATGAGAAATCTTTACCCCCATTTTAAAGATGAGGGAAATGAGGTTCAGAGAATGTTTTTAAACAGCATAAAATCACCCTAAGATTGTGTCCTTTCTGCCTCCTTACAAGAGGGAGCTTTCTTTTTGCTCCTCAATCACACCAGTGTCTTCCAACGCACCCCAAGGGTAAGGCTGACCCTAAAAGCAACTATAACCAGCCAAGCACAGACATATTTTTATGCTTAAGTGGGAATTTCTGATCTATGAAAACAGCCTGCAAAGGAGTCAGCAGCCTGAGTTGTCCCAAATTTCTTACAATTTATAAAAGGAAAGAAGAAAAGCCAATTACAGTGCTAAAGATAAAATGACCCATGGAGGTGCACCATGGACGTTGCTCTGCTGTATATGGTGACCTTGAAATTGGCAAACAGATCATTCCTTGACAACAGTATCTTTTCAAGTTAATTGATTTGACAAAATAGCAACAAATTGACCAGTTGTGTTGCCTTTTTTTTTTTAACTCCAACAAATGATCAAAGATACGTGCCCTTCTGCCATCCTAGTTTAACTTACTAAGCAGACAGCAGGACTCCAATCAGCAAAAACAATGCATTATACAAGTGGCATCAAATTTATGCAACTCACTGTAGTACTGATGAAAACTGTTTTCCTTTATTTGCCTGCACTGTGTCTTGCTATATTTTGGCAAAGGATGCTTCCTTTTGTTTTGGGATTGTGACTACAGAGTTATCTGCTAAGAAATGATTCCCCATCTCTGTGGATATGTTCCAGGTAGCTTCTCTGAAATAAGCTATTCCCAAAGTCCTGCATCCTTAGTTGAATACTGATGTTACCCTCAACATAGCACACTGATGTTACACTTTAAAAAGACAATTGAAAAATCCTTTAATTCTAGAAAATGAGTTAATATGTTTTTAGTTTTAGAACAGGTTTTAATAATGTGATTTTATGCATGATAGTTATAAGCTCACACCTGTAAAATAGTGATCCACATATTGTCCTTTAGTCTGGTACCAGTGCTATGTGTGTCTACATTTGAAAATTCAGGGAAGGAGTAGAATTTCTTAACATTTGATCTCCATTAGTCATTCAGCATGGAATATCACATTTCCAATGTAATACTACAGGCAAAGATTACATCCTTCAAGATGCCTCCCCAGCTTACTTCTTTCCAGCCCTGGCGATAGTGTGATTGATTATACTCAGATATTCTTTATATTTGCATTAAATGTATTGTCCCTCCTTTTCCCCACCAATGGAGATGGAAGTTAGCAGTGGGCATCACTGAAGTTACTCTGGGTTCTGTGAGTGGTGCATACCGTTTATTTTGGTTGTTACAAGGTAGGGTATTATGTTAGGGTTTTCTGGAGAAGCAGAACCAATAAATAGATGACAGAAAGAGAGATGATAGATACATAGGTGATTGGTAGGTAGGTAGGTAGGTAGATAGATAGATGATTGATTGATAGATAGATAGATAGATAGATAGATAGATAGATAGAGTGAAATTTGTTATAAGGAATTGGCTTTCATAATCATGGAGGCTGAGAAATCCCACCCTCTGCTGTCTGAAAGCTAGAGACCAGGAAAGGTAGTGGCAGAACCGCCAATCCAGATTTGAAGTCCTGAAAACCAGAAGCACCATCAGGTGTCAGTTTCATCCAGAGGACTTCCAACACCAATGTCCTAGTCAGGTGGAGAGAGCAGATTCAACTGTCCTCCACCTTTTATTCCTATTCAGATTCTCAATGAATTGGATGATGCCCCCACATGGGGGAGGACATCTTCGTCATTCAGTCTACCGATGCAAATGCTAACCTTTTCCGAAAATATCCTGACACACATAACCAAAATCAATGTTTAACCAGATAGGTGGACATCCTGTGGCCCTAGTCAAGTTGACACAGGAAATTAACCATCAGAAATATACAATTATATATGCAATGAAATTTCTTACTGCAAAATAACAATGGACATGCTCTGAGAAAGTGCTCAACATCACTCAGCATCAGAGAAATACAAATCAAAACCACAGTGAGATACCACCTCACACCAGTCAGAATGGCTAAAATCAACAAGTCAGGAAACGACAGATGTTGGCGAGGATGCAGAGAAAGGGGAACCCTCCTACACTGTCGGTGGGAATGCAAGCTGGTGCAGCCACTCTGAAAAACAGTGTGGAGGTTCCTCAAAAAGTTGAAAATAGAGCTACCCTACGACCCAGCAATCGCACTACTGGGTATTTACCCTAAAGATACAAAGGTAGTGATCCTTAGGGGCACATGCACCCGAATGTTTATAGCAGCAATGTCCACAATGGCCAAACTATGGAAAGAACCTAGATGTCCATCAATGGATGAATGGATAAAGAAGAAGTGGTATATATATATACAATGGAATACTATGCAGCTATCAAAAGAAACGAAATCTTGCCGTTTGCAATGACGTGGATG
This sequence comes from Ailurus styani, assembly GCA_002007465.1. Classification (NCBI taxonomy): domain Eukaryota; kingdom Metazoa; phylum Chordata; class Mammalia; order Carnivora; family Ailuridae; genus Ailurus; species Ailurus styani. Next base: position 2,248,578 of record LNAC01000395.1, on the reverse strand, counting down.
GAATTAGAGGGTATTATGCTGAGCGAAATAAGTCAATCAGAGAAAGACAATTATCATATGATCTCTCTGATATGAGGAACTTGAGGGGCAGGCATGGAGTCATGGGGGGTAGCGAGGGAAAAATAATGAAACAAAATGGGATGGGGAAGGAGACAAACCATAAGAGACTCCTAATCTCACAAAACAAACTGAGGATTACTGGGGGGTGGGAGGGTAGGGATAGGGTGGATGGGTTATGGACATTGGGGAGGGTTTGTGCTATGGTGAATCCTGTGAAAGGTATAAGCCTGATGTTTCACAGACCTGTATCCCTGGGCAAATAATAATAATAAAAATAAATTTATAAAAAAAAACCAACAATGGACATGCTCTACCCAGCAAGACTTGAGGACCTGGAGCATCTACCCATCTGTGCTAGAGGGTCTGTTCAAAGAGTGTCTGAAGAGACTACTGGTTCTTCTTGAAATCAGCCTCTGGATCCCTTGGTGCAGAAGGGGGACATGGCCTTCTTACAGAGGGGGCAGAGGCCAACTGTTCACCTGTTCTGTCTCCAGCTCTGAAGTTTTTAAGAAATAGAGGTCTGATGAGAGCTACACTCTGGGTGCTTGCCAGGAAATGCAATTTCAAGCTCATTGCTATTTAGTAGTTATCAAAACTTGACCAAGAGAAAAAATACTCAGTGCAATTGCTTAAAGAACAATTATTTTCCCTTTTACTAGATAGCCTAAGATATGCCCCTAAAACTGGGCCAGGTTAAACACTTTAAAGGCCCTAAGAACTGAGATTATAATGCATCCTCCTGCCATAGGGAATTTGAAATAAATCATTCTCCAAAATTACATAAAATGCAAGAAAATGCTAAAAACAAAAATCTCTTTTTTTCTTGGTTTTCTGACTGGATAAATTTGCCTTTCTTTTTTTAATAGACAAATAATTTGCTTGTGCCTTAAACAGTAGCTTAGTCTGCTCATGGAATAACCTAGCAGAGCTAGGAATTAAGCCAGATGAGCAGAGGCAGAGGTACCAACACTGAATTATTACCCCCAAGTTTTACCCCCACCTTTTACCACTAGGGAAAAAAAAACTGATTTTAATGAATTATTTCTTAGTAAGAAACCATCCAACTCTGCCAAGAGATCATTTTTTAAAAAGCCTTATCATCACATTGATAAGTATGTTGTTTAGGGTACTCTCACACAGGTCATATATATTTTATGAGTTTTGCATATTATGGATCTTGTGGCTCATGCAACCGTCCAAGTTCCTTTTTTCAATTTTCTACCACCCATGGCTGGCGCACGGTGACAATGACGATGTTCTCTGTCTCCTCCATTTGGCGATCCCATCCTTGATTTTCTTCCGTCCATTCACTCCACTTGTTACCTTTTTGTCTTTCTATATGTAATCCTCTAACATCCTTAATCTTCTAAGACCATGAGTTATATAGAAATAGGTTTACCCCCTAGTTATGTAACATGATATGCTTGTAGCTCTTATCCAGTGTTTTTGTCTCCTAGACAGGCAGGTTTCTTGTAACATCAAATTAAATGAAATGTGCTGGATTAATTTTAAAATACCTTTTATAACATTTGTTTAGTCTAAATGGTGATATGGGTGACTTTTTTTTAAGATTTTATTTATTTATTTTTCAGAGAGAGAGAGGGCATAAGCAGGCAGAGTGGCAGGCAGAGGCAGAGGGAGAAGCAGGCTCCCTGCCGAGCAAGGAGCCCGATGCGGGACTCAATCCCAAGATGCTGGGATCATGACCTTAGCCAAAGGCAGCTGCCCAACCAACTGAGCAACCCAGGCATCCCTGGGTGATCTTTAAATTACTTTTCTCTATATATTTCTTAATTTTCAAAATTTCTTTAGTAAATATGCATCAGTTTTAAAATCTAAAAAAATTAGAAACGTCATTCACCCATATTTCTCTACTGTATAATTATGTAAGAAAAACATGAAAATTCTTCATTCAGATTTGGGGAGGTTAAGGTAAATCAGTGTGACATTTAAATTTCAGTTTATGTTTATCTGATATGTTTGGCATTTCCTACTTCCCAATGATTCGATATGAATAACCAAGTGATTTTAAAATTATTCCTGAGATCCATTTTTATTTTAACATTAGCAGACTAACATTATATTTCAAGCTTCCAGTTATAAGCATGTTTTGAGTCCTGGATGTTGCTTTATGGATATTATTGATAAACTTTATTATGAAAAAAAAAAAATCCAAGTGGGCTGGAATGCTTTGAGTACTACCCAGAGGAACACCTTTGATTCTCGGAGATGAGATGGAAGAAGGAAATGTCATCAGCCCCCACTGAATCCCGCCATCAGTCTGGGAGATGTCAAGGCACTCAGTAAATAGAAAAAATGTAAAACAAATATCTTCAGAAATTCCAAAGGCTATGATCTAAGTGTTTTGAGACAGAAAAATCACACTCTAATATAAACTTCAGCCCCTGTCTGCTATCATACATTTTAAAACCCAGGCCACTCAGTCTTTTTGGTTGGAGGGACAGCCACATGAAAAAGCAGAGGACTGATGCAGGGAGGATTCAGGCTGAAGGTCAGTCTCAGTGTTACAAATGCCCGATTGATGTCAGTAACCAATTAGGTTCCGAATTCCAACTGTGAATCTGTCTCAGAGAAGAGGCAGTTGAGCATCCTGAGAGGCAAACTGAGGAAGCAGAAAGAACATGGGAAAGGAGTCAAGAGACAAAGCTTTATGATTTGCCCAAGTAATTTTACCACTAGGAACCTCGGTGTCCTTTTCTATATTATGGGGTGATTGAATTATGTGATCTCTAAGGATCCTTCCATAACTGCCGCTCAACAAATTCCTCCGTTGAAATAGTGTTCTCCTCTCGCCAAGGCTTTATCCAGTAGCCATCAAATGGTCATTAACTCTGGTTACCAGTCATTGTGCTTATACATGGGAAATTGACCTCATTGGTGTCCCCTTGGATTTAAAATTGCTGGTGATAAACTCCCTAGAAGTAATTATTCCTGCTACCCTAGTGTGCAGCTCCAATTTATGGCAATTATATTTGATTAGTCATAGCTTCCTTATCCTTTTACTCTTTAGGTTTTAGCATTCAGAAAGGGCAGTCATTCCAGAAAGTCACTGTGCATCGGAATAAATACATCTGGGCTTCCAATAAAGAATATTTCTCAATTTTTTCTGATAATTATGGAGAAAGGATGGGCCCTTGTTTTCTACATCACTAGTAAAATTGCCCACAACTCAGGCTGACAGAATTTTTACCAAAAATAGAGAACTAAATTGAAAGCAAAATCCTAGAGGACCTTGAGATTAATTTTATGTATTTTATTTTTAAATTACCACTGATAAATATTTCTGTTCTTTGAGGTTTCAGCTGTTATCCTATGGTTTGTCTTTCTGTTTTCATTTCAGCAGATAATTGCCTGCCTCAGGATACTGTTTCTTTATAGACAGAGATTTCTCATATCAGATTTTAAGTGCTTTCTGAAATTAACTCTTGAGCTCCCACGGTGGCACAATCGGGAATCAGCCTCCAGTGAAGGCCTGTTTGGGGGTGTTAGAGATCTCTCCTCTTTTCTGCTTTCACCAAAGATGAATATTTGCACTTGGTTCTTGATGATACTGTGGAGCTTATTGGGAAAATAATAACACATGTGCAACATTGAAACACGGCGTTCAGTTATATGCTCTACAAAATCTCTTTCCTTTCACGGGTAGTACGAAGTCTGTAGAAAAACATTAAGCTAGCACAGTTAAAGAGCAAAGCATAGGTGCTACATAAACATCTATTGATAGGATAAATGAATGCATGAACACATGAGAGTGTTTCCACTGATATTTTTGAAGTCGTGTACAAAAACATTCTTGCCACCTGGCATACCGCCATAACACGAGCTATTTAGTGGGTCAATAAAATAAACACATTGAGCTTTAACTTTCAATATCCTTCTTAGGATTTGTAGAGTGTTGAAGTCTAAATTAACGTGTGGGCTTTCTGGACCTTTTCCTGTTGGGTATCTGTAATTTTAGAAAGCCTTCACAGGGGAAAGTCACTAAAGAGGATTTCATCTAGGAGAAAAAGGAAGTGACTCTGGAGTGGAAAGAGATCTTAGAGATCATTTTAGTCCGGGGGCCCCTCCCTCGCTGTCCACAGGCCAAAGGTAGTCCAGCGAGACCTATGTACTTAATGTGATTTGGAAGCCTCTAGTCAGGGCCCGTATTCGGGTTCTATATGGGCCCTGGTACTTGCTGTCTTTTTTTTTTATTATTATTATTATTTGCCCCAGGGGTACAGGTCTGTGAGTCATCAGGCTTACACCTTTCACATCACTCACCATAGCACAAACCCTCCCCAATGTCCATAACCCATCCACCCTATCCCTACCCTCCCACCCCCCAGTAACCCTCAGTTTGTTTTGTGAGATTAGGAGTCTCTTATGGTTTGTCTCCTTCCCCATCCCATCTCGTTTCATTATTTTTCCCTCCCTACCCCCCACGACCCCCCACCCTCACCCTCAAGTTCCTCATATCAGAGAGATCATATGATAATTGTCTTTCTCTGATTGACTTATTTCGCTCAGCATAATACCCTCCAGTTCCATCCACGTCGTTGCAAACGGCAAGATTTCGTTTCTTTTGATAGCTGCATAGTATTGGTACTTGCTGTCTTACACAAGCTGATCCCACCTTCCACACCGTGGCCTGGCCCTGTTAGCACTCACATGTGTGACTTCTGGGTCAGGACAGCACCCAAGAGGCTGCGACAACTGGGGTTCAAAGAAAGGGCACGGAGAGAGAGGGAGATTAGAGCAGAGCCTCAGCGTTGGACTCTAGTCCCAGGACATTTCAAATCAGCAAGGAGAGTTTGGTTTTCAAACAGCAAGAGGAGAAGAACTAAAATCTTGAGCATCGCCCTCCCATTTTATTCCACAGGAGGTATGTATATTCGACCTGAAAAACAGTTTATTCAACTGCAAAGGGAATTAGGCCCAGAGTGGCTTAAGATCACACAGCCACCGAGGGCAGACAGAGCCTCTAGCTGGTCAGCTGTGGTTATCTGCCCAGCATCATGGGCAGTGCCCTAGGGCCACGGTTCTCAACTGGGAGAGATTTTGCCCCCCAGGGGGTACTGCACAATTTCTGGAGACATTTTCGGTGGGCACGGTGGCAGGCTGGGTACTGGTATCTAATGGGTAGTGGCCCGGGCTGTGCTGAGCACCCAGGAATGCGCCAGATGGCCCCCCAGCAAGTTATTATCTGGCCCAAAATGTCAGTGCTGCAAAGCGGAGAAACCCTATTCTAGACAATAAAGCAAGCAGGAACAACAAAAATCAATTTTTGGAGGGGTGGGAAGGGCGGTGGGATGTGATGAATGAGCCTATAAAAGTCTTCATCTGTCCCTGTCCCTGGATCTCTGATACATGATGTTCTACTACCCTACACTGAGCAAGCGGGTAAATGAAATTCATAGAAGAAAATGCCTATTTGGGGGACGATCAGTCAAGAGCATGGTAGGAACCATTTGGCCCTTAACCTTTCTCATCTCAGAGCTTCCCTACACTTTTTCATCTGTAAATTGAGGGTAATAAGAGCACCCTGCTCAGAGGAGGATTCAATGAGCAAATGCCCAGCATTTAGTAAATGTTACCTATGCTCACCATTGAATTTCCTCTCCCCCATGGCCCCCCAGGAGGGAAGAACTTGTATCCTGGTTTTATAGACAAAATAACTGAAAGTCAGAGACCACCTTGTAGGGTTGGCAGCAGCAAGGCGTTGCCACAATAGTAGGCACATCTTGACCGCCCCCCCACCACATCCTCACAGCTCACTCTCTTCTCGTTCACACCCAGGCACACCGAGCAAGGAGAACGTGATGACAACATGAAAACTCTCTGGTGGTGCCCCTGGGTGGCTCAGTCGGTTAAGCGGCTGGCTTTAGCTAAGGTCATGATCCCGGGGTCCTGGGATCGAGTCCCGAGTTGGGTGCTCTGCTCAGCAGGGAGCCTGCTTCTCCCTCTCCCTCTGCTGCTCCCCCTGCTTGTTCTCTCTCTCTTTCTCTCTCTCTCTCTGAAATATAAAATCTTAAAAAGAAAAAAGAAAACTCTCCCTGGGACATGTGGCTCACCATTTGTATTTTAATTTTTGTTTCTGTTTTAACAACAGAAACAAACCTGTAACATTTAGACTGTTTCAGAACAAATAAAACTTTGACTTTTCTTTCATAATGTATGTGGCTTACTTCATGCACTGTCATATTTCATGTTCTATCAAAGCTTAGATGATAATATGGCCCCACAATTAAGTGATTAATTGCAAAAGGAAACACAGTTAACTTTACTATCATGAAACCTGGTGTACATTCCCTTCATCAAGTGATGAAAGTTAACACACCAAAACCGGGATAAACATCATTTGCCTCCTAATACCGTGCACTGAAAACACACTGTCCCTTAAATTATATTCCTGCCCAAAAATAAATAAATAAATAAAACAGGCAAACTGAAATTGTCCTATTCTCTTCAAAAATATCAAGGTCATCAGCAATCGCACTACTGGGTATTTATCCTAAAGACACAAAGGTAGTGTTCCTCAGGGGCACGTGCACCCGAATGTTTATAGCAGCAATGTCCACAATAGCCAAACTATGGAAAGAACCTAGATGTCCATCAACAGATGAATGGATAAAGAAGATGTGGTATATATATACAATGGAATATTATGCAGCTATCAAAAGAAACGAAATCTTGCCATTCGCAACGACATGGNAGACATGCCAACTATAAATATAATATATAAGCCTAGATTGGATCCTTGACCAGGAAGGGTACTAGTTATAAGGGACTTTATTAGAACCATCGATGTAAATTAATATAGACTTGAATTATGTAATGGCATTTTATCAGTGTTACATTTTCTGATGTTGATCTTGCTACTGTGGTTAGGTAAGAGAATGTCGTTATTCCTAAGGACACGAAATATTTAGAGTTCAAAGCAGTTGTAATACTAGTAAACCAGCTCTCTGGAAACAAATAACAATAATTCAAAACCCTAGTTTGTAGGGTTTGTTTTTTTCTGTGGTGTAAATATTCCCACCATGGCCAATTTTAGGATATCAATGAGAAGTCATTGAGCACAGAACTGGGAAGACATATGTGCTATATATTATGTATACTATTATAACTATATAAATTATATATATAAATTATATTATATATAAATGTATACTATTGCATACATGTAACCACATATATTATTACATATACATGTGCATATATTATAAATATATGTGTGTATATATACCTGCATTATATATGTAATCTATACATATTTTAAATGAGATAAAGTAAATGTGGGAAAACATTAAGAGAATATAAAGGAATTAGGGCGCCTGGGTGGCTCGGTTGGCTAAATGCCTGCCTTCAGCTCAAGTCATGATCCCAGGGTCATGGGATTGAGCCCCCCATCTGGCTCCTTGCTCTGGGGGGAGCCTGCTTCTCCCTCTCCCTCTGCCTGCCGCTCTGCCCACTTGGGCTCTCTCTCACTCTCTGTCAAATAAATAAAATCTTTTTTAAAAAAGAGAGAATATAAAGGGCTTAATGATAACGCTTCATACTATACTTGAATCTTTTCTGCAAATTTAAAATTGTACCAAAATAGTAAAGTTCAAAACCTACAGTTGGTTACAAAAAATGTTTCTCCAGGTTATGGGGATATTCTGCGACATTTTAAGGGAGCATTATAAACTGATTACAACCTACAGGGAACACATTTTGATGCCGCACTTCCGAGACATTGAGTAAATTACTTAGAGTCAGTAACATTTCATCTTATGCAGGGGGTTAAGTGTTAAAGTCAATGAATATCTTGTAGCATTAAAAACCCCCTTGGGATGTCTTAAGTCTTCCATTAAGACAGCACAGTACTGGCCTTCAGCGACTCCAGCCCAGCCAGTATTTGCTTCTTTAATACAACCCCAGATGGAGAAGTTTAAGGACCACATTTTAACTTAAAAAAAACAAATACTTCCCGACCAGTTAAACGCTGGGACCACACTCAGCACTGAGAGACACTGGTGTCGTAAGAGATGACTGGGCACACAACCAGCTAACGAGGTAACAGATTCATGGCTCCCATGCTCCCAGGCCCATGTTTGTGGAGAGGAGTGGTGAAAGGAAGAAGACCCTATTCAAATTCCTCTCTCGCTCTCTCGCTCTCTCGCTCTCCCCCTCCCTGCAGTTGTAAGTTTCAGAGCCAGAACCCCTCTACCGTAGACCTAGTCTCTCCTCCTACTTCACATCTGTCTCTAGAGGATGCCAGAGGTAAGGACCACCTTAGGGAGACCCGACGTTCAAAGGCTGAAGAAGGAAAGATATCAATGCTGGAGAAAGATGGGAGGAGGTTGAGACTCGTCCAACCTGGGGAAGCTAAGAGAGCAGAAGTGTTGCTGAATAGTGCCAAGTGGTATTCTAAAAGTCAGGAACGTGAAGACTGGGAAAGATCATAGCAACTAGGCGACCACGTGGTCCATCAAAAATGAGATGTCGTTAGAGTAATAGGAGCAAAATCCAGATATAAATGATGAGCAGGTGATGAGGAAAAATGACGGGGAGCAGCCACTGTTAAAGACAATGGAGAGCAAAGGAAATCGAGTGGCTACCGTTCGGAGGGACAACAGAGTCTGCCTGTTTGTTTTCTGGGCTTTTTCCCCTTACTCCTCTCAGTTCACCATGCCCACATCACAAAAATTGCTTTGCAGTTGTCTGTAGTGCTCCTAAAACCTTGCTTAAGTTATTCGGGTCCATTCGTGGTGTGAAGCTATGCTCACGAGACCTATGATTTTGCAGAGAAATACGGCTCGAAGGGAATCCGGCAGTCTGTGCAAACAATGAACTCGCAGAATGCGAAGCTGCAAATACATTCCTCGTGGGTACCCTACGTGAACATCTCACTGGATAAGGGCAGAGCCCTCAGGACTGAGTTGGCTCATCAGATAACATCGAAGGAGCACGTTTCCCCTCCATTCCGTGGGACTTACTCCCACTACCACCGACACGTCTGCTTATTGTCATGGGCTGGCTTTTCTACATTCATCCCAGAGAGTAAGTAGCTCATCAAGTGTGAGGTTGTCTGCGCACTGTGTACAGCCTTCAACCTCCCACAGCGTCCCTCCTGGGAAGCACTTTAATGAATTAGCTGATTGCCAGCTTGATAAAAGCCCCCCACCCTCAACCCCATATTTATATATTTGTGATCCATTTCATTAGTAAATTACTTGTTAGTTCACTAAAGTCAGAAGTACTGCCGAGAGAGCATTTATTACCCTGGCTTTAAATCACTCAACCAAGCAACCGAACAAGAAAATAGCACCATCTTTAGTAGACAAAGATAGCAGTAATATTATAGAATATACACATTTCTGCTTTGGCGAGTAAAACACAAAGCTAATGTTTTTAAGAAGTAACAATGGTCCCTTTTAGGAAAATCCCTCTAAAACTATGCAGATAGCCCACTCCCTACTCATTTGACAGTCACCATGCTCATGATTTCTCTCCTCACTATTCTGTGCCTACACCACTATCGTTGCTTCCTTAAAGAGAAAACTTCGTTCTCGCTGCAGAAAGTTGTGACCAGATTTTTGGTTCAGGAAAATAACATCAAAATATTTGGATGCAAGCAAGCTGATTACCAAACATCAGAAAACTGTAAACTGTCCATCATTTTTGGGTTTTGCTGAAGCTTTTTGCAAACCTATATCTTATTGCAGTTTAAAATATTTTTCTCAAGACATTTTCCAGTATAATAATGAAAGGTTGACACCATCTTCCAAAGTGACTTGTGCATTTGCTCTCTCAATCTCCTGAGCATCATTCTGGAAATATTATTAAGTATAATATTTTAATAACTGGTCATGTCTTTTTGGCAATACAGGCGCTTGTCTTGGTTATGTGAATTTTTCTTCCTTTTATCTCTGGCAATATATTTGGGTTTTCTGTTTCCTAGGACTGCCATAATCAATTATCACAAAGTGAGTGACTTTATTTTTTTTTTAAAGATTTTATTTATTTATTTGACAGAGAGAGAGATCACAAGTAGGCAGAGAGGCAGGCAGAGAGAGAGAGGAGGAAGCAGGCTCCCTGCCGAGCAGAGAGCCCGATGCGGGCCTCGATCCCAGGACCCTGAGATCATGACCTGAGCTGAAAGCAGAGGCTTTAACCCACTGAGCCACCCAGGCGCCCAAAAGTGAGTGACTTTAAATAGAAATTTCTTGTCTCACAATTCTGGAGGCTGGAAGTCCAAAAGCAAGGTGTTGGATGGGCCATTCTCTCTTCAAGGCTCTAGTGGAGAATCTGTTCCATGCCTTTTCCAACTTCTGAGGTCCCCCGTCGTCCCTGACTTGCAGCTGTATAACCCCAATATCTGCCTCCATCTGCTTATGGAGTTCTCCCCATGTGTCTCTGTGTGACAGATTTCCCTCTTCTCGTAAGGATGCCGGTGTGCAGCTGCACCCCATAAGACTCTAAGCCTACCACGCGTGATGGTCCAGTGAGGTCAAAGAAGAGACCCAGAGACAGCAATCCAGGCACCCCTAAAAAGTATGGATTTAGAAATTGCCTGGAAGTTAAATGAGATATTTAAGAATGTAAGTGAACTTATTGGATTTTTTTAATTTTATTCATTTATTTGACACACAGAGAGCACAAGTAGGCAGAGAGGCGGGCAGAGAGAGAGAGAGAAAGGAGGAAGCAGGCTCCCCACTGAGCGGGGAGCCTGATGCAGGCCTCGATCCGAGGACCCTGAGATCATGACCTGAGCCGAAGGCAGAGGCTTTCACCCACTGAGCCATCCAGGCGCCCCTTGGATTCTTTTTAAATGACTACAATTTCAAAGTAATGTAGCAAAGTAAGAAAGAAATCTATAATTATTTTCCAAATAAGTTCTAGAAAATCTAATAAAAACATAATTGAAATGTAAAATTTGCATATAAATTTGGACTTCATATTTCAAAGCTTGTAAATACATTGTAGAAAAGAAAGGAGCTTTTTATTTCAATTTATACATGCCTACAAGGCCATGAAAGCTTTGAAAGAACAGAATAGAGAATTTCAACATTGGTTTGACTAGTTGTTAGCAAGCTACTCATTTCCAGGGTGTCCTCTGGTCATTTCATCAGTAATTATTAAAGGAGCTAGACTTTATAAAGGTATAAGGTGGAATTGGACAGGACTAAAGAATTTCATTATTTACTTTTCCTAGAAGAATTCAGAGCCCAAGAACACTAAATAACCAAAGACACCATCCCCTTTGGTGTGGCATCCATGTAAGCACATACACCTTGTTTTGACAGTGACTTGATCTTTCCAAATGATTTGATTTGTCCTGAAATACATAGGTACAGTACTTGAGGGAAAAACTATTTCTCCTCTCATTGATTTCCCCTCTGATTTAGGGCAAAGACAAGTGCCCGGTTTCCCCACAAGGAAAGGGTAAACTGATGCTCGGCGAATACCATGGAGAGGATGGATTAGAGAATCCAACAGTGTTCTATAGAATCAAGTGGTATATGAAGTAGAGCAGCATTTATTAAGCTTTTGAAACTGCACTGCTTCCTTAAAAATGAATAATGAATTTATGGAAACGTGAGTTTGGGATGGCAACAGTAATAGTACCCAAAGTAACAGTGAGCCGGTTTAGTCCCACGGCAGCCCCATTACCAGGGTATGTGGTTAAGCTAAAAAGAAAACAGAAATAAAGAAGCTTGTGTCCTGCTCTCAGCTCTGTCCTTCTGTGCCTCAGCTTTATACTTAATGGTTGGCTGCCTGCCAGGAAGCTGTTGGAGGCCTCACATGATCACCACAGCCTGCAGAGAAAGAACAAGCATCTCTCAGAGGAGATGGATGAGGAAAATAAATTTCTTTCCTGTCAAACTTTTTCCTACAACTGTTTGACCTGCATCGAGGCCCTTCACCCATCGCTGTGGCTAGGAGATGGGACGTACCCAAGGGCTTACACCAGTCGGCTCCCACCCCTGTTATTGGCTATGTAGACAATTCCACCCAAACTGACAGGTTAAGAATGGGGTAGCATTGACGTATGCAACCAAATTATGATTTCTGAGCTCTGTATTGAATTTAATAAATATAGTCTGTGGTTCATTTGAAAGTGTATGTATGTCCATTTCTATTCTTCATTCTGTCACTTGAATTTACTTCTTCTCTAAAATTAATACCCTATTTGGTTAATTCTCATCTTTCCTAATTCTGAAGTTCATTTTACTTTGGATGACCTTTTATGAAAAGCAGAATTCTCATATGAAAAGACGGTACCATGGTCTGAATGTGTCTTCCCAACGGCCCTACTTGCCCTCCAAATTCATATGTTGAGGTCCTAACCCCCAAAGGTGATGATATTACAAGAAAGGCCCTCTGGGAACGGCCCTCATGAATGGGGTTAGGGATCTTACAAAAGAGGTCCCTAACCCCACTACCATGTAGATCACAGAGAGAGGCACAGGCCACGAGCCACGAAGAGGTCCCTGTGTACTGGAACACAATCATGCTGGCACCTAAATATTGGGCTTCCCAGGGTCCAGACTGGAAGAAGCAAACTGCCGTGGTTCATAAGCTACAGTCTGTGGTATTTGGTTATAGCAGCCCAAAAGGACTAAGACAGATGGCATTAATGCACTTTCCAAATCAAGAAATTCACCAAGGATCTTCAGTTAGTTTAGACACAAACACACATAAAAATTTTATTGAAAATAAAAATTATTTAAATTTTTGTTTTGCAGGATTTAACCTCACATCGCCAATTGCATGCCTGTGTTCCCACCGAAGGGACATAAATCAGCCTGTTACTGGAAAGAAATGCACTTACCTAGTTCCTATAATTCCTTTCAATTTTGTTCCCGTGAGAATTAGTGTTTGGAGGAAGAGCAAATTTAAAGGGTCTCAACAGTTGATGAAACCACTTTTTTGATTCTTCCAAACCGGTGGCTCTGGAAAGCGCGTGACCACCATCTGCCACCTGCTACCAGGGCCCCCACAGCGGCATCTTGCAATGCTACGCAGCAGTAAAGACGAAGGTTTATGCAGCACACAACTGACGGCCATGATGGGAGCATGTGATCCAGTTACACAGTGCATTCAAAAACTCAAACGTTTATACCCATATTAGACTTAGTGTCTATGCGGTTCCTGCCAGCTCCTCCCTAGCGCAGCCCTGCTCTCACTCACTGCCCAACCCTGGAAGCCTGGCCTTGATGGACTGCTTTGTCTCTGCACCTCAATCTTCCAGCAGACTTTCTCACCAAGACGCCATTGCTGTGCTGAAGAGCTACACGGAAGCTAATGCTGGCGATACCTTCGTGACCTCTCACTTACTTAGAGCTCGTTGGCTGATGCTGGACGAGGGGCCTCTCCCAAGTCCCCAGGACTCTTCCACAGGGGCAGTAAACTCCACACAGATCTCTCCGCCATTTGCTCTTACCAACAGGAGAATGCTGGTCGTAAAGAGTATTGAGCAAGCAGCAATGCGAGAGCCAGGGTGGAACCATCTAGTATCTAGTTTGTTCTCATTTTAATCATCTGCCCACTTAACATATGCATGAAAACTTAAGCATTTCCAGCCTGCGGCTTTTCGATAGCAGCAATGGCAGACAGCAGGAGAGTCTTGAAAGCTGTGAAGCCAATATAAATTTAATGGGTCAAAACAAATTTCTTAGCACCTGTTGGTCTTTAAAGGCTCTTAGCAAGCCATCCCTCATCTTCCCCAGGGGACTTGAAGACAGCCGTTCCTGGATTCTTTGGATTTTTCATGGTCTTTTAGCCACTATTCAACAAGTACAATTAAGTACCACATTCATTTATTCCAATAGTAATAAAAAGTATGGATCAGTGCCTCCTGAGACTCGAATTCCAAACAGAAATGTTTTGCAGAAATTCAATACTCATAAAGCTGATTTCTACATACTGATTTTATATGCATTTCAAAGAGCATAAAAAAGTACGAAGTAGAATTTTAAAGAAGATACACACAAGGTGGCAAGAACCCATTCCAAAAGATCCGAAAGAGACTTGCTGCTTTTGTGTTGCCCTATTTTGTTTTGCTTTCCAGCATCCTGGGAGAAGGCATATTCCTCCAAAGCAGGGATTGTTTTTGCCCCATTCAGAACACTCCCCCCATGTGATATTTGAGTAGACCTGGATTTGGAAGGATCATGGAAAGAAAGAGCGTCTGACCAGCCAGAGCAATGAGTTTCTTTTCCTCTGGGCCAGGTTTTTTTGTTATCCTAATAACAACAGCAGCAGCAATAATGATGTCAACAAGAGCTAAGCCTTCGGAGCATTGAGGTCCGTGCTGGGCATTGTGCCAGCCTATATATCACCTTCATGTATACCTTCTGTCCTAAATCTCATCACGACCCCGTAATGCCGGGACTTCCATAATCCTCATTTCATAGAGGAGGTAATTTAGGCAAGGAGAGGTTAAATAACTTCCTCCAGGCCCACAGCTGGTGAAGTGGCAGGGAGGGGATTCGGATCCAAGCCCCTCCCACGACCCTCTCTTCTGGCCAGAGTTCATTCTCATCCACTGGCAATTCACATCTTACATTACTATTTTTCCATCTTTCCCTGACGAGAAACTTTAGGGAGCAACAGTTTTTATTGACAGATCTCATTATTTTCAGCTTTCCCAATGTACCTTGTTTTAAAAATTCCCTGAAGTATCAGAGAAAAAGCTGTATTTAAGCCCTTCCTGTTATTGGGTATATTAAAATGGCAAGAGCGTTTGAATACATTCCTAAGGCCATTTTTTATTTCATATAAGGACCATCTAAAATCATTGCCAATTAAAAACACAAGGGGAAATAATTGATACTGAGCTTGTTTTTTATTCCGAATTAGATGACAGGTTTCATTGCTTGATACTGTCCCTGGTTTTTGGTAGTAAAACTTCATTCTCCATAAAGGAAAGAAGGAGTGACAAGCTGCCCCTTTCAAGCTCCCAGAACACTTTTCTATTTCTGGGGATGGATTCTGAATCTTGATTTCAAAGTGATGGAGAGAGTAAATTGGTCACAAAGAGCATCTACTTAGAAGTAGGCTAGAATGTGTCCTCTAGGTTAAGTCCCTCCCTTTCTTTTATTTTTTTTTTAAGGAGGCTCCACACCCAGCGTGGGGCTTGAACTCATGACCCAGAGATCAAGACCTGAGTTGAGATCAAGAGTCGGAGGCTTAACTGACTGAATCACCCGGGTGCCCTATCCCCCTTTCTTTTAAAATAAACAACTTTGAATGAGCATTTTAGACAGGTAGATGTGTATTTCACCCAGAGATTGAACGTAGGGGTATATTTGGAAGAACTGTGATTTGCAGAGCCTTCCCCCCCAAAATATAAATTTATTGCTAATGTGTCTCACATGGCAGTCTTTAAGACAGACTATCATACTATACTATCATGATCCCCATTTTACATATGGGGGAACAAAGGCTCAGAGACCTTAACTAATGTACCCAAGATCACACAGCCAAAAAGTAAGGGAGTCAGATTCCAGAGCATGAACTCATTCTCATTATACCATACTGCCTCTTGCTTCACAAAGCCACTTCCCAGCTTAGAAAATGTGTTTGATCTTCATACAAGGCCTGTAAGTAGGAAATACTGTGGTCGCTCTCCGTTTTTCATAAAAGGACACTGAAGTTCAGAAAAGTTCTATCACGTATCCTGGCTGGCCTATTGAATTACTGGCAAAGCAGGGAATAGAACCCTCCATCTTGACTCCCGGTTCTTTGTTTTTGCCACTCCCGCGCAACTAAATGCAACACATTAGCCAGGTGCTCACGTAAATGTCACCGTGCTGGTTCATATAAAGGAGAATTAAACAAACCACGGTCTTGACCCACAAGAAAATTTAAACCTGCACAGATACAAAATCATCGCTGACTTCTGTCCCACAGCTGTTTGTGGACAGCCTGTCATGTTACACTGTCGCAGGTGCCGGGGATGATTTAGGGTAAGAAGCAGCTGCTTCCCTCTCGGGGCCCGTGGCGCGGGAAGGGAGGTGAGCCTAAGGACCATTTCGGTAGCGTGGGGTGGAGAGTGGGGGGAGGCCCTTCTTCACTGTGCCTCGCTGCTGGGGAGAGTAAGTGCGCCTGCGAAATCCCCACGGAAGAGGTAACACACAAGCGCACGTCAGTGAGTGCCTGGGAGTTCTCCAACTGAGCAAGGCAGGGGAGGATCGCAGAATGCAAACTGCATCTGTGAAGGCCCGGGGAGGCAAGAACAGGGCAGCTCGTGTGGACAAGGGCTTCAGCCTCGGGAAGCACGACCTGCTTCGGGCCAGGTGGGGAGAGGCAGGCCTGGGACAGGTGGACAGACGCCAGGGCGAGCGGAGCCTCATTCATCTGTTAAAAAGGTCGACGAGGAGGAGACGGTTGCCAAGAGAAAACATCACAAGTGCCAGAAAGGAGGAGGCACTCGGGGTTTGCAGAAGAGCCTCCTTTCTAATCCTCGGGGCCCCCTTTCCTTCCCAAAACATGAAGTGGCTCATTTTTGGTTGTTGTCACAAGGCAAATCATTTCACTCTGACCAGAACCAACCGACCAGTGGGGTCGGGGTCATCAGAATTGTCATAATCCACATCTGCGAATGTTTTCCGGGGTTATGTGGTGATGTCTACATTTGGACTAATTTTCTACTGCACCATCTGTTTAAAATGATCCTCGCAGGTGGCTGGCTGCCTGTCAGATGCCTCTCATTTTGTCATGTGCAGTGTAAGTTAAAAGGGGAGGAAAAAAAAAGACCTCTGAAGAGTGTGTATGCAGCGTGTTTCTAAAGAGGGTGAAAACAATTATTGACAAAGAACAAAGTCAATTACTTTTACTGAGATGAGCGGGGTGATGGGAGGGGCAGTGGAGAAGTGGGTGAGCAGGGGAAGGAGGTATAGGGGATGATGACAATTAAGAAAGGACAGGTAAGGCGCCTGGGTGGCTCAGTGGGTTAAAGCCTCTGCCTTCCGCTCAGGTCATGATCTCAGGGTCCTGGGATCGAGGCCCGCATCGGGCTCTCTGCTCGGCAGGGAGCCTGCTTCCTCCTCTCTCCTCTCTCTCTGCCTGCTTCTCTGCTTACTTGTGATCTCTCTCTCTGTGTCAAACAAATAAATAAAATCTTTAAAAAAAAAAAGGACAGGTAAGTGCACATGGTCTAATCTGATGCCTACAAACGCCTCAACTGCCCTCAGTCTCTGCCTCAGAAAAGAAATTAGGGCGCCTGGGTGGCTCAGTGGGTTAAAGCCGCTGCCTTCGGCTCAGGTCATGATCCCAGGGTCCTGGGATCGAGGCCCACATCGGGCTCTCTGCTCGGCAGGGAGCCTGCTTCCTCCTCTCTCCTCCTGCCTCTCTGCCTAGCTGTAATCTGATCTCTCTCTCTGTGTCAAATAAATTAATTAATTAATTAATTAAAAAAAAAAAAAAGAAAAGAAATTAGAAGCCTGGATATTGGTAGGCATTGCGTTTTATTTTAGCTCTTTTGTACAATATGAAGGAATCCAGAGGATTGTGTATGCCTGTCCATGCAAGCATGCACGTGGTATATTTACATGTGTGTGTGTGTGTGTGTGTGTGTGTGTGAGTGTGTGTGTGTAGGCAGTTAAAAGTGTTGGCCTGAAAATCCCACCGGCCAACGGATTTTTGTAGAATTTTTCTGCCCACCCAGCCAGCTAATTACCCCAAAGTTAATTAGGATGTTCAATACAACAAAACGCTCCACTTCCAGAAAGAAGGACAGGCACAACCAGCTAATGCTTATTATATGGAATGATTGGTGCAGAGGGAATAAAACAGCAAAACATGTCAGGGAAGAAATCCTATTTTGCAGAGTGAAGTAGAGGAATCAGTGTGACTATTTGTGGGATATGAACTAACCTGGGAGAGGCGACCCTATTTCCTGATTTAGGGTTTTCCGTGGTCAATCTCCCACTATGATCTCAGAGACAATAAATGATCTTTGTTTTCTTCGGAGAAGAACAAGTAGGTGGTTGATTTAGAGGCTGTTGGACTGGTTCAATTTCCAGAACGAGTGATTTATTGTGGATCTTCCAGAATTGCTCTTTTAATAAGTTTCCTTTTGTTTTTAAGGAAGAGCCATGACAAGTGGGATTTCTGGTCCTCTGACCAAGCAGATGAAAATTACCAAAGGACAAGAAACACTGGCTTTCTGATTCCCAATTCTGCCCAGAAGAAGAAGAAGAAGAAGAAGAAAATTGGATCCTGCTGAAATCTAACAAGGACACAGAGCTGCAGTCTTGTTTTGTTCCCGTTGAAGGTCAGTCTGCAACAGGCTTGGCATCCAGGAAGCAATTCAATTGTGTTTAGGGATTGTATCTGGTAATTACACTCTCCTTAAATCTATGCCTGAGTTGTAAATCGAGAAGAAAACCTTCCAGCGGCCACCCCATGATCCTTTTTAAAGGGGCAATTTCAAAAAAGTTCAAGAACCTTCAAGGTGCAGGTAATTCTTTGATATTTAGAAGATTGTGATTTGAAGTCATTAGATTTAATTATGTGGAAATAAGGATTGGTCCTTTAAAAAAAATGAAACGAAGTACAGTCATTCATAGTAGGTACTTCATTCTGAACAGACTTGTGAATATGTATAAAAGACGCTGATTGTACCAAAGGTGTTTCCCAAAGTCTGCTTTGTACTCACAACAGAAGAAAATGAAACCAAGTGGTTTTTGGGAATAAATAAATGCATTTTTAATTTTTTTTTACCTCAGGGGTTAAAAAGTAAATAAGCAAAATTCAACCTCCCTAAATAGTTAACCAATGTTGAAACATACTGAGGAAAGATATATTTAAATTTTATAGGAAAGTGGACTTTCGGGTGCCTGGTCGACTCAGTGGGTTAAGCCTCTGCCTTCGGCTCAGGTCGTGATCTCAGGGTCCTGGGATCAAGTCCCGCATTGGGCTCCTAGTTCAGCAGGGAGCCTGCTTCCCCTTCTCTCTGTGCCTGCCTCTCTGCCTACTTGTGATCTCTCTCTCTGTCAAATAATAAATAAAATCTTTAAAAAACAATCTTTAGGGAGCCTGGGTGGCTCAGTGGGTTAAAGCCTCTGCCTTCGGCTCAGGTCATGATCCCAGGGTCCTGGGATCGAGGCCCACATCGGGCTCTCTGCTCAGCGGGGAGCCTGCTTCCTCCTCTCTCCTCTCTCTCTCTCTCTCTGCCTACTTGTGATCTGCTCTCTCTCTCTCTCTCTCTCTGTGTAAAATAAATAAATAAAATCTTTTAAAAAAAATCTTTAAAAAAAAAGTGGACTTTGCCCTTTCTTCCCATGGTACTTAAACTCCTAACGTGGTACCCTGAACCAAGAATAGCAAATTGCTTCATGCATAACACCTCTCCACTCTCCCCCATGCATACAGATACTGTTAGTCAGCCACACCGTACTCATTACCATGAGTCTGGACATTAACTTAGAAACTCTTCTCAACACAAACTTTCAGACTATTGCTATGAAGTCACCGGGGCTAGAACTTGTGATGAAATGAATTTGCCTCTCTGTACTCATCCCTTCATGAACTTGACTCAATTCTTCTAAATGAGAGGAATTGTAGAAGCTCAGAGTATTCATTTTGGTGGGAAAATAGACCTTCAGACTGAGCCACAGCATGGTGGTTTTCCTGCAGGTGTTGAAAATGCCTCTGTTCTTCAACTCTGTCTCACCCAGGATGAGCCCTTTGTTTCACTGCCACTTCTGCATCCTTCCTGTTGGCTGCTCTTCACCCCACATTCCTTCTCATCAATTATTTACTGAAGAACCTAACACTCCAAGGTTTTCCATTCCTTAAAAGTATATGAGTGCCGCCAGAGCAAAATAAGAGAAATGAAAAGTATTTCAGAAGCATTCTTCTTAAGGTTGATAATACCAAAATATGATTTAGGGCCTTGGACTTCTGTACAAAGGCAGGTACAAACATCCTATAACATTGTTTTCAACACATTTTCCAACAGATATTTCCTTTAACAATTTGAAGATAACTAAACCTCTTCTAGTTGAACAGTAGGTATCTGAAAAATTGAGTTTCACACTTGGGGTGTCTTAGGCAATGGAAGGGAGAGTAGCACTTCACTAGCACCATTTATGTATTATATTGATTATCTGGTAAAGCTGTCAAAGTGCCTTTCTGAGAATCTTAAGAGGGCAGCTGTGCTTCCTCAAGTTTATATAAGAAGAGGTATTCAAAAATTTGTGGTCTCCCCTGATGGTATTACATGATGCAATGAGAAGATATGGAATTTTGGCGAAAACAGAAAGAAAAAAATAGTCTTGGAAGACTTTCTAGAATACAGGCAATATGGAAGTTGAATTTGTTTTATTGTTTTTTCTGTTATTTATGATAAAGTACAAGGGCATTTCTTAGAGAGCTACATCTTTCTTCATCTGAAACTTCATGTTTGCCTGGTCTTTTTAATGCACTGGTATCACTTGTATCTATAATAACTCAAAAGCATTCATGCATCTCCCTAGAAAGATGACATGAAAAAGATTCTTAGTTTTTTTTTTAAGATTTTTATTAATTTATTTGAGAGAGAGGGATCCCAAGCTGAGGGTAGTTTGTGGTGGGGAGAGGGAGAAACAGACTCCCCGCTGAGCAGGGAGCCCAATGCAAGGCTCAATCCCAGCATCCCCAGATCATGACCTGAGCTGCAGGCAAACACTTAATTGACTGAACCACCCAGGCACCCCCCAAAAAATTCTTTAAGTCACTTTCTGTCTTATAATAGTGCTTAAATTATTTAAAAGTAAAGTAAACAATTCTGGCTCTTAAAAAAACATCCCTTCAAAGCCAAAAGGCAACACGCAGCATTCTTGCAACATACTCTGTTTTTGAGTAGAGGTAAGAAGAATTACTACTGATACATACACTCCTTGGCCTTCAGGCTGTAGGCCAAGAAAGGTGAGTGATAACCCATTAGTGTTCCCCATGATATAGAAGAAATGCTGAAGTGGTCACTAAAAAATTTGCCCTGAGAATGCAAACTGGTGCAGCCACTGTGGAAAAGAGTATGGAGGTTCCTCAGAAAGTTAAAAATAGAACTACCCTGTGATCCAGCAGTCACACTACTAGGTATTTACCCAAAGGATACAAAAATACAGATTCGAAGGGGTACGTGCACCCTGATGTTTATAGGAGCATTATCAACAATAACCAAATTATGGAGAGAGTCCAAATGTCCATCGACTGATTAAAGGATAAAGAAGATACAGTGTATATATATATATATATATACACACACACACACACACACATGTCTGTGTGTGTGTGTGTACTATGGAATATCAGTCATCAAAAAGAATGAAATCTTGCCATTTGCAATGACATGGATGGAATTAGAGGGTATTATGCTAAGTGAAATAAGTCAGTCAGAGAAAGACAAATATCATATGATCTCATTCATTGTTGGAATTTAAGAAAGAAAACAGATGAACATACGGGGAGGGATGGGGGGAAGAAGAGAAGGAAATAAGCCAGAAGAGATTCTTAATGATAGAAAACAAACTGAGGATTGATGGAGGGAGGCGGGTAGGGGGATGGGGCAGATGGGAGAAAGGTATATCTTGTGTTCATGAATTGGAAGACTTAACATGTTTAAGATTCAATAATATCCAAAGCAGTCTATGGATTTAAAACAATCCCTATCAAAATCTCAATACTGTTGGCAGAAATAGAAAAAATTCATCCTGAAAGTCATATGGAATCTAAAGAGATCCCAAATAACCAAAACAATCTTGAAAAAGAAGAAAATTAGGAGCCTCACACTTCTGATTTCAAAACTTATCACAAAGCTACAGTAATCGAAACAGTGTGATACTGCCACTAAGACATATAAACCAATGGAACAGAATAGCCCAGAAATAAACCTGTACGTATATGGTCAAATGATCTTCAACAAGGGTGCCAAGACCATTCAATGGGGAAAGGACAGTCTCTTCAACAAATCTGGAAAAATGAAATATCCATATGCAAAAGAATTAAATTGAACCCTTACTTTACACAGTATACAAATTGACTCAAAATGGTATCAAAGACCTAAATAAAAAGTTAAAGCAACAAAATTCTTAGAAGAAAACTGTAGGAGCACTGAGAACACTGACTCTACTCATCTTTGTCCCTCCATCTTGTTCATGACCACACGATGACCTCCCTCAAGCCTGTGTGTTCAAGCCCCCTGGTGGTTAATGTATGTCCCGACTGGAATGCAGGAAGGTTTTTTCTGACCTTCCCTAAAGTGGCTCACAGAAGGCACTACTTTAGATAATGAGTGCATCTAACTGATGCCACTTTATTTAAGACTGTATTTATTGAGAGAGAGAGAGAGAGAGAGAGAGAGCATGAGCAGGGAGATGGGCAGAGAGAGAGGAACAAGCAGACTCCCTAGTGATCAGGGAGCCTAACAGGGGGCTCAATCCCAGGACCCAGAGACCATGACCTGAGGGAAAGGCAGACACTTAACTGAATAATCCACCCAGGTGCTCCCAGGTGGTGTCACTTTAGATAATTACCCTGTGACAGCCTCACAATGCCCTTTGCTCCCTATAAAAGCTGTGGATTAAGGTCCAGACTTGGTGGAGAAGAGCTGCATAGTGTCTGGATCTTCCATCTGCCCATTTCACCCCTGTCAGTAAGTTGCCCTGAATAAAACTCTCCATAAATGATATGGAGAGGCCACCTTCATTCTTTAATCTCAAAGTGCTTTCTCCGCTGGAGGATACTTTACTCCACCTTCTAACAAAAACATAAGAGAAAAGCTTCATGGTAATAGGTTTGACAATGATTTCTTAGATATGACACCAAAAATACAAGCAAAAAATAAAAATAAGAATAGATAAATTAGAATATATCAAATTTTAAAACTTCCATGCATCAAAGGACAGACTCAATAGAGTGAAAAAAAGGCAACCTACAGAATGGGAGAAAATATTTGCAAGTCATATATCTGATAAAGGCCTAATATCCAGAATATATAAAGAACTCCTACAATTCAACAACAACAAATACAAACAACCCAATTAAAAAATGGGCAAAGAACTTGAGTAGACATTTCTTCAAAGAAGATAAACAAATGGTCAACAAGCACATGAAAAGATGTTCAACATCACTGATCACTAGAGAAATGCAAATTAAAACCATGAGACACTACCTCACACTCACCGGTATGGCTACGTCAGAGACAGAGAGAAAGACCAAGAGAGAGAAAAAGAGAGGAAATAACAAGTAATAGAGAAGCTGTGGAGAAATTGGAACCCTTGGCGGGAATGTCAAGTGGTGCACTATGGTTCCATTATGTAACACAGTATGGCAACTGCATAAAAAATTTAAAATACAACTACCATATGATCCAACAATCTTACTTCTGGGCCTGTATTCAAAAGAATTGAAAGCAGGATCTCAAAGAGATATTTGTACACTCGTTATTCACAATAACCAAAAGGTAAAAAGAAAGTAACCTAAGTGTCCACTGAGGAATGAAGGGATAAGCAAAATATGATATATATATACGTACAATGGAATATTATTCAGTCTTAGAAAAGAAAGAAATTCAGACACATGCTATAATACTGAGGAAACTTGAGGACATTATGCTAAATGAAATAAGGCAGTCATAACACAATAAATCGTGTATGATTCCACTTATGGGAGATACCTACAATCGTCACATTCATGGAGACAGAAAGTAAAAAAGTGGTTGCCAGGGACCAATGGGGAATTGCTGTTTAATGAGTATAGAGTTTCAGTTTCATGAGATGAAAAGAGTTCTAGAGATAGGTTGTACAACATTGTAAATGTACTTCATACTCTGAAACTGTACGCTTAAAAATGGTAAGAATGATAAACTTTACGTAGGGTGTTTTTTACCACGAGTTCATTTTTTTTTAAGATTTTATTTATTTATTTGACACAGAGAGAGAGATCAGATCACAAGTAGGCAGAGAGGCAGGCAGAGAGAGACAAGGAAGCAGGCTCCCCGCTCCGGTGCGGGCCTCGATCCCAGGACCCTGAGATCATGACCTGAGCCGAAGGCAGAGGCTTTAACCCACTGAGCCACCCAGGCGCCCTTTTTACCACAAGTTTAAAAAAAAAAAAAAAAAAGAATTGTGGACTTCCTTCATAGCTAAGACTGAACTCAGAGTTAACAAGCGAAGGATTTCTTTCCCTATCTCTGCATACATACTCCGCCTAACACTATGGTTCCTGAAGTAATCTGCACATGCAGAGTCCTCCCCCCGTTTCCTAGTCTCTGTTATAATTGAGAATGTATCTCATAAACTAAACCAAAATCAATTCCTTTTTAAATTGAGAACAAATGGAAGTGGGCAGCTTCACTCTGGCGATCAACTAACAAAACACGACCAGTGAAGTTCATCTGTAGAGGAACACTGGACTGGAAATCAAAAGCCCTTAGTACACCCCCCACATAACTTATTCCATTTGCTGAACAAATCTTTTAAGTTTTATGACCCAATTCCCTTATCTGTCAAATTGAGAAGTAGGAGGAGATGATCTCTAGTGTCTTTCCAAAATGCAATCTCTTTAAGCCTAGAGCAAGATGTCTATGTTAATCCAGCTCCCTTCCTGCCCCATCACATTCCGGAGCATCTAGAGGACACCTGTACGTGTCTTATCATTAAGGGATGCTGTGGACAGCAAACTCTTTCACATTTCTCCCACAGACAGGTGGGATCTATTTCCTCTCCACTTGAATCGGTGCTGATCTCTGGTGGCTTTGACCAGTGGACTATGCGCAGAATTTATGCCATGAAAGATTCTAGGCGAGGCTTTAAGAGAACTGGCGTTTCCACCTAGGTCTCTTGGAGCTATGAGCTTCCATGTAAGAAGTCCAGCTACCCCACTAGAAAGACCAGGTGGAGAGACCCCGAGATTGCATGGAGAAGGAGAGCTGCCAGCTGGGAAGTGCCTTCTAAACATCCCACCAAGGTTGTAGGCACGAGAGTGAAGCCATCCTGGACCCTCCAGATCAAACCAGCTCTTCCAGTCCACATCACACAGAGCAGAAAAAACTCGTCCAGCTGAGCCCTGCCAAAATTACTGGCCCACAAACCAATGAGATATCATAAGAATCATTGGTATAGTTTGTTATAAAGCAATAGAGAACCAGAAAAAAATGTTTGGGAATTTAGTCTTTGAAAAGTCTTCCTTCCTTCCTACAGATTGGAATGAAATGATGAAAGGACAAAGATAAATATAATTATAGATTGATGTTGGGGCACCTGGATGGCTCAGTTAGTTAAGCATCTGCCTTCCGCTCAGGACATGATCCCAGGGTCCCAGTGTCTGCTTCTCCCACTCCTTTTGCCCCTCCCCCTGCTTCTGTTCTTGCTCTCTCAAACAAATAAAGTCTTAAAACATATATATTGATTATAGACTGAGGTCAAAATGAAAATGAATTTAGAAAAGTGAAGATCTGCTCATTTCAACAAAAAACTATATACTTATATTATTGGGAGTGATGATCCCATGGGAAAGGGCCAGATAAGCCCTAGCTGTACACAATAATTCATCTCAAACAGGGATGAAAAATAATAGCAGTGAGGACATGGGCAAAAAACTATTGCTAGTTTTTGTGTCTAATGACATACACCATGATGATATTTTTATTTTTAATTTTTTAAAGATTTTATTTATTTATTTGACAGGGAGAGAGAGAGATCAGGGGGAGGGGGAGAAGGAGAAACAAGCTCCCCCCTGAGCAGGGAGCCCAATGTGGGGCTCGAACTTAGGACGCTGAGATTAAGACCTGAGCCGAAGGCAGATGCATAACAGACTGAGCCACCCAGACACCCCTCCCGTGCTGATATTTTGCATCTAATACCTAACACTGTCATACATACCTAAGCCCCTTGCCCACCATTCACTGAGTCTACTCACAAAGCTGAACTGAGACATGGTAGGTGAATGTTGGAATGGAGCAGAGACAAAAAGGATGGTACATTAGAACTGACTGAGGCAGAACTGCTCTCTGCTCAGACAATAAAATCTCACAGACACTGAACACCAGCGAATATCTGTTTCAACCTCTTGCCCAAAGAGTTGCCCCTCCTGTAGTTCATGAAAGTGATGGAAAAGTAGCAAATTTCTAGCACTATGCTGAGAAATAGGAAAGAAAGGAAAATGTACTTCTGCTCTGATCCTTTCTCTGAATTTGACGAATGGCAGAAGAAAATATTCTATCCAAATTAAAGACCACCTCTCACTTCATATATTAACTCAGGGTGTTGTATATCATTATCTCTAATCATGACTTACAAGTATTTGTTTTTGGCATTTTCAGAGGTCAGTCCCCAGCAGACCTATTACACAACAAGCAATTTCATTCAGCTTGGAAATTGTACTCTGTAATTACACTATCCTTCAGTAGTCACCCTGACTAGAATGTAAATAACCCAGGGAATTATATGGCTTAACATACTTTTAGATTCAAAATAAAGTTGACCGTGAAATTTAAAGCAGGGGATATAGGCTGATTCCATGCTTGTCTTCTCTGTAATCCCCAAAGCCCATATCCAGGTGTTCTGATTATTTTGATATATATAACCTTTAAACTCACAGTGTTTACCAGGTTTTTCTTTTCAAAGTAACATTGGTTTGGGGAGAATTCTATTTGGGTATGGCTCTTCAAGCCCTCCCAGGAGGGAAGAGAAAGATACTCTTTTATGTACAATAAATAAATTTGGGTTTGATTTTAGGTTGCATCTAATACTTGTTACTTAACTATTTACATTCTTTGCTATCTATTTTCATTTATAAATGAAAGCCTATTAAAACCCCCTTGGGGGGTCATTGGAAAAGTTGGAGCTGTATTATCTAAAGATAGGGAGGCAAACAAATAAATAAATAAAGGAAGCCAGAATATGCACTTGTGACCAGTGTAGCCTTGGATGAGTAGCCTTGACTTTTCCATGACTATTTTGTCATTTGTAAATAAAGGGGGGGTTATATGCTTACAGCATAGAGTTTTGTGAGAATTGGATGAAATTATATATAGAACACCTTAACAAGTGCTTAGTAAACGTTAGCACTGATGATGATGATAATGATGATACTGCTGCATAGTAGTTGCTCACTAAATGATAACTATTGTTTTTAATGTTATTGAATTTAAGGAAATTGGGTAAATCCTGTATCATATGTATTCAGAATAGAAAAACTGGACCACATGATCTTATCAATGTCCATTCTGTCTATATGAAAACAATCCAGGTTTATAATTTGTTCAGGACCTGAATCCATTAAATATGAGCAAAATGAAAAGACCCGTTTTCAATAGATTTATTCAGCAATACTCATCCTGACAGTGCATCAGAACCAACTCTCGATTTTTCTAAAATGACAGTCATACAGGTCACACCCTTTTACCCCAACAATGCTGGTCTACAGGTGACTGTGATGTATAGACTATCTTGAAAGTCACGTAGTCATCTGACACATTTCCTAGATTGTGTATGCCGTGGCTAGGCCTTGCCTGAAGAGAGGCCTCAGCAAGGAAAAACAACAAGTAAATTCAAAACACATGTATTGTGTCCTTTATTTCTAAAATTCTTATTGTCTCAGGACCCAACAACTTGACTTTAGGAAGTAGAAATGACTGAATCTGGGTCTTTGAATAAAATGCCAACTAAGGAAATCCAGAAATTTGCAGAAATATTGAAACATTTCTGTAAGTTACTTATCAGTACTAATTATTTTTTCACAAGTCACATATTTTAGCAAAAATGAATAGTCTTAAGATAAAAGTGTACATCATGCTCTAGCCTAAGCCAGCAGTCATCAATCAAAGCTGTGATAACTGTTTTTTTTTTTATTCTTTTTATTCTTTGCCCCAGGGGTACAGGTCTGTGAATCATCCGGCTTACATCTTTCACAAAGCTGTGATAACTTTTTAGGAGTCAGGGTTTGAACTTGGGTCTGGTCGACTTGACAGTCCGTGTCTTTTCCAATGTCTCATTCCATCTCAGGGGAATATGCCCAGAGTAAGAAGAATGAGAAGATGAGGCTCCAAAATTTCCATCCCATATTTAAACCAGGTAGCCCTACGATTGTTCACTTTACCTTGTGGCTTGCCTTTAAGGAAAGTTGAGCAGTAAAAAAGAAATTTAAAAGTCTTAGATAACTTATTTATTCCTTCTTCTCTTTGTTCTAGAATGCCAGAATCTTTACAAGTTTGTATCACAAGGTAAAATGGTGACTCAGCAATTACCCGATTAATTTGAATCATGCTAACAATGTTTCTGGGTAAAGAGGGTCAAACAAACATAACAATAATCAAAAGTGCTGAAATAATCTGATTTCACCTGCAAAGAGCAAATGAACTAGGTAATTGCCAAAACCCCACTTAGCTTTTAAGTGTATAAACACAGCCAGAGCATGAAGTTTGCTATATTTGATTTCGCCTTCACTGTAGAAAACCAGATCCTACACTAAGACTTCCAATAGACTGGTAATGACAGTAGGGAACTGAAGGTCTCAACCTCTCCTTTGGGGGGAGGGAGAGAGCCTGGATAAGACTGCATACCAAACATTTACAAGCTTTGAGGAAAGGGCTGATTGGAAATTGCTCCTGAGAAAAGATCAAAGGTTGGGGCTTTGTGGAGAGAGGAACAGGATGGTTTTTAAATCATTTTTCAAATCATAATGCTTTGTCAGTCAGCTCAGCACAAAGAATCAAGGCCTTCGCTGGGTAGAGAGTAATTTTGACACAGAATGAAATGGGAAAATAGGATGTAAGAGGGAAGTTTAATGAACAATTTTGTGTCAATTTTTAAAATTGGATTTGGTTCTCTTGAAGGAAACTTTAAAAATAGAGGATAACCAGTGATGTCAAAAGAAAAGGCAATCACAGTAAAGCCATCCAGATGTGACTGGAAAAAACATGGGCAGTCAGGTCAGACAGACCAAGGTGCGCATGCCGACTCCACCACTTGCTGGCACTGACAGATCCTTTCTCTGAAACGTTGCTTCCTCATCTGTAAAAGGGAGGCTCTTGCATCAGCTTCTCATGGAAGGGTTATAGGCATGAAATGAGACACTTCCATGGGGCGCCTGGGTGGCTCAGTGGGTTAAAGCCTCTGCCTTCGGCTCAGGTCATGATCTCAGGGTCCTGGGATCGAGGCCCGCATCGGGCTCTCTGCTCAGCGGGGAGCCTGCTTCCTCGTCTCTCTCTGCCTGCCCCTCTGCCTACTTGTGATCTGTCTCATCTCTCTCACTCTGTCAAATAATAAATAAATAAAATCTTAAAAAAAAAAAAGAGACACTTCCTGTCAAGCAATAGGAACAGTAGCTCCAAACAATAGATATCAATTCCTTTCCCTCCTTCGCCTCCAGACATCGAGAAGGAATGGTCTCAAGCCCCTTTGGAAGCCATCTCTAACTCTGGCTCCCAAAGTCATGACATTATAAAGACTATAAAAAACTAAGGAAAATAAATAAGTTGGTGCTTGGCTCACTAAATTGGTAGTCAGCCCTTGTAACCAAAGTGTGGTCCTTGAACAGCAGTGTGGGCCACACCCTGCGAGCCTGCTTGAAATATACAATCTCGAGTTTCATTCACCTCAAACCCACTGAACTAGGATCAGCATTCTGAAAATATCCCTAGATGGTGTCCGTGGACGTTAAAGTTTGAGAAATCCGGGTCTGGCTTTCTGCCATCCGAAGAATTGTTTGGCTCTCCATGTCAACTGGTTGTAGACTTGACTTCTAGAGTAAAATGTTTAACATCCAAATTCCTTCTGGGAAATAGGGTTACTTCCTACTCCTACTGTTGTTCAGATCCACTTAGCCCTCAGAGGTTTTGTCCACAGAGAAAGGGATTGTGGGTGATTTTTATTTATTTTTTTATGATGGATATTATGAAGTAGTCTACCATCCCAACCTTCAAAACTGCTTTTAATTAATATCCAAACATTAACCATTTCCATGGTACCCCAAATTTATTTAAGTAGTTTTAAATAGTTTCATTTTTACGAAAGGAATTTTGTTTCATTTTGAATACTTCTAACTGTATGAAAGGAAGCTTTTGGTTTTTTGTGGGTTTTTTTTAAAAGGAGATATTTTTTAATTCTATTCTTTTTTTTTCTACATATGACTTGATTCAAAAAATTCAAAATTGCATTAACCATCTTTTAAAGAAACTGAAGCAGAGTTACCACCAAAAAAAAAAAAAAGTCTAATGTCTAATAAAAAGGACAAAGACCTTCCTCCAAAGGGCTTAGCATCCTGAATTGATGTTTAGGGGAGAACTCAGGATTCTCATTTTCCAGACCAGTGAAGCCAAGGTAACACTCGAGGAACTGGAGCCGGGAAAGGAGATGAGCCCTCTGCCTGGACTAAATAAAGACCGCACAGAGGAGTAGTCGAGAGAGCGGGATTTAGACTAAGAAAACCCTGAATTCTCTCTCTCTTTTTTTTTTTTAAGATTTTATTTATTTATTTGAGAGCGAGAAGGAGAGAGCAAGAGAGCACAAGTGGGGGGAGGGGCAGAGGGAGAGGGAGAAGCATGTTCTCTGATGATGCAGGGCTCAATCCCAGGACCCTGAGATCATGACCTGAGCTGAAGGCAGACACTTATCTGACTAAGCCACCCCATGGAAACCCTGAGTTCAGGCCCTGCATTGGGCTACTCGTGCGATTCTGGGTGTGATCCATATTTTTCTAAATCTCAGTCTCCGCTTTATAAAATGAGGAATCACAAACCTCACTAGATTATTGTGTGAACCAAATTATACAAGTNCTCGAGGAACTGGAGCCGGGAAAGGAGATGAGCCCTCTGCCTGGACTAAATAAAGACCGCACAGAGGAGTAGTCGAGAGAGCGGGATTTAGACTAAGAAAACCCTGAATTCTCTCTCTCTTTTTTTTTTTTAAGATTTTATTTATTTATTTGAGAGCGAGAAGGAGAGAGCAAGAGAGCACAAGTGGGGGGAGGGGCAGAGGGAGAGGGAGAAGCATGTTCTCTGATGATGCAGGGCTCAATCCCAGGACCCTGAGATCATGACCTGAGCTGAAGGCAGACACTTATCTGACTAAGCCACCCCATGGAAACCCTGAGTTCAGGCCCTGCATTGGGCTACTCGTGCGATTCTGGGTGTGATCCATATTTTTCTAAATCTCAGTCTCTGCTTTATAAAATGAGGAATCACAAACCTCACTAGATTATTGTGTGAACCAAATTATACAAGTAAATATATGGAAGGTATGCAAAATAGTATCTGGCAAGTAGTAAGGGCTCAATAAATCACAACCATTAGTATCACAGCTTGCACATGCAAACTAAAGGCCTTTGCATATGGATGCAAATCACAATTTAGGTGTTTCAACCTCAAGTGCCCTACCTGGTGGGAACTTGGGTATATGAACTGTGACAAATATCCTACTGCAACGTTTAGATGANTGATCCATATTTTTCTAAATCTCAGTCTCTGCTTTATAAAATGAGGAATCACAAACCTCACTAGATTATTGTGTGAACCAAATTATACAAGTAAATATATGGAAGGTATGCAAAATAGTATCTGGCAAGTAGTAAGGGCTCAATAAATCACAACCATTAGTATCACAGCTTGCACATGCAAACTAAAGGCCTTTGCATATGGATGCAAATCACAATTTAGGTGTTTCAACCTCAAGTGCCCTACCTGGTGGGAACTTGGGTATATGAACTGTGACAAATATCCTACTGCAACGTTTAGATGAGAAATTATAGCACCTTTATTTACTGAGCACTTATCTTGTTCTAAGTACTTCTATAAGTGCTTTGCATACACTTCGCATACCTTCCTGATAATCATATGTGTAATTGCTATTATTATCCCCATTTTACAGAATTGGAATCTGAAAGTCTGGCTGAAAGTCATGCAGTAAAGTGGCTGGCATGGACAGCTATCTTTTTTTTTTTTTTCCATCTCCCTACCCAGCACTTTAACTTAGGAGATCTTTGAAGGGGGATCCTGCTATGAACACGGACGGAGTGGCGTGATGGTTAAATTTACATGCCACCTGGTGAGGCTTTGGTACCCAATTGTTTAGTCAAACACGAGTCTAGATGTCACTGGGAAGGTGATTTTTTTTTTTTTTGTAACTGACAATTTAATCAGTAGACTTTGAGTAAAGCCGATTATTCTCCATTTTGTAGATGAACTTCGTCAATCAGTTGGAGGCCTTCGGGGCAAAGACAGGTTTCCTGAAGAAGGAATTGAGCTTCACAGCTACAACACAGAAATTCTGCCTGAGGTTCCAGCCTACCTGGCCTGCCCTTGTAGAATTCACACACAAGATTGCAACACCAACTCTTAGCTGAATTTCCAGCCTGCCAACCTGTCCTGCAAATTTCAAACTTTCCAACCCCCATAATCACTTGAGTGTAAAATAAAATATCTTAAAATAAAATATTGGTTGTTTCTCTGGAGAACAGGGAGGTAAATCTCCTCTCATCCCTTGAGTCGTAAGAGCACAACACAACCCATCATAATGATAGAGGGACAGTTGAGAAATTATTCACAATAGCAGCGGCGGTGACACCAAGAGTTGCGGGTGGCAAACATCCCATGGCACTGGCACCAGGGACAGCTTCCCCATCGGGTTGTTCCTGGCGTATAACTTGGGCTGACCTCCCCACGGCCTAGCTTCCTTGGTTTTCCACCCATTCTTTGAGACTGGCTTTCCAGCTTTAACACAGACTCTGTTATTCATGATCGTTCCTGTAATTTCCTTTGAGGTTTAAGGAAGCCCAGTTGGCCTCTCTTGCTCATAACCAGAGCACCCTGACTGCACAGTGGTGAAGCAGTGATATGAATATGGGTGTCTAACTCCAGTGCCTGCCCTTTCAGCCTACTTCCTACCCCATCAGAACTTGTGATTTGCAAAGGACCTTAGCAATCAAGTCCAATTTTATAGATAAGCAGACTAAGACACTAGCAATTGATTAAAAACAAGGACTCTAAAACTCAGTGGGAATGATAAATAAGATGAGAAGTGACTCCAAGTTACGACGGATTATATAAAGAAAAAAGAAAGGATTACAAAAGGATTATATAAAGGAGTATACCTATGTGTTCCCAAATCCCAGTATATCTAAAGTCAGAGTTGAAGCTACAAAGAGACAAACTAAGAATGAATTAGAGATCTAAAAGATAAAGAGCTTTCTCGTGTTTCAGGAACAGGAGCACTTGCACACTCCAAACACTCCAGTAGAAGACAGAAGATTTTTGTCTCAGGATAAATTGAATCAGAGATGCTCCTGAGCTGACAACTAAGAGACCCGGACCCCAGAGAAAGATGGGAGTGAAGAGCTCCACTGGAAATAAAAGGGATTGCCTGAGTCTCTACAAACCAAACCCTGAGTCCACCTGCATCCAGTTCCAGCTGCTTCCTCCAGCTCAGATCCGTAAGGACCCCGGCCACCAAACATAAAACCCTCAGGCAAGAACTTGGAGGGTTCTTCTTCAGGGATGCTATGACCCAGGGGAAAGAGCTGTAAATAATCGCATCTGGGAGTACCCCAATAAAACAACAAAATCTCTTCCCAATCCCGATGATATTATTAGATTTATCAGTTGACAAGCCATCCTTATATGCACAAGACTCCCAGAATGGTGTCTCATTCTTGGCTCTTAAATATGAACAGAAAGCCAAGCATCTCCAGATATTTGAAAAAAGTCTACCATAAAAGTAAGGATTTAATCCTCAATAATCCAAAAGGGAACGCCCATCCTTCTGATGGAAAACCCCAGGGAATCTTAAAATAAGTTCTATCACCAAAATGATGATGCCAATTGACAACCTTCTTCCTAAGAAGAAAATTTCATGTGGTGATTTTATTTATTTGGGGGCAATTAACGCAAAGATGACCATTTAGTAACATAACCTGAATGAATTTCTGCCCTAGCTTCCCTTGAAAGAACAAAGGAGGGGCACTCTAGAAAACTGAGTGTTTGCCTAGAGGTTGACATTCACAAGAGAAGGCTTTGGAATTGGAATTTATGTCAAAGGTCCAACAGTCCAGTCCAAAAATTGCATAGTCCTCAGACTCAAAAATTATTTGGAAACTGAAGCTTGAAGGAAACACTCAAAAACAAAAACAAAAATACACCACAGTAATTTGGGATCTCTTGCCTAAAGGGAAGCCTGGAAGTTAATTTTGGAAAATTAGCCCCTGTCGAGTTTTGGAGTATGGATCCCCCAAACTGATAACACCTATCAGGAAAGCACTTTCGTTGCAGACCTATCGATCCAAACAATTTGGACTGAGAAAATTGTTTCTGATTTGGAATGGGGAAAAAATAAACAAGAATCTGCTAAATGTCCAAGGAACTTGGCTTAGTGATGCGTTTAACAGAGAATGGTCATAGACAATGTGTTATAAAGTGCTTTGTAATAACCTCTCTAGCAAAATATTTTAATAATTTTCTTTTCATTTGGTCCAATATTGCCTAAAAAGAGAAATCTAAAATGTCTCTCTTGGTTTCCTTTCTTTCTTTCTTCTTTTTTTCTTTCTTAGGTATGGTAATGGTATTAAAGTAATTTTTTAAAAGAATACTTTAGAGCAGTTTTAGGTTTACAATAAAATTGAGAGCAAAATACAGACATTTCCCCTATATTCCCTTCCCCCACATATGCCTCGCCTCCCCCATTATCAATACCACTCACCAGAATGGTACATTTGTTACCAAGGATGAATGTACATTGACCCATCACAATCACCCCAAGTCCATAATGTACCTTAGGGTTCACTCTTGATGATGTTTATTCTATGGGTTTAGACAAATATATATTGACATGTATTCATTATTAACCTACAGATTATTTTCACTGCCCTAAAAATTCTTTGTGCTCTGCCTATTCATCTCCCCTTCCCATCTCGGCCCCTACCCTGGGTAACCCATGATCTTTCTTATTATCTGCATAGGTTTGCCTTTTCCAGAACTTCTTATAGTTGGAATCATATAGTGTGTAGCCTTCCCATATTGGCTTCTTTCACTTAGTAACATGCCAGGTGGCTCTCATTGTTCTGATTTTGGCCCACCTGAAAGCACTATTTCTGCCCTTTTTTTTATAAGTTGGCATTTATAGGAAACTTATCCTTGTTGCAGGTGGGTATTCTGGAGGAGGTACCTAATATGACTTAAGAGAGTTTGGGTTAAGCCTATACATTTTTTTGTTTTGCATCATTGTTCACACCCTCCTATATCTGGAAAAAAATTTAAACAATTCAAGTATTTAGTGCTGTTTTGTTACATTCATG
The DNA here is from genome assembly GCA_002007465.1 of Ailurus styani. Taxonomy (NCBI): domain Eukaryota; kingdom Metazoa; phylum Chordata; class Mammalia; order Carnivora; family Ailuridae; genus Ailurus; species Ailurus styani. The sequence continues at coordinate 2,213,253 of LNAC01000395.1, read as the reverse complement.
CCATTAATTCTTTTTTCCTCAGAGATGTTTTATTTATTTCCTCTATCTCAATGAAGTAGAAGTTCCATCTTCCTTCCCTTTTGACTTTTGAAAGTTTGTCATTAAAAAATAGATTACTGTTTCTCCTGAACTGAAGGAGAAAAAAAAACTCTTTTCGTTAGGTTATTATTCACTCTTTATGTTTGCCTTTTCTCCTCTCCTGTCAGTACATTCCATTAAAAAAAATCTTGTTCAATAACTAGCTGGCTGGGTTCATTTTCACATAAATTTATTCATATCACAGCAGCTACTTGGCAAAGAATTTTACAAAATTCACTGACCTTGAAAACCAGATAGGTACGAGCAATGCTCTAACTACATACCAAATGGAGGAATATTGACAACGTGACGGTTTTCAGATATTGGAGCTCTCCGTGTACAAAACAGCACCACAACTGTTTATTAAGAGCACCAACTTTATTCTCTTTGGACCATGGGCTTTTTGCTTTGATGACAACCTGCCAGGACTCATTTGCTGCAAGACTGTTGTGCGTTGGCCAGTAACATGGGCAGAAGTTCCTGAACAGACTACCTCAGTCATTACAATCCATATGGCCAAGCACAAATGAATGGGTGGGGAAGGAGAGGTCCCGACTCCATGTCACGGTCACTCAGATCATCCAAACGAAAGAGAAAGGGAAGAGCCTACCTATGTTAGTATTTTCACTTTCTCCATCTGCTGATTCATTTAATATCACCTCTTCAAATGTCTTCTAAGCACTTATCCTGTGCATCACACGTCTGATCTTCAAGATGACTTTAAAGAAAAAGAAACATCAAGGAAGAAAGTGTGAGGAGATTCAGAAATCTTACAGTCAAGCCAATTTGTGCATCCAGTATAAAGGAAACAATACCATCCTTGTCATTTCTATGCTCTTTCTGGGAGCCACCATTATTATGAGAAAAATAATAACTACACTTTATCCCACAGAAATGTAGAAGGAAAAAATTCAGAACTTCTATGACCCTGCAACAACCACTATTAACATTTTAATGACTATAGATATACGTCCGTGAGTACGCACCCATAATTTTTTTATTTATTTATTTATTTATTTATTTATTTATTTATTTATTTATTTATATAGAGACAGTGTGTGGTGGGCAGGGGAGCCAAGAAAGAGAATCTTAAGCAAGCTCCATGCCCAGCATGGAGCCTGACAAGGGGCCTGATCTCACAACCCTGAGATCACGACCTGAGCCAAAATCAAGAGTCGGGTGTTTGAATGACTGAGCCACCCAGGCACCTCTTCACACCCATGATTTTAAATAAACACGCTGATACCCCCAACAAACTGTCATTATCACGGATAGCTAGCTCTTGTCGTCTCTCTCACACCCCTCTCATCCGACAACCTGTTGTGTGTTTTCATCCATATATACATGTGTATTTGTGACATACACATACATGACAACAGGGTGAAGAGATCAGCAGGAGTTTATTGCGAGCCAGTACTCACACTTGTCCTTGCTCTACACCCTCTCCCCAGTGATTTATGCCCAGATTCTGTGGACTGAGAGCCGGAATGAACATCCTAAAGAGGTGCTTCCCGAAAAATTCTACCAAACCTGGGGCTCAGGCAGTGCTACTTTAGAAAACCTCCAACAGAGTGGGATAGAGCACTGAGGGAAATTTTCCTGTTGCACCACAGACCATAGCGTAGTTCTGGGCAAGCAAAGGCCAGGGCGCCGAGTGGGAGACTACAGACGAAATGATGTGTGCGATGTTGCCTGGCAAAGGCAAGTGAAAAGAATGTGAAAAATCTAAGAAAGGAAAGGTCATTAACTAAAAAAGAGACAAGAGGCAATTTAGTATAATGGATAAAAACACAGGTACTAGAGTCAGAGTGCATGGGTTTGAATCACTTACTAGCTGGATAAATCCCTTAATTCCTCCAGGCCTCAGTTTCCTCGTCTACAAAATGGGAACAATTAATAACACCTCCTTCACTGAATATATTCATCTCCTAGGGCTGCCGTAACAAAGTACCAAAGATTGGATGGCCCGAACAATGGAAATTGATTGTGTCACACCTCTGGAGGCTAGAATTCCAAAACTGAAGTATTGACAGCAGGGCTGTGGGGAGAATCCATCCCAGGACTCTGTCCTGGTTCTGGTGGTTTGCTGGAAATCTTTGGCTTGCAGGTGCATCACTGCAACCTCTGCCTGCATCTTTACATGGGCATTCTCCCTGTATGTCTTCATCTCATCTTCCCTCTGTGTATGTCTGTCCCTGTGTCCAAATTTCCTCTTTTTATAAGGACATCAGTCATATTGGATTAGCGCCCATTCCAATAACCACATTTGAACTTGTTTACTTTCATAAAGATCCTATGTCCAAACAAGGTCACATTCTGAGGTACTAGGGTTAGGACTTCAACATACTTATTCAGGAGGACACAATTCAACCTAGTGTTTTTGTGAGAAGTGTATAAATTCATGGGTATCAGTGCTTAACATGTTGCCTGGCATGTAATAATTATTACACAACCATTAACTAACATTAATCATAGAAGTATGTTTTGTAGGGGCACCTGGGTGGCTCAGTTGTTAAGTGTCTGCCTTTGGCTCAGGTCATGATCCCAGTATCCTGGGATCAAGCCCCACATCAGGCTTCCTGCTCATTGGAGAGCCTGCTTCTTCCTGTCCCTCTCCCCCTGCTTGTGTTCCCTCTCTTGCTGGGTCTCTCTCTGTCCAATAAATAAAATCTTAAAAAAAAAAAAAAGAACAAGTATATTTTATATAAATTAAAAGCCAAACAATGGGGGCACCTGGGTGGCTGAAGCATCTGCTTTGGCTCAGGTCATGATTCTGGGGTCCCGGGATTGAGCCCCACGTCCGGCCCTCTGCTCGGTGGGGAACCTGCTTCTCCCTCTCCCTCTGCCTGTCCCTTCACCTGTTTGTGCTCTCTCTCTCTCTCTCTCTCTCTCTCTCTCTCTCTCTGTCAAACAAATAAATAAAATCTTAAAAAAAAAAATCCAAGCAAGGTAACTAGTGATATACTTGGGAAGAGAAGCAGCTTGGTAGATGCCATGTTGTAACTGACTGGATGGTTCATAAAGTCATTTGAGATAGGGAGACATTTCCAGAAGTCTTAGAAAACATATAGGAGGGGACTAAAGTCCTGAGTGAGCAGGTGGGAGCAAAAGCCGCCAAAGGTTGGTCCAAGGAGATTCACACACAAAATACTGACTTTCGAAAAATCCCTGAGCTGACTTTTACTTGGACAAGAAATTAGTTCTGTAGTCACTCTATTGTTTTCTCTACCCGATGCTTGATAGAAATCCATGTATAGTCTCCTGGCTTTCTCCTAAATTACATTTTAGCCCACAAGGTCAAGGACTGACAGAGGAAAATCAAGAATGGGAAGTACATGAGTGTCAAGGGAAGATTTAAATAAAGTAAAAAGCCAACATATTCATTTTAAATAAGAACCATATCCATCAGGTGGGGCAAAGGCTTACACGGTTCTGACCAGCTCACAGTCTCCCTGAAAGCCATGCATTTGGAAAGTGAGGTTGTCTGCGGTTTACTTATAATGGCAAAACCAGAATAGGGTGAGTTAGGTCTGCAGCTCAAATGGTTAGTAGTAGCAGATTCGGAGAGAATGTCACAGCTGTCACTATAATAAAGACATAACTGCTCAGGGACCAGAAGATTGGTCCCGTGGGAGTCCTTCAGATCTCTGTCTTTCTCCTACACAGTCTGTCCCCGGCCCACCCAGAGACCTGCCCTCCCCACCACCTCCACACCACACCAACCCACTAACGTGTTTACACCAGTGGCAAGATGATATTTTGAAACGTTAGTAAGTGAATTTTCCCCAACCTTCTCCAGCCTCCCTTAAACCTTCCACCATTCAGGAACTTAGGTATTTTCTGATCACTGTCTGTAGGGATGGGATGACAGAGCAGAAGGCCAGAGAAAAAGGATTCGTCTGGCTGTTTGAGTTTCAACAGTTGAGGCTCTATGGGGAAAGGGAAGAATCCTGCCAAGATAATAGCTTGGGAAACACATAATGCTGTAAGAGCAAGACTTCCTGTCCCAGACATCAAATAAGTTTCCTGGTCTGAGGATGAGAGAGGAATCAAAGCATAAACCCATGAGATATCAGATGCTTGTTTGTCCTCAAACGAATGTGTCCTGGGCCTGTCCCTGTCTCCCTAGGAAAGAGAGATAGACACACGAACTGATCGAGATTAAATTTCTATCATTTGGGGGTACCTGGGTGGCTCAGTGGGTTAAAGCCTCTGCCTTAGGCTCAGGTCATGATCCCAGGGTCCTGGGATCGAGTGCCGCATGGTCCTAGGATCGAGTCCTGCATCGGGCTCTCTGCTCGGCGGGGAGCCTGCTTCCTCCTCTCTCTCTGCCTGCCTCTCTGCCTACTTGTAATCACTCTCTCTGTCAAATAAATAAATAAAATCTTTTTTAAAAAATTTCTACCATTTAGGGAGTGCCTGGGTGCTCAGTCGTTAAGAGTCTGCCTTTGGCTCAGATCATAATCCCAGGGTCCTGGAATTGAGCCCTGCATCGGGCTCCCTGCTCAGCAGGAAGCCTGCTTCTCCCTCTCCCACTCCCCCTGCTTGTGTTCCCTCTCTCGCTCCCTCTCTCTCCCTGTCAAATAAATAAATTAAGTCTTTAAAAATAAAATAAAAATAAAATAAATTTCTACCATTTGAGAGAAATGGAAACTCAAATCAGAAGACCATTAGAATTACAAGAAAACAATGCCTTATATTAATTGAAACATGAGTTTACAGTTTCTTACTTCACATTAATAGCATCAATCAAATAATAATCTAGTGTCCCCTTACCATAAGCCACTGATCTTCCGTAAGGGGACCACATCTCTCTGCTCTGATTTATTAGGTTTTCATTTACACATAAAAGCTCAGAAAGCAAATTTATTTCCCATTTTCTTTTTTTCTCCCTAATTTCCAGTTGACCATGATATGTTGCCTATGTCATAATCTAATAAATACTAGTTTATCTATTGGGACAACTAAACAGAATAATTAAAATAATGCTAGAAAACACAGAATTTGTTGTCTATGCTTTCAAGATAATACATTATTTTTCATGTTCTATACAAATACAAAACATGATAGAAGAGCTACTACTTGAATGAACACATTTCTAAGTTCAGAAACTTGCTCATGGTATTTTATATATCAACTTACATACATTTATCTGTACACCATCTGTATGACTTTTGTTTATGAATCTAAACTAGCAACCAAAATATTGAATTCCCATAAGCTTTACATTTAGGTATTTCTAATTTGGCTTCACTTAAGCATTTCATTCCAGAAAAACCAGACTCCCGTGCCATGCATTAGTCTGGCGGAATGTTCTCAAAGTGTAGGGAGAACACTTAGCATTGTTATTCCGTACCTAACTTTGAAATTTTAATCATTTGGTTTAAGCACAAGGTCACTTACTTTTTAATAGGTCTCCCCTTTTGAAATTTTTAAATAATTCACACAGTCATCTCTAATAGCCTGAAAATAATTGAGAGAGAGAAGCATATATCTCCCCAGTTGCTACCCGCCTTCACCCTCCACACACAAACCCAGACCAATGAACTATGCATAACGCAGGAATAAGTCAAGACTAAAAGGTCAAGAAACACACTATTGATCAAAAGTCAGAATTTTTTAGCTGAGAAGAGATTTTCCGAATATGACAGAAGACTCTAAAAATAGGAAATTTTCTCACAAGCTAAACTGTAGCATAGGCCCACTAACTAATATGGAGTTCTCAGAGTACACCCCTGAAGTTAACCGAAAAGTTTCAAATTGCCACCCAAGAAGTGAGACCATAAGCCTCAAGGCCGAGCTGCGGGATCTAATGATTTGAAATCATGGTGGAAATTCTCAATTTCCTTTAAGCATTTTGGAAGAGACTACAAGACTGGCTTCCCTACTGCCTTCAACATATGAGAGATATTTCTTTCAGCAGAGAAGGGGTAGGTAGGCTGGCCTTATGGATTCAAGAGTGTTTGTTGTTTAAGGAAAAGAACCTGTCGAGTTCAAAGAGAAGCTGAGAACAAAAAAAAAAGAAAGAAAGAAAGAAAGAAAAAAGCAGGAGGGGGTCAGAAAAGGAGAGGGGAAATAACATCTTTCTATTCTTTCTAATGCATTATTCTCCCTCCAGGGAGATAGATATAGATTTTTTTTTCTTCTAAAAATCAGATTTTTCTTCACTTTGGCAGGAGATAGAATTGGTCTGTGAACACTTTGTGCTGTAAAACTTTGCCTGGAGCTGAGTTTCTGTAGTACAGAAGGGTCATGACAAATCTAGATACAAAGAGAATAAAAAAGGAAGAAGAAACCACGTATTCGGTGCTGATGATAGAACAAAGTTGTTCTCCCATTTGAATGCGGTCTCAGTTAAATGAAATCTAAAACTACTATATCCCTTCCAAATGTTAGAGAATTCTGATAAATAGACATGCACCCCACATCCAAACAATACATTCATTCTGCAGGACGCACTAACAAACATTCTGTCCTTCAGTGAAGCTGCTCTGACAGGCTTCTCTGAATGCACCTTAAAAAATACTGACAGTTTTAACTATCTAGTGCTCTCTTACACTGACTATTTTCCTTTGTTTCTCGATTTAGAGTAACCAAAATAGTCCTAAATATTGAGAAATGATAACCTATGTTTAAGAGATAATTTCTAAAAACAACAACAACAACAAATCTTCATCCTTTTTCCAGTAAGAGTGAAATAATCATCGTCTCCTGTGCTCCTCCCAATAAGCCTGGAAGCTAAGGAGAACAGATCTCTGCTTCAGGAAAGAACTCTGAACTACTAACCTAGGACTTACAGGACCTCACCCTCATCGTTACTTCATCTAGTACCAGATACCTACTTCCTTATATAAGAATATAAAGGCGAGTTAAGTTTCAAAATAAGTTTTTGATTCACAAGAAACTGCGCTCTTAAGCTTCAGTAGGCAAAGCCTGGCATACATCATTAGTCATCAAAAATATGCAAATTAAAATCACTATGAGATGCTATTACATACCCTACACAATAGCTACAATTAAAAAGACTGCCAGCATCGGAAATTGAAGAAGACGTAGAACAACTGAGTACAAAACTCTACAACCACCTTGGGAAAAGGTCTAGAAGTTTCTTAGAAAACTAAACTTGCCCAGGGTTTTCCTCCTAGATATTTACCCAATAAATGAGAACATATGTCCCCAAAAAGACCTATATAAGAATGCTCATATCATCTGTATTCATATTAACCAAAACCTGGAAACAGCCAGGGCAACCATCAACTGGGGAACGGATAAATAAATGTGGTATATTCATGTAATTAAATTGTACTCAGCAATAAAAAGGAACAAACTATTGATACATGCAAGAACAGGAATGACCTCAAAAATATTACTCTAGGAGAAAGGAGCCTCACATAAAAGAGTTCATCCTACATAGTTCCATTAATACAAAGCTCCAGAAGAAGCAAAACGTAAGAACAAATGGTTACGTGCCATAGAGAGGGAACAGTTACTGGAAAGAAACAGAGGGAACTTCCTGGAGCAATGGTACGTTTCCTATCTCCACGGGAGTTTGGTCCCACACGTGTAAGCATTTCTTGGAACTCTCAAAAAAGTACACTGAACATTTGTTCATTTCACTGTATGTTAATTTTAGGTCAAAAGAAAAAAGAACCACCAACAAATCTCATACTCTCACTGATAACAGGCACGCTAAAGTATCAACAGGGGAGGGGTAATGGTGTCCTCAACTTACTTGCAAATATCAGAAATTTTAAAAGATGGATTGCTGGATGGCTGGTTGATGTATTAGTTTCTTATGCTGCTACATTTAAGAAGTTTAGTGGTTTAAAACTAGATGAATTTATTATCTTACTGGAGATCAGAAATCTGAAATGAATTTCACTGGGGTAAAATCAAAGTGTGGGCAGGGCTGTGCTCCTTCTGGAGGCTCTGGAGGGGAATCCATTGCCGACCTTTTCCAGCTTCTACATGCTGCCCACTTTCCTTGGTTCGTGGCTCCTTCTGTCATCTTCAAAGCCAGCATTATCTGACACCGTAATCACTGTCCCTTTGCCTTCTCTGACTCTTTTAGGGACCTTTATGATTACAGTGAACCCAACTGGATAATACAGGATAATCTCCCCATCTCAGGGTCCTTAACAAAAATCACATCTACAAAGTCCATTTTGCCATATAAAGTAACATCTTCACAGTTTCCAGGGTTTAGAACATGGACAACTCCAGGTGGTCCAATGTTCTGCCTACCAGAGAGGAATGGAGAAATGGATAGATATTCAACAGATCAAGTATAGTGAAATGTTAATTACAGAATCTGAGTGGTAAATATGAGTGGTCGGTGTGAAATGCTTCTAATTTTTTTTTTGTTTGTCAGAAATTTTCCATCATAAAATATTGGAGGAAAAAACCAAAGCTTAAATTCTAACCATGAACGGTAGCTTGACAAGATCTTTCTGTGTCCACAGAAGGGGCCAAAAGACAGAGTGGAACCAAAGAGAGCTCCTGGCCAAGATGAGGAGGAAATGGGCACAGATGACAGAGTAGACCGAGAGTCAGAGAGAGGCAGGCCAAGGCCGTGGAAATCTGATGGAGAGTTGTCTGGATGCCAGTGATAAGGGACAGGCAGGATGAGTAAACACCTCACTGAGGCTGCTAGTTACACTCTCCCTGCACTCCTCCTAAGGCCTAAGCACGCATAAGCACATGTGCCCCACCACCAACTCTGGGGAGAGGAGGCAGAGAGCTAAAACCCCAAATTTATTATTTATCAGCAAAAATAGACTGAAGAACTCTAGAGGCAGGATTAAATTTCCTCAACCAAAAGTGCTCAACATCACTCGGCATCAGAGAAATACAAATCAAAACCACAGTGAGATACCACCTCACACCAGTCAGAATGGCTAAAATCAACAAGTCAGGAAACGACAGATGTTGGCGAGGTTGC
>LNAC01000395.1:2169437-2203692 GCA_002007465.1 Ailurus styani | reverse complement strand
GTGGGTGGGTTATGGACATTGGGGAGGGTTTGTGCTTTGGTGAATGCTGTGAAAGATGTAAGCCTGATGATTCACAGACCTATACCCCTGGGACAAAGAATAAAAAAAAAAAAGAAATTACATTTTAAATAAATAAATAAATAAATAAATAAATAAATAAAATTTCCTCAACCACATGGTATTTTTTTAGTAGGAAAATGAAATTATAGTCTATGCAAATCTGAGTTGCTGCCAAAAAATATCCATATGTATAACATTCACACCCATTTAATGGATTAAGAAACCGAGGCCCAGAGAGGCAAATTGTCTTGTTTTCAAGTTCAGGGTCCTTCCCACTAGAAAGGAGTGTGGAGAACTGGCAAAAAGAGAGGTTTTACTGACAGAGCACAATAAACCAACCTGGTCTGATGAAGAAAATAGTACTAGAGGAAGTTTCCCAACTTTTTTTTCCCAGTGCAACATTTTATATTTCTTCTGGATATTCAAAAACTAAGGCTGCCCTAAATTCTTCAAAATTGCCATTAAAAGGAAATTTCCTGAAATAAAATAGGATTGCCTCCTATTAACAGTGGCTCAACAGCCTTTTCAAATAAATCTTATACCTCTCCCAATAAGAGAAAAAAAATGATACACAGTCAGGGATAATTTTCAAAATATATAACATTCAACATGGCAGGGGAATTCACCAATCAAAAGAGACTTTGAACTAACTATCTACATATCTATACAAAGGCAAGCCAGCCAAATATCAGCTCTGTAGCCAGGTTATTTCATCCTCTGTCATTAGGATCAGGTACATTAACTGATTCTTACTTAAAGAGCGGGAAACCATTCTAAACAATAAGGTCTTGTAAATATCTGAGATTAATCATAATACTTAAGCCACTTAATGAAGTCTTCCATGTAAACACTCTCCTGTGCTAATCACAACAGAAATGTGCATAGTTGGAAGGGAAAATTTGGGGTAAACTATGTTGGCATAAAATACTTTTGTTTTAATGCTGCATTATACTTAGCATATGATCAGCCTTTCAATAAACGGGTGTTCAAGGGGTGCCTGGCTGGCTCAATTGGTAGAGCATGCAACTCTTGATATTGGGGTCATAAGTTTAAGCCTCATGTTGGTCATAGAACATAAAAAAAATTTTTTTAATAAAACAAAATAGGTGTTCAATAAATGCTGTTGGATACATTTAAAAAAATGAATGAACCAAAATACAAATTTGTGTTTATTGCCTCAGATGAATTCATTTAATTCACTAAATACACTCACCTTGAGAAAAAAGACTTTTCATGGCAGCAAGGTTGCATGGTTCAAATGGTCACAGGTTCAAATGTGAGGTAGATAGGAAACCATTTCCCCCCAAATGGAATAAGCTTAAAATGTAAGAAGATTAAGTTCACTGATGCAAAGAAAGTTGATTAGCTTTCAGAGACTGCTGAAAATCTGTCCAGCATGAGAAAAGAAACTTAAAAAAATAAAAAGGTACCATACTAAAATATTTTCTAAGATGGAATGTTTAGAAGGTCATCATAGGTTGGCAGCCTGGGAAAAAGAATGGCTATGCCATTACTTATAAAGCTAAACAAGATTTTGATACTTCTGTGTTTAGTGCTTAACAAAACACAACAGTTGCCAAACACATTAATCCACTTCATTAGGTTTTAAGTTAATGAAGTTATAAAATCAAAAGACCTTTGTTACCAGGATGTCAAATTTCTGGTACAGTAGGATAATAAATACCAGGGGTATCTTAGTTGTCAAAAGAAAAGCCTACTCACCTAGTATCATCCTCCAAAGTGCTCTGCTTACGTTTTGAGAGAAGGAAAAAAGCAAGAGAGAAATAAAACCTATGGACTTGTATTTTTTCCTCATTTTTAATACAGTATTCCCCTCCCAATATGGGATAGGGTTGTACCAATGATATTTTTTTAAGTGGGGAGGAATCAGGTTATTATACAAAATGAGAATCCAGTTCATATCTTAGACATTGAGAAATTTGCTAGTATTTTGAATTCTTTAACACAAAAATAAAAATGACCCTGAATGATACAAGGGAGAGCTTTTGAGTTTTTTGGGGAGATTTTTTCTTTCATTTCCTTCACTTTATTTTCAAAATTTAGACGTAAAACATACACACACACTTCAAGATCCAATCAATACCTCGACATTTCCTACCTGAGTTCCCTTTGGTTTTCAATATGCCAGGTTTTAGCTACTAAACTATTGGCTCCTTCTGGTAAACACATTCTAGGAGAATTTGACCAGCCTTTTAAGAACAAGATATAAAACTGAGATCCAACTAATGTTCTAACATCACCAGAATATGTTGTCCAGGGGGCTCCAGACACATTTTTAGACTCTAGCCAGTGGCAAAAAAAAAAAAAAAAAAAAGAGAGAGAGAGAGAGAGAGAGAGAATAAGTAATCTATCTAAACCATAGGAAAGAAAGGCTCCCTCATCAACAGATAACTTGAATCATTGATACTCTTCTTTAATACCAGTGTGCTTCACTGGACTTTAAGGGTTTCATGGAGCCCTTCAGGTGTGAATATAAAGAATATAAAGGTGAGGATATTAGATAAGGAGGCTCCTGGGCTTTCGACCCCGCTCCAGCCAGAGCATAACTCTCCAGAATGTAGGAACCTCATTTAAAAAACAGAAGACAGGAAGGGCATTGGAAGTTAAATAAAAATGCATTCGAAGGGATGCCTGGGTGGTTCAGTCAGTTAAGTGTCTGACTTTGGTTCAGGTCATGATCCCAGGGTCCTAGGACTGAGTCCCATATTGGGCTCCTTGCCCAGAGGGGACCCTGCTTCTCCTCTCCTGCCACTTCCTCTGCTTGCATGCTCTCTCTCTGACAAATAAATAAAATCTTAAAAAAAAATGCATTTGAAAACCACAGTACCAGAATAAGAAGATACAGGGCGGAAAAAGGCAGGAATCTTTGATTAAACAAAGTGAAGACTTTCTTAGGTAGTTAGACCAAATAAAGACTCATTCAAAGTGTGCTTCTGTGACATAATAGGAAATATTTACTGGTCTCTGCCCCTGATTCCTGACACAGAGTTCCTAAATATCTTGGAATTTCCCAGGTGATAGGAGCATCTTTTGTTTTAATGAAGTGACTCTTGGGCTCCTGGACAGCTCAAGATGGGGGCAAGTCACCAGAAAGACTAAGCCATGCTTAGAAGCTTAGAAATGTCAGCCCCACCCACTCCCATCCTCCAGGGAGGAAAAAGGGGTTGGAGATTGAGTTAATAATCAATCATGGCTATGTAATGAAACCTCCATAAATCCTAAACTATGGGGTTCAGAGAGCTTCTGGGTTGGTGAATGCATCCATTTAACAGAAGAGTGATGCATTCCAACTCCACATGGACAAAAGCCCCTGGGCTCAGGACAGTTCTGGACCTCATCCTATATACTGCTTCATCTGGCTATTCATTTGTGTCCTTTATACTATTTTTTCTAATAAACTGTTAAACATAAGTGTTTCTTTGAGTTCCGTGAGCCACTGCGGCAAATTACTGAAACTGATGAGGGAGACATTAGAACACGCAATTTGTAGCTAAGTCAGACAAAAGTGTAGGTAACTTGGGGACCCACTACTTGCGATGTGTATGTGAAGTGGGCGGCAATCTTATATGCTGAGCCCTTAACCAATGGGGTCTAACACTAACTCCAAAGAAGTGTTAGAATTGAATTAAATTGTAGGACACCCAGTTGCTGACTATAGCGCCAGGCCCTGGGCACTACATGACCTCTTCTTCATAAGGGCATTACTTTCAGGAGCAGAAGACATAATCGGCTTTTCAAATACAGAGAAGAAGACAGAGACTTAGACAAAATGCCAAGATAGTAGAATTTATCCCAAATGAAAGAACAAGATAAGGCCACAGCTAGAGATCTAAATGAAACTGATATAAGTAACATACCTAATGGAGAATTTAAAGCAATAATCATAAGGATACTCACTGAACTTGAGAAAAGAACAGAAGAAACCAGGGAGACCCTTAGAACAGAGATAAAAGAGTTGAAGAATCAATCAATCGGAGATGAAGAGTAAACGAGATTGTAAACAGACTTGTTGGAAAGAACAACAGGCTGAAAAAAGCAAAGGAATGAATTAGTGACATAGAAAACAAAATAATGGAAAATAATGAAGCTAAACAAAAGAGAGAAAGAAGAATATGCAACACAATAACAGACTTAGGGAACTCAGTGACTCCATCAAATGTAATAATATTTGTATTATAGGAGTCCCAGAAGAAGAAGAGAGAGAAAAGAGGGCAGAAAATTTATTTCAAGAAACAATAGCAGAAAATTTCCCTAATCCAGGAAAGAAAACAGACATCTAGATCCAGGAGGCACAGAAAACTCCCATCAAAATAAAAAAACAAACAAACAGGCCAATACTGAGACATATTGTAATTAAATTTGCAAAATATGGTGATAAAGAAAAAAATCATAAAAGCAGCAAGACAAAAGAAGTCCTTAACTTACAAGGGAAGACCCATAAGGCAAGCTGGATATTTCTCAACAGAAACTTGGCAAGGCCTAAGGGAGCAGTGTGATATATTCAAAGTGCGGGATGGGAAAAATCTGCAGCCAAGAATACTCTATCCAGCAAGACTATAGTTCAAAATGGAAGGAGAGAGATCAAGAGTTTCCCAGACAAATAAAACCTGAAGTAGTTTGTGACCATCGAACCATCCCCAAAGAAATATTAAAGGGGATTCTTTGAGTGCAAAGGAGAGACCAAAAATGAAACAGACAAGAAAGGAACAGAGAAAACTTCCAGAAACAATGACAAAACAAGTAATAAAATGGAATAAACACATATCAATAATTACTCTGAATGTAAATGTACTAAACAGTCCAATCAAAAGACATAAGGTGTCAGAATAGACAAAAAATAAAAAATAAAAATAAAAATAAGACCCATCTCTTTGCTACCTAGAAGAGATTCATTTTAGACCTAAAGACACCTGCAGATTGAAAGTGAGTGAGTAGAGAAACATTTATCATGCAAATGGATGTCAAAAGGAGTAGCAATACTTATATTGGACAAAGCAGAACTTTTTGTTCTTGTATTGTTTTTATCCTGCTTTGGCATCAGGGTATTCCTTGGCCTCATGGAATGATTTTTAAATGTGTTTCCTCTATTCCATTATTTGTAAGATTTTGATAAAGATTGTCATTAAATTTTTTAAAAATATTTGGTAGAATTCACCAATGAAACCATGTAGTCTTAGATTTTTCTGTGCTGAGAGATTTTTTGATTCCTAATTCAACTTTCATTCTTATTATTGGTCTACGAAGATTTCTTATTTCTTGGAGTCAAGATCTATGATTCAGTCATGGTAACTTGTGCATTTTTAGGAATTATCTGGCATTTCTAAGTTATCTGATTTGTTAGTATGCAATTGTTTATAGTCATCTGTTATTATACTATGCATTTCTGTGGTTATCTGTTGTATTGTTTTCTCTTCCATTTCTCATTTTGGTTTTTGAGCCTTCTCCTTTTTCCCAATTCAATGTAGTTAAAGCATTACCAATTTTGTTTCTATTTTTTAAAAAACTGGTCATTATTTTCAATGTTATGCTACTGTTTATTATGATCTCTATTTTATTTATTTCTGATTTTTCTTTGTTAATTCCTTTCTCTACTAAATTTTAGCAAAGTTTCCTCTTTTTCTGGTTTCTTGTGATATAATGTTGTTTATTTGAATATTTTTTCCTTAGTACAAACATTCAGAGCATTAAAAAGAAAAGAAAAGAGAAGAAAAAAAAGTTCCTAATGGTGATTTCCCATTAGCCTTCTCTTTAGTGTGTCAGTGCAGTGCAGTTCAAATAACAGCTTTAAATTCAGATTTTCGTAAGTGCCCCACTTACTAGCTTCGTAGACTTAGACAGTTCTCAAAGTCTCAGTTTCCCCAATCAGCAAACATGATAATACCTCTCAGAGCTATGATGAAGATAATGTGAAAAGACATATGTAAAAGGACATAGGTATGAAGACCTGGCACAGTTTCTGGCCCATGGTTATACTCAGTAAATGTATTTACATTCCTCCTCTTTCTCTATTTCCTTCCCTTTCCCGCTCTTAAACTTATAAAGTCCCTACTAAAATAAATGGTATTAATCATAAAATAATAAATAAACAAAAATAAACAAATTTTAGGATACCCAGTTGGTAGCTGCAGACATTTAGAAAATTTTTGGTATGAAAAACCCATATATTAGGGGTGAAGTGTTGTGAGTAGAAGAATATTTCTCCTTTACTTTCTCGGATAATATTAATATTACCCAATGATTGAGGTACTGCCTAGCTGAAAATAGATCTTAAACCTGAAGATCACTTACAACAAGACACAGAAGTTGACCAGGACTTCTTTTTATGCTATTTTCTAAGTAGTACCTTTATTCTGAAAAAATAGCATTTGGAGTCTGACTTTTTCTTTCCGAACTAATATCAAATTCTCTCTACCCCCTGGTGAAATAAAGATTATGATCAGTTGGGTTGAATGCCACAGCTTCTCTTCAAGCAAGCCCATTCTATGTCGATCAACTAGCCAAATCAATGGATGAAATGTTGTGTAGAAGATGTGAGTAAAATATTATTGACCATTTTCTTACTTAGAAAATGGAGGGAGTCTGAGCGGTTGCTTATTAAAGTTTGTCTCACCCACCTCACAGTTTCAGTTTTCAATTTAAGTTTTCTTGTTTATGCATTATGTGAGGGTTCTAAAATTATTGCACTCAGCCTAACCAAAGGTATGTGAGTTTATATTTATTGGTGTAAATAGCAATTTAGCAGGGTGATGGTATTTGTTACACACAAGTAATTTGAATTCAGTCAATTTTCTTTGCAAAATCCAGATTACAGCCAGTATTAAATTCTCCACAAGAAATCAAACAAACAGAAGCAGTATGAGCTATGAAATGAAAGAAACCCAAACAAGCTCAGAGGCAGTTTGGCTCTGCCAGGTGATGTTATTGAATTTGGCATTGTGAGAAAAGGGTTCAAAGAATACAGCTACCCAGGACTATTGGATTTCAACAGAGCGAAGTTGGACGGATTAAGGGATCCAGCCCACAAGACACAGAGGGACAGCCCACAGCACAAGTAGTAAGTGCTATTCCCAGCAGGCTCCGAGGCCCCCTGAGTAAAACCACAGTGGACTGGAATTTCTCTAAAAGGAACATGAATCTTTAGGTGGATTCCCCAAAGGGGGTGTCATTCAAAGACCTGGGCAAAATGTCCTGCTAGCTACAGAGGGAAGTAAAGGGGGCAAAGAGAGTGGGACAAGGAAGAGTTACCAGGAGGAAACAGGCAAGCAATCTGGGCTGAACACATTCTAGGAAGCAAGATAAGAAAAAGTACCTGCACACAGATTCTTCCAGACTTATGAAGGAAAGAGGAAACATGAACACAGGACGTAAGAGTAACAAGCCCAATACATGAGTAAGAAGGTGAAAAATATATTCCAATGAATCAAACACTATAACTGACTAGGAAGTATCCTGCTTTTCCCTACATTCTCTATATCCTGTTCCTTCAGGTCTTCCCTTGGTTCCTGAACATAACATAAAGTTTCCCTGCTTGTGGCTGAGCCTTTACTCTTTCTCTGCCCACGGAATTCTCCCCTTCAATTCTCGCTCATTGGATTTCAGTTTAAATATCACTTCCTCCAGAAAGCAATCCCCGATCAATCTATCTGCTAGAGGTTCCAACAGCACTTTCACTTTTGAGACACTTATTATACTTGCAGTTAATGATTTAATAACTGAATTCCCTGAGAGGAAAATCTATGAGAGCAAGGACTATATCTACCTTATTGACAGTGATGTCCTCGGTACCTAGAAAGTGATTAGGTACCGATTAGGATTATGTTTTCTGGACAAACATAAAGGAAAATTCATTTGACAATTGTACAGTTGACTCTTGAACAACACAGGTTTGAACTGCATGGATTGAAATCCACTTATATGTGGATTTCTTCAATAAATATTGTACAGTATTATAAATGTATTTTCTCTTCTATATGATTTTCATAATAACATTTTCTTTTCTCTAGCTTACTATATTGTAAGAATATAATACATAAAACATATAGCATATAAAATATGTGTTAATTGACTGTTTATGTTGTCAGTAAGCCTTCCGGTCGACAGTTGGTTATTAGTAGTTAAGTTTTGGGGGAGTCAAAAGTTATATGTGAATTTTTAACTGCACAGGGTGGGGAATGGTGCCCTTAACACCCATGTGGTTCAAGGGTCAAGTGTAGTATATTCAAGTGTATGGGAGCTAGGCTCACAGCAATGTCATGGTTGTCCTGTCTCTGCTGTGTATTTCTTCACGCCCCCCCCACTTTAACACATGGCCTAATTAACTTCACAGCCCACCTTTGACAGACACCTTAAGTTGGCTCACATATTGCTATTTCAAAGCCTTTTTTCCTTCTCCTTGCTTTCTGTATTAGTCAGGATACTAACTATGCTGTGATAACAAATAACCCCGGATAAGAAAGTGTTCCCAGAAGTAAAGGAGAACTGAATAACAGTAGACGCTGGTAACGTCATGACATCTAATCTAGAGCCTGGAAAGCTACATAATCATTTCTCAACTTCCCTTGACGCTCACTGTAGCCACGGGAGATGGAGGAATATCTCTTCTTTACCAGCCCACTTTCAGAAGTCCCTGGAGGACTCTGTCTAACCTGACTGTCTGAAGTGCCCACTCCTGGACCAATTTCCGTAGTCCTTCAGTTGGTCAGCTTGAGTCAGGCAACGTTATTTCAGCTCCAAGTAATAGAAAAAGCAATCACTGGCTTGAACAAATTTAGGTATAAATCACTGAAATGCTTTCTTTGACATCTCAGAGCTACTGAGTCAACTCTAGCAGTTGCCAATATCTGTAGTCCCTGCCATGTGAGACATATAAGCCTCTAAATTCATTTAAGCCAATTCTTCTGTGTGGGAAGTTGAGAAGATATGAGCCTGGGATTTACTTGCTGCTAGAGTGCCGGTCTCACTGAGATAACCAGTCTGAAAGAAAGAGAAAAGCCCACAGAGAAGCAAAGAGTAATGATGGAGAGAAAAGCAAAGAGAAACAGACCTGAGACCTTTCAAGCTCAGGGGATCCAACTGATATTGTAGAACACATTACACTGTCTGAATCACTTTACTAGCCATTGTCTGATTTCAAATAATAATTCCAAGGAGACAGGCAAGGCCAGTACCATTAGCAGAGTGTATGGAAGTCTGGAAACATAAGGACTAGTACCAGATTTGTCATCCATTCACTGTTCAGGCTTAAGCACGTCTGTAAAATAAGGAGTTTGAGCTAGTCTGGTATGGAAATACGAACTCAACCTTTGACCTTAGAAACATTTTTACAGCCTAGCTCATCCATTTGTAGGCTGTATAACTTCTGGTAAATGTAATTAACTTACCTAAGTTTCTTTTACGTCATCTGAAAAATTGGGACAGTAACATGTTCTTCACTCCGTTGTAACAATTAAACAAAATGAAGATCAAACATCTAGCACAATGCTTGACCCATAGTACTTGGGTCATGTGTATTTCTCAGTAAATTTCCTTGTGTTCCTTGCCACTACATTTGTCTTCTCCCAAGGCTTCACTTCAAACATGAAATTATATTCTCATTTCACATATGAGTTCACTGAGTCACTGAAAGTTTAAAGACTTGCTCAGATCAGTCTAACTAGCCAGGGTTTGAAACGGGACCTAGTTCTGAAATGGAATCATAATCCATATCTCTAGGCTGATGGTCTTATATTATTTCCACGATGCCCAAATCTCCACAATCCCTTCTATTCGTCTAGCATTCATCAAGAAGGTATTACACAAAAGCAAATGTTCACCATCCCCTAAGGCGCCATGTTCCTCCTGTTGCCATAATCTCCCCACAGACACAGGATGTTTATAGTATCATATAATTTGAGAATTGAAAGAGACCTTAACAGTAATTTACTTTAACTTCCTACTCAGAACTAAAATTCCCTTTATAACCTCCCTGATTTGTGGCCATATAGCTTCTGACAGGACATTCCAGCACAGATGTCATTGATGTTGAGAATGTCACGGCTCTGGTGACATGGTTTTAGAAGTCAGCCCTCTTTTGGTTGCTGGTATCAGAAATTTAATTCAAACTACCCATGCCAAATAGACTAACTTTTTCATATACTAATCTCTGAATTTAGGCCAGGTTTCAGGCATTTCCCAATAAAGGGGCTTGACTACTGCCATGTGGATCTGATCTTACCCCCTCTATTCCTCAGCTCTATCTCTGACAATAATCACAGGGATGCAAAACTCTGATTTGCCAAGCTCAAGACTGGGATAAAGGGATAAAGTCAGTACCAGTAAACCCTATGTTCTGAAAGTGAGAAAGGGACAGCTCCCCCAGAAGAAATCAGGATAATTCACTAAGAAGGAAAAATGAAAATTGAGAAGGAAAAACAACAAAGTTCACTACACACTATCTTGTTTCATATCCTGAAATAGGAAGGGGAGTTAAGGACTTCTTTTCCAAAACCTTGAAGGTTAAAATAAAGCTAACATTTGGAACATGCCTTGTATTATACTATATCTGTCAGGAATGCTTTTGACTGCAGGTAACTAAATAACCAACAAATACCAACTTAAACAACATAAAATTCATTCTTCTCACAGAGAAAATGAATGATTTTTAACTCTGATTCATAAGTTTAACAGTGTCGGGTCTCTGGCTTGACAGCTCTGACAGTACATCCAGCAAGGTGGTCACACCAACTCTAAGTAGCATACCTTCAAAATCAGGAAGCAAAAGGCAGTTTAGAGCAATTTGTATACATCTTTCTGATCTAGTAGAGAGATCTCATTCCCAGAAACCTTCAGAAGACCTCTCTTTACCTCTCATAGCCAGAGCTGGGTCACATGGCCACATCCGGCAGCGAGAGATATTGTTACCTGCTTTTACAGGCTCTGGAGCCGGAGGCAGGCCAAAGGGAGTCATGGCTCTGAGTATCAGCAGTTTCTACCATAAATACGTTAGCAAGTCTGGTTTTGACTCCTCTTCCTTCCACCCAACCAAATAAGCCTCCTTGCCCTATTAGATCTGAAGAGAATAGGTTTTGACTCCTTTACCTCAGGACCCCCATAATATTTCAAAAGAATAATCAGACCTTTTCAAAATAGCAATTGAATTGTAAACTCTACAGAAAGAAAAATCAAAGATGATGTTTATGTACCATAGACACTAGCACAGAACCTAGCAAATTGCAGACAATAAATATTTTAAACTAAACCAAGTGTCCTGCTCAGAGATAGTCATTTTTCTATTGAACGTCAATATTAATCACAGATGAAAATTTACCTATTTGGTCTTTACAGTTTTACCTTTTAGTAGCAACTGCTGTTAGTTCACACACACATGGGGCCATTTTACTGGATTTTAATGTGTTGGTTTGCTTGCTGTTTCTCTGTTCAACAATCAAGTGGAAGAGGAGCAAATTTCATTAGCCATGTGCTCTAATCCAGTGGTTCCCAAACTTCCCATGGAGAGACTATATCAAAATCACTCAGGAAGCTCAGCATAATACCCTCTAGTTCCATCCACGTCATTGCAAATGGCAAGATTTCATTTCTTTTGACAGCTGCATAGTATTCCATTGTATATATATACCACTTCTTCTTTATCCATTCATCTCTTGATGGACATCTATGTTCTTTCCATAGTTTGGCTATTGTGGACATTGCTGCTATAAACATTTGGGTGCATGTGCCCCTGAGGATCACTACCTTTGTATCTTTAGGGTAAATACCCAGTAGTATGATTGCTGGGTCATAGGGTAGCTCTATTTTCAACTTTTTGAGGAACCTTTTACTTACAGATTCCAACTCACCAGCCTCAGAATTTCTGCTTCCATGGGCTCCAGGTGAAACCTTGGTAATTGCATTTTTTTAAAGTTTCCAATTTCAACTGAGTTTTGAAATGCTAGTCAAACAAATCAAACTAATCAACTCAAATAGACTAAACAGCTCTATTTTCATTCACACTTTGCAGTCTAGTAGGCAACCTGCTGTCAAAGGTCTGCCCAGCAACCCAGTGACTACTTTGTTTAACTGTTGAGAGACCCCAAACAGTTGAAATCCTTCCAAAAAGATAGGGAATGTCTCATTCATGGGGCCTTTTTGAGATGGTAATTTTAATGGCTGGCATATAGACAATAAGATTTGCCAAGCTCTGTGTCTTCCCAGAAACCAGTCCAAAGAAAATTCATAAACCAAAGTCATCAACTGTCTCTGCCTCCCCAGCAGGCATCTCTCACCCCCACTCCCTGGACACATGATCCATATCAATGACGAACACTAAAACATCAGCTTTCATATACTCACGCTTAGTCGGATACATGAAAATTCCTCTTTGCTCTTATCCACTTAGATTTAATGTTTTGCCCAATTTTCCCAGCTCAACAGTTTGCAAAATCTTTGAGATTCCCCCCCACCACTCCAACTCACAGCTCTTTGCTCCACTTTATATTGGAGGCCTAGTGACCCAGAATATCCAAGTGAGCCAAACATCACAATAACATTCATTTATCCAGCCAACAGAAAGAATGGTCTGCCTCAGGGTGCATTATTTTTCCATCTGCCCAGTAAACACAGTAATGTACAGCAAGAAAAGCAAATGTTTCTTGCAAACTATATCTAAATCCCTGAGCACTAAGATACAACATTTCTTGTCCTTTAGAATTAGGTTGTTTTAATCAAAGCAGAATTGTCTGTACCTAACATCTATCCCCCTGAAACATTGGTATTTGACCCTATCATTCTACAAAACACACAAGTGACATACAAAAAGGAGTCTTCACCCAAGCAAGACAGGCAAATCCCCAGGTGGTTAGGACAATAGCCAGTGTTTTCAGCCTTTGATACTTCCTCTTGAAGAAGAAACAAAAAGACAGATTGATTTCCCCCACTGAACAAATGGTAGGCCTCCACCCAAGGACCTCTAGTCCTGAGGAGATTGTCAATCAAAAGGTAAATCCTGGCTCTTGACTGCTCTCTTCACTTATCTTCCCTCCCTCCCTCCTACTTTCAGTTAACTGGAACATCAAAAGAATAACAATTCAGCAACACAATATGGTTAACAAAATGTGATCTCAATACTCACCAAGGAAACAATTTCCCCACTGTACTTAATATTCCTTGTATCTTCCTGGATATGTTCTGCTTTCCTTTGGGCTACATGTTCAAAGAATAAAGAATCTAGATGTACATGAGTGTAACAACTGGGTTTGGGACCTATTAAGGAAAACAGCCTAATGTTCCATAGTTTCAGGAACCTAGGAAGCTGGATGGGGGTTGGGAGCAACGTGACAAAACAACACTTCCTTTAAACTACCAAAGTGATACACACTGAGTATTGAGCACAAAGAAATAAGCTAAATTACAATAAGAGATGTGACAATTAGACATTAGAAAAAAATGTTTTATTAATCAATGTTAGTTGTTGAGCATAGTTATGATTATCTGAGAAAATAGACTCAGAGATTTCCTCAGATTCTCACAGGTAAGTATGTGGTAAAGTCAGGATTTAAGCCCAGGCCTGACAGACTCCATGGAGAGTTGGGTAGTTTTATGGAGAGACATGGAAAGAAATAGTAAAAGAAAACCTCACTTCATTCTCTCAACCTCATTAGCGAGACTGTTATTAGGACTTTATTTCAGTCCCCACCCTCCTCTCATCAGGATGGCCATGTTTTGCTACCTTTTTTTTTTTTTTTTTTTTGGCCAGTAGTTATAACAAAGTTTTAGGATAGAATATCTAGGGTTGTTATGGCCAGTCAATGGAAAACTATATAAATTGTACTATTATAAGACCGTATTATTGTAAAACAAGATTGGCTTCTGCCCCTAGGGTCTTCCTCCCTGTGGGATGACTATACATCTTGCCCTATTGACATTAGGTTCAGTCACATAACTTGTTTTACCTCTTCTTGCAGGGGGTTTGTGCATCCTTACTCTAGGGAACTCAGGAGCACCCACGTGAATTTCTTTGGCCAGTGAAATATAGGCAGAAGTAATGCATGTCGATGCATTCTTACTTCCAAATAAGAACTTTTAGAGCCAGTTCATGTCCACCATGTCTTGTTTTCTTTTGTCGTAGGTGGTCAATGACCCAAATAGAAGCTGCTCTGTTGGCCTCAGTAGAGGAGTGATAAGAATATCAAGTGGAATCATAGGCAACCTATGATGAATATTCAGTGTGAGCACAAAGTAAATCTTTGTTGTTATCACCATTAAGACTTCAGAGTCATTTGTTACTGCAACACAAGGTAGTATAATCTGACTGATAAGAGAAAGTGATCCTGATATCTGCATTCCAAGGCTTCCTCAGTGACTGTCCTAAACTAGAGTATTTGGAGCCAATACAGGATGGGTGACTACTTCATCATGACTTCTTGATCCAAATGACTTGATCCAAAGCACTTGATCTAAACTATTTCAACCAAACCCCTTCCTCTAAGTCCTACAAATCTGGGTTAGGAGTAAAAAACATAATATTTTAATCTATATATAGAATGCCTCCACCGGTTCTGCTTAAAAAACAAAAAAAAACCTATGAAAACACTGCCTAGAACTGGACACAGTCCTTAAGACTTAGTCAATGCGGGCGCCTGGGTGGCTCAGTGGGTTAATGCCTCTGCTTTCGGCTCAGGTCATGATCTCAGGGTCCTGGGATCGAGGCCCGCATCGGGCTCCCTGCTCAGCGGGGAGCCTGCTTCCCCCTCTCTCTCTGCCTGCCTCTCTGCCTCCTTGTGATCTCTCTCCCTCTGTGAAATAAATAAATAAAATCTTTAAAAAAAAAAAAAAAGACTTAGTCAATGCTATTATAATCAATCAGACATGGGTTCTAATTCACCACATGTGAGATTTGGGCCATATTACTACCTGTCTCTTCAAATTATGGTTTACTTATTGGTAAAACAAGGACCATAATGGTATTGTGGGGAGTGTGGACTCAGAGAGGTATCAAGAAAATGCAACTCAAAACCACAATGAGCTAGCACCTCAACTGGCTAACATGAGAGTACCGAAAGATAAGAGGTAAGAAGTGTTGGGGGAGCTGCAGAGAAAAGGGAACTCTTACGTACTGATGGTGGGAATGTATATTGGTAAACAGTATGGAGGTTCCTTACAAAATTGAAAACAGAGCTACCATATTATTCAGCAATACCATTTCTGGGTATATATTCAAAGGAAACCATCTCAAAAAAATACCTTTACCCCTATGTTCATTGTAATATTATACACAATAACCAAGACATGGAAGCAATCTAAGTGTCTATAAATGGATAAATGGATAAAGAAAATATTATATATATATATGTATATCTACAAACACACACATAAATGTGTGTGTAATATTTTATATATTATATATGGAATGGAATATTATTCAACTATTAAAAAGAAGGATATTATGCCATTTGCAATAGCATGGATGGACCTTGAGGGCATTATGTTAGCAAAATAAGTCAGAGAAAGACAACTACTATATGATCTCACTTACATGTGGTATCTAAAAAAAAAAAAATCACTGCTCAGAAAGAGAGAACAGATTGGTGATACAGGTAAGGGGTACAGTGGGGGAAATTACTGAAGGTGGTCAAAAGGCACAAACTTTATTTATAAAACAAATTCTAGGAATGTAATATACAAGCATAGTGACTATAGTTAACAATACTGTATCATATATTTGAAAATTGCTAAGGGAGTAGATCATAAAAGTTCTCATTAGGAGAAAAATAACTGTAACCTAATGAGGTGATGGGTATTAACTAAACTTGTTGTAGTAATCATTTCCTAATATATACATATATCAAATCATTACAATGAACAACTTAAATTTATGCAATATTTTACATCAGTTATATCTCAATAAAACTAGAAAAAATAAACAAACACTCTAAAATGCATTGAATAAAAGAGAGGTATTGTGGGAATAAAATGAGGTAAAGTACATAAAATCCTTGCCTGCACCTGCCACGTGGTTAAAGTACTCAACAAATGTTAATTACTTTTATGAACAAAGGCACTGCAGGGTATAAGAGGATAAATCACAGTCTAATAGAGATGACAAAATATAATCATAAATAACTATAATAAAAGCAAAATGTTTTAAATTCTTTGAGAGTGCCACAGATGGAGTGCTACTGAAGAACAGAGGAGGAAAGACAAGTGTAACTGGAAAGGAAGGAGAGAGAAACCAGCGAAGACTTCACGGAAAGTTGACATTTGAATTGGGCCATTTACATTTTTCAAGATCCTTTAAATATGGATCTATAATTTACATTTTTCCCAGACTTTAGCTGCAAGAAAATTGTTTTTCTTGAAAATTTGCAATCCTTCCCTTTAATAGATAGTAAACTGTGATATATCATGCTCCTTTTCTCTGCATTTGAGTGAAAGATCTGGATAAATATAATGTTTAATTTGGAGAATCATCTCAGACTCTGTCCCCCACCACCGCCTCTCTTCCTTAGTCTTCTGATTTTGCCCTTGGTCATTTTTTACTACCTTATGTATACCTCATGCCTGTTTTTTTATCATAAGCTTCCTCAAGTCCATTCTTGCACATTGGTAGAGTACGTGTTTTAAATAAATAAAATATGTTTTTATCTACTTCCTGGGCTCTCTTTAGCCTTTTTTTTTGGTAACTTGTTTAAGGATAGAGGAGATTACTCATTCTTTTGTGGCTTATCCAGTAAAATAAGTAAAATAAGCAAGGCTATAATGTATAGGTACCAACACCATTAGCATTTTTGTCAGTTGATAAAAAGGCAATCCATACAAAAACATATTATCGGGAAAACAAGAACCCAACAGACTTATTTGTATGAATTGACCATTTGAAACTCTGAATTACTAATTTCATTGTAGTCATTGATGTAATGCTCTTTCATAAAACCTAAAGGAAATGTCTAAAAGGATTTTTAAAACTAAAATGGCCGACCTGATAATCACATCCATCAGTAATTGTTAACAGAGTGGCAAGATAATACATCCCTGCCAAAATTAAACTTTCATTCAGAACGAGTAGTAAAGAATTGCAGAGAAAGCTTTCTGTTCATTAAAACACAACATGTTTACTACACAATGAGGAATTGTTCTCTGGCAAAAAGAGATTGGAAAACAGTTCACCAGTAACTTGTAGCTCAGTTTTTTAGAAACTTTTGTAGAAAATTACATATCTTTCTTATGTAACTTAAGATTTGCAGTAATAAAGTACCATGTCCATTTCATAGCTCACCTTTGTCAATGCTTATTTATAAAGAAAAATAGAAAATAAATGGAAAAATGCCCATATCCCAAAGATAACCACTATTGGGCTTTGGTTTATGACACTGTTTTACAAGCTATTTAAACTTTGTTCATTAAAAATTATTTTATGAATATGTTCCCATATCAATACATCATTATTTTCCCTTACTACATGGCATTCTATCATTTAAATTTCACATAATATATTTAATAAATCCCCACTACTAGGGATTTTGGATAGTTCACTTACTGTGAATATCATAATACAATTGTCTTTACGTATATATAATTGCTTCTTTCTGAGAATTTCCTTTAAGTGGTATTTTCTATGTCAAAACAAAGCACATGTTTAGGGCTTTTGATACAATTTCCCAAAACCCATTTATATGCTATAAGCACTATAAGAAACTATTGACATTTCCTCGTGCTCTCTAGGACAGAATATTATCAATGCTTTTTAAATGTTGGTTCTTATAACACATATGTTTTAATTTCTGAGTAAGTCTTTCTTCCTTAAAGATTAGGTAGCTCCAGAGCATGAGATTCACCCAAGAATTCTCTCAGACGTAGGAGCTTACAGTGTAGTCATAATCATGTTTTTTCCAAGAGTGGGAGTGTGTAGCACAAGTCTATATCCTTCATCGTGGGCTTATTAACCTGGCATTACTGCAGAGTTGCCCGACCTGCTTCTGGGATATCTTACAAGGCATGTCACCAACAGTTTGAATAGACTGGTGGAGTCAGCCTCTACCCAGCCTCTCAGGTAAAGTGCCACTTCACTAAACTAGATGATACCCAGGTACCAGCAGTTTACGTAGTGGTATCCTGCTATGTCAGAAGGATTGAAGCACTCTTCATCATAAGGGCTGTAAAGGAAGAGTCTTATTCATTCCTGAGATTTAGAAGGAAGAACTTAACCTTTACACTTAAGTATTTCCGACGTGTAAATTAAAAGGAAACCGGTTGCAATTATAAATGAGCATTGTGAAACATAAGTTGTGAATACCATTTAAATCAACCATGAATATTTCTGTATCTCTAAAGGGTCTGTATTAAAACCTTTCCTTCCCCATGATTAGAATTATCAGGCAAAGGTATTTACCTTGATTCTGTAATTCTGAAACAACAAAAAGCTCCCCTAGCGTTTTGTGATAAAGAAAATGGGAAATGGGAAGCATGCCCTTTAAATACCAACTTCTAATTGCAAAGATGTGAATATGTAAATCCAATTACATACATTTAAGGATTAGATATTAATTGGATCTGCCTTGATATAAATTGCAAACTTAATTCTTTTATTAGAAGATCATCACTTTCCATTTGGCATTTGATAATAACTGACAAAATATCACAGCTTCTCTCTTGCTCTGAGATTTGTTGAGGCAACATTATAGCTCATACAGATTAAATATCTTTGTCCTGAACTCTGGAGCCATTAGAATATGTGCTAACACTTTACTTGAAAGGAATAAAGAAGTGATCATACCACGATGACCTCTTAATCACTGGACATTTAGACGCAGCCACGCATCCTAATCGGCTGACAGGTAGTAAGGAATGGTCAGGTGGTAGGAGACAGAGTTCTCTCATCAACAATTTAAAGAACACCCTTTAGGGACGTGCTCGTCTTGGCTTCTGCCTCACCGATACCACACAAGCATTTGAGACTCACCGACATCCTTCTACATTCTTCTCTATCACTTCTTATAATAATTTGTTGATACCAATTATGATGGCTAAGTGATGCCCTGATTCCTGGTAAACATTATTTCTGGATGTGTCTGTAAAAGTGTTTCTGGAAGAGATTAGCATTTGAATTGGTGAAGTGAGTAAAACAGACGACCTTCCCCAGTGTAGGTGGGCATCACCCACTCACTGAGGGCCCAAACAGAACCAAAAGAAGGGGCAAGAGTGAATTCACCTTCTCTCTGTTTGAGCTAGAGCTTTCATCTTCTCAAACACACCACTCCTGATTCTCAGGCCTTTGTACTTGGACTTAATCACACCACCAGCTTTTCTGTTTCTCCAGATTACAGAAAGTAGGCTGACAACTTCTTGGTTATCATAATAACACAGTCCTATTTCTATGATAAATATCTCTCTAAGTACATAGATAGACAGATAGAGGCAGATATAGAAATAGAGGAATACATATCACCGAGATCACTAAGCGTAAAAGACATGATTAGACTCTTCTGGTCATTTGAGCATTGGAGGGAGTAACACTTAGTCACCTTCAGAGTCCTTAATCCAAGATCATATATATACAATATCTTATTGAATACCCTCTCTAATATATATATGAGATACTATACAATGACATACTAAATACTAAAATACTATAATATATATCTCTTACATAGATATTATGTATATCTATGATACACGCTAATAGATATCTCATATATCTATTATACACTATAATAGGTATCTATATCCATTTTATAATATATGCCAAAACGTGAGGAGCAGTTGCTAAGACCTTGAGGAGAAGCAGGTTTGGTGTGTTCTAGAAACAGAAAAGAGATCCACATATCCTCTGGGGCACATGGAGGAGGCAGGGAGGGTAAAAGGAAATACCCTCAGAGTGGTAACTAGAGGGAAAACCATCTAGGTCCTCATAGGTAGTGGTATGGATGTTAGTCCAGGTGACACTTCCAGTTAGAAAATTTGAGCAGATTTGACTTCTATTTTTAAAAATCACTCTGGTTTCTGAGTAGAGAAAAGACAACCAAGAGGCTAGCAGTGCAAACAAGAAGACAGTTAAGTGACAGCTGAAATTATTCAGGCAAGAGATGCTGGTTTGGGACTGGGCAGAGGAAGCAGAAGATAGAGGCAACAGTATTTGTTGATCCGAAATGGGAAAGAGAGAGAGAAATTGAGATGACTTCTAGGGTTTTGGCCTGAGCAACTAGAAGAATGTGTTGTGATTGACTGAAAAGGAAGACTAAGAGAGAAGCAGGTTGGGAAATTCATTTTTTTAGACATTTTAGTTTGAGATAAGTACTTAATGTCAAATGGAGATTTGGAGTGGGAAGGTGGCTAATGTTTAAAGTTCAGAGGTGAAATCAAAGGCTGTGTATATTTCGGAGTCACAGATGGCATTTAAAGTATAAGAGTAGATGAGATCAACAGAGAAATTGAAGATCTTTGAGATCACCAAAGGAATGATTTAGATGTAGAAAAGATCAAATCCTCTACCCAGAGACATTCCAATTTATAGAAATCTGAAAGATGAGGGCAACTTAGCAGAGGATACTGAGAAATAGTCCAATGAGGTATGAGTAAGAAAATCTCTTAGTATAAATAAAAACATAGTACTATACCTATAATTAGCCATTAATCATTATAGGTAATTTACTCTACCTGGGCTCTGTGACAACATGTAGACGAAATAAAAATGTTAACTGCTCTCTAAGAGAGCACATTGAATAGCTACACTAGTCAGTCTCCTAGAAGGTCTATCAACGAGTCTATCGATGAGTCCTATCAACATTCACATCCCATGTAATCCCCTCTCCTTGAGTATGGACTGGACCTAGTGACTTACGTCCAATGAATAAAATAGAGTAGAAGTAATGGGAGGTCACTTCTAAGATTTAGTAACAGAAGACTGAGACTTTCATCGTGCTGACGTTCTCTCTAGCTCTTCTTACATGCTTCCCCTGATAAAGACGACCACTTAACAAAGGACTGGGGTAACCGCTAGACAATCAGACAATAAGGAACTAAAACCCTCTGTCCAACAGCCCTTGAGTAAACTGAATTCTCCCAACAACTATTTGAACGAGCTTGGAAGCAGATCCTTCCCCAGTGGAACCTTAAGATGAGATCACAGACTCAGTCTGTGCACCTCAATCAGCACCTTGATTGCAGCCTATGAAAGGCTAGGAAGCGATTAAGCCCTGATTTGATTTCTGATCCACAAAAACCATGAAATAAGAAATGTAGTTTTAAGCCCTGACTAGATTCCTGATCTGCAGAAACGGAAATCATAAATGTGGTGTTGAGCCACTAAATTTTGAGTAATTGGTTATTCGGCAATAGATAACAAATGCAGTAGGGAAAATAAGACAATTCAGAGATCTCTACAGAACAAAGCAGCATTTATTTAAACTCCCTTCCCCCATTCTTATTTCAGGCATCTAACGCTCTATGATAATAGTCATAATAATCTTAGTATGAATCATCATCATCATCGAGTCAACTTTCTTCTGATATAGTTGCAGTTTGGGTCTTATCTAAGATTGAAGAATGAAAATAACCAGTGAACGCGTCAGAAGAAAATTTTTGAATAAGAACACTTTCCTAGCGCCCCTGAATTAATACTGCAGAACATAGCCAGATTCTGCTCCTGGTTTAAACACTTTAAATCATCTCATTTGTCTTGAAACTCCTCTCTCCTCTCCTGCTGACTTTTCAGCTAGTCCACCCCCACCTTGGTGACATAACTCTAATTTAAGCTTCTTTCAAAACCCATTATGATTTCCACTTCACTGCCCTTGAATGCCGATGAATTAAGATACCAGCATAATTAATGGACCACCTTGCTAACACTATTTCTTCTTCATATCATGAGGAAATGTCAAGTCTCATTTCTTTTGGAAATCAACATTAGTAACAGATTTCACTGTCATTTATAAATCAGTTAAGAAATAAAAAGATAAAGACATACAGAAATATTAAATATTAATATTAAAATATTTATTCACACAATAATCATATAGGCTTCTAAATAGTTTTCTTTAAAAAGAATAAGGGGACCGTGATGGTTAATTTTATGTGTCAATTTGATTGGGCTAAGGGATGCCCAAAGAGCTGATAAAAGATTATTCCTGAGTGTGTCTTGGAGGATGTACCTGGAAGATACTGAGCATTTGAACTGGTAGACTAAGTAAAAAAAGATCACCTTCACCAGTGTAGGTGGACAGCATCCACTCCATTGAGGACCTGAAGAGTACAAAAGGTGGAGGAAGGGCAAATTTGATCTTTATACTTGAGCTAAGACATCCATCTTCTCTCCCCTAGAACACTGACATGGTTGCTTCTAAAGCCTTCAGATTCAGACTGAATTACACCACCGGCTTTCCTATTTCTCCAGCTTGCAGATGACAAGGCATGGGACTTCCTGGCAGACAGTGCTTCAATTTCTCTGGAGAATCTAACACAGGGATTCCTTGTTCCCAAACAATAGTAGACTGAGTTAATGCAGATCAATTACTACAAATAACCATAGAAACTCTGGATAAAATACACCAAAAAACTATCTTAAGCATTGTGGCTGGATGCAAAACAAAATACAATAAACTCTTCTTTTTTCCTGGTTAAAATAAGAGGGAACATAAATACAGAGAGGAAGTGTAGCAGGTTGCTCCATTCCGGGGAGATTTTATTCCAGGATAAATGGCGTTCCTGGAATTAACCTGATAGGGGAGGGCGGAAGCAATAGCATGCTGGAATGCAGATCCTAGAAGCTGCAGGCTGAGGTTTCAAAGCTCTAGATGGAGCAGAAGCCATGTGGATTAGTTTTCCGTGGCTGCTGTAACAAACTTGGTAGCTTAAAACAACAGAAATGTATCTCTCATTGTTCTGAAGGCCAGAGGCCTGATATCAGGGTGGCAGGAGGACCTGCTCCCTCAGGAAGCTTTCAGGAAAAATCTGTTCTTGGCCTCTTCCTACTTCTGGTGACTGCAGGCATTCCTTAGCTTATAGATGCATCGCTCCAGTCTCTGCCTCTGTAAAGGCCTTCTCCTCTGTATGTCCCTGCATCTTCTACTTTTCCAACTGACTCATATCTCCCCCTGCTTTTCTAAGGAAACTTGTCAATGGATTTAGAGACCTCCTAATTATCCAAGATGGCCATCTCATCTCAAGATCCTTAATTTAATCCCAGCAGGGATGCCTTTCCAAATAAGGTAATATTTACAGGTTCTAGGGATCAGGACATAGACATATCTTTGGGCCAATCTTTCAGCCCATCATTCCACAGTCTTAACCTAAGAGACAGAAGCTGAAAAGTCACCTTTGCATAAGGTGAGAACTCTCAAAGCATAACCCCATCTATAGGAAAAAAGGATTAGAAAAATTATACACAATAAGTTAAAAACTTATAAGAAATGTGGCTGTCTATTCCAGGCACTGGGTGGGGAAGAAATAAACACACTCTTTTTTTTTAAGATTTTATTTATTGGGCACCTGGGTGGCTCAGTGGGTTAAAGCCTCTGCTTTCGGCTCAGGTCATGATCTCAGCGTCCTGGGATCGAGGCCCGCATCGGGCTCTCTGCTCAGCAGGGAGCCTGCTTCCTCCTCTCTCTCTCCCTGCCTGCCTCTCTGCCTACTTGTAATCTCTCTCTCTGTGTCAAATAAATAAATAAAATCTTTAAAAAAAAAAAAAGATTTTATTTATTTATTAGAGAGAGAGAGTGAGAGAGCGTATGAGAAGGGAGAAGGTCAGAGGGAGAAGCAGACTCCCCATGGAGCTGGGAGCCCGATGCGGGACTCGATCCTGGGACTCCAGGATCATGACCTGAGCTGAAGGCAGCGACCCAACCAACTCAGCCACCCAGGTACCCCGAAATAAACACCTTCTAAGAGAAATATGAAAAACAGAAATGCCAAGGCTATACCACATGTAGGAGTGATATACAAATGTATGCTTCGTAGGTGGTATGAATTATAAGCCTAGAAGTTGACATAATTTTTCCAGAACCCATGAAAAGCCCAAATCACTACACAAGCAAGTGTAAAATCACTCTGTAAGGATTCATCCACAATTCCAGGAACACAGAATTCCCACAGAAATTATTTGACTTCAAGGAAACTGGAAGACCTAGGGTCCAGTTTCAAATGTGCACCTGATCTATGATACTACTAAGCAGTGTGGGCCCTGGTCCCCTACTTTTATAATGCAGGCTCTGCTATGCCCCAGGACAGACCTCCTAGGGATATCATGAGCAATTAAAAGGCTATGTGTAGAAAGATACTGTTTATAAGTATACATACAAAAATACAAAATACATATAATGATCAAATTTCTGTGCACATTTTCCCTTTAACCCAACATGTACAGTGGTAAAAGTTGAAAGATTCTTCTGAATAACTTCTCTGGTCTGGATCCATTTGGAAGAGATTGTTCTGTGCCATAGGACACAAGAACAGCAATATAAATGTGAGCATTTTTCACCTTTACACATCAAATGAAAAGATTTTTAATATTTAGAAACTCACTGACATTCCCCCTAGAAAGTCATTTCCAAATACCCTTTAAAAAGTGAATGTGTAATGGAAAATTTAACTTTCCTATTCACAGCTTCATGTCACCATATTTCCTTACTTTTAAAAATCAATAGATGCTATTAATCATTTCTTTCAATACCCAGAGATTTCAGATGCCTTTAAAGGTGAGCTGCAAAAGTTTGGGAAGGGTATTCATGGAAAGACTAGAGGAGAAAAACTACCCCATGAGTTACAGATAATCACAGGCATTGTTACTTATTAAGATTATTGTCATGTCTCTTGGGGCTCCAGATAGAGACCTCAGACTTCAGAAGTATCACAATAAACCAGTATAACCCTCAAATAATAGATAATGAAATCCTTATAATGGAAGTCAGACTCTTAAAAAAGGACTTTGCTCTCTGACTCATAGTCCAGGGACAGGAATACCTGGGGGTTGATTGCTGCTGCCTTTAATATCATTCTCCTTTTTGTTTTGTGCACATCCCTATCGTCAATGTGGTAATGCCATAGTCAGGAGGGCAGGAAAGCACCCCCAAAAGAAGGCTGAGCCCTAAGAGGCATTCTAACAGGGAGGTGCTCTTTTCCCTGAGAGGGTCAGAAAGTGGATCACAAGAGAACTTCTGCAAGATAGTACTGACTTTATTCTAGAGAGGTCCCCGTGTGTCCATATTTACACTGTAATATATTTGGAAGCATCAAACAAAGACTAATTTCAGCAAATTTACAGGTTAGAGCAGTGGTTCTCAAACTATAGTAGGCATTGGAACCCTCTACAGAGCCTGGTAAAACCCACCCCCAGAATTTCTGATTCAGTATGTCTGGGGCAAGCCTGGATAATCTGCATTTTTACCAACTCCCCAAAGTTTCTGACTCAGTAGGTCTGGGGTGGGGTGACAGTTTGCATTTCTTTCAAGTTCCCAGGTGACGTTCATGTTACTAATGCAAGGACTACACTTTGAGAACCATTAATTTGAAGTACGGAGCTTTTGACTACTTATCAATAACTCTTTAAAACAAAGATCCCATTTTTGTGCTCTCAGTAAAACCACCATTGGAATGAAGACTTCAGTGGAGGGGCGCTTCGGTGGCTCAGTGGGTTAAAGCCTCTGCTTTCGGCTCAGGTCATGATCTCAGGGTCCTGGGATCGAGCCCCGCATCAGGCTCCCTCCTTGGTGCGGAGCCTGCTTCCCCCTCTCCCTCTGCCTGCCTGTCTGCCTGCTTGTGATCTCTCTCTCTCTCTCTGTGTCAAGTAAAAAAATAAAACCTTTAAAAAATTTTTTAAAAATTAAAAAATAAAAAATAAGAAAGACTTCAGTGGAGACCAAGTACCAAAATACTAAAGAATAAATGAAGACAAGCATTGTAAGGTCGATAATGGCAATGACAACCAGCCCTGTTATTATCAACCAGGCATTTTCTGTAACCCTCACTGCAACCCTTTAAGGTATATAGTACTTTTTTTCCATTTTTCAGATAAAGAAACTGAAGCTCAGATCTTTCTGAGTACAAAACATGTATTTTTTTCCATGCCACTTGACTGGTAAGAAATGACAAGATTATGACCAGCGTCCCTAGCTAAAGCTTTCAAAAGTCAGTTTCCTACAGACAAGGTATTATTGGTTTACCCTAGAATAGCACAAAAAGGAATAGCAGTGTATTAATACCCAGTATCAACTGATGACGGACCAAATCAAATAGTTCAGTATACCTTATAAAGTTGTCCCCCATGTTGTTGCCATAATTCTCTTAGTTACTATACTTAAAAAACTCCAAGTTAAAGAATTTTTCCATATACTACTAAGGGCCCAAACAATATTGAAGGCTTGGTCCTAGGGCCCTGTGAAAAGATTAGCCTCACTGGGGTAGACCACATTATGAGGTCTTCATAGAATTTGCGCTACAGAGCTTAATGCCCTCTGAGTCCATTATGAAAGCCATGCTTGTCTCTACTGGAAGCAGCATCTGTAGCTTTGGGAAGTGAAGTGAAGTCAACTGTAATCAAAACAAAGCTTTTTCTTTCCTCTCATTTATGTTCACGGACAGAAGCGATCGGAATTATTGAACTCAAGCCAGATGACAGCTGGCTAAAGACAGATGTCTTTCTCTAGTGCTAATCAGTAGTGATAAATGTATTGTCAGCTTAGGACATGTGGATGGGGCACTTGAACACATTCTGAAGAAAATGCCTTGGCACAAGGTACACGTGACTCAAGTGTTGAGAAGGTAGGAGGAAACACAAAGAAAGTGCAAAGGGCACGTGTAATAGAGCTCCCCCTGTTGAACTGGAAATCCTATTTCGCCTGGGTTAAATTTTTGGATAACCCTTAGGAAGTGGCCAGTGTTATAACAAGGCACCATCTTTTGGTTGACAGAGGAGAACAACATGAGAACAGAAATAGACTCTTCAGAGTGAATTAATTTATTCAACCAGGGAGGAGGAGAAATCACCTCCAACTAGGGCGACGTCAAGTGGTAATTAAGAGTAACTCTCCATGCTGTGGGCTGAGTGACATCTGGTGCCTATCCTGGAATCCAAACAAGTCATCAGTAAGACACCTTAATTAGTGCACAAACTCCAGACCTCACGACAGTATTGCTGGATCCCCAGAATAGGGCAAGAGGCCAAATTTCGACGCTTACCCCTTTTTCAAATTTAAAAAAATCATGCTACTCTTTTCTCTGAAAAGGTGGAATATTCCCTTTTCCCTTTGGGTGGCATGCCAAATAAAGGCTTTCACATTTCAAATAGTTATTGATTGAACTGATTTATGAATAAAAGGAGATAGAGGCAAATTATTAGATGGGTTTTCCTCCTGCTGCTGCTGATTTGATGTGAAAATGCTTTTGCATCTAAGCCAAAACAGCTCAAGTCTGCTGTCTAGAGCTGGTCTCTTCCCCCACAGAAAAACCCATTCCTCTGAGCCATGTCACACTATCGCTCCAGGCAGATAAGAGAGACACGCTCCCTATGCCACATTCAATGGCAAGGTGACACTCTTTAGATGGAGCTGAGTCCTACTCCCAGGGAAATTTCCAGACTTAAAACTCAAAAGACATGATTAATCTGTTGAGAAAAGCTGCCCAGAGCTAGGAGTAAAGACAGCTGGGTTTTAGGGGCAGCTCTGCCGCTCACTATTTACTATAAACTAATTTATTCTAAGCATACTCTGAAAAGGATTTGAGGTGGCAGCCAGTAATTCATTGTGTGTCTTGGACAATGCTTTTGAGTTCTCTGGGCCTCAGGTTCTTTATCAGTCCACGTGACTAGATGGGGCATGCTCTCAGGGCACTTCCAACATTCAATCTCTCTGATCAATTATCAGCATCACCAAAGTGATTTATATTTGCTCAGCAATTTGGAATTTGACTTTCATACACATCATTCCTTTCATTGACCTTCACAACTATCCTAGTTGGCAGTCATGACAGGTGAGAAAAGAGATAATCAAAAAGGTCAATAACAACTTATTATTATTTGTCAGAATTATACCCCAGTTTTTCCACTAAGATCCTGAAATTTGAAAAATATAACAGGCTACAGATGATTCTATGAGAAGGTAAGTTCTAGTAATCTTCACCTCACCACTCACTGACTGAACCTTCATACCTTCGTCTGCTTAATAAGAAGGCTGGACTGGAATATTTTAGTGTCCTTTCCAGTTTCACTACTGGATAAATCAATGAAACACAGAGCAAGTTATTCGGCATCAAGTCAACCTCTGATGTGGTCTTTGCCTTGATGAACTGCCTACTACAAATGTCCAAATTTCTACAAATCTGAGGACCACTCTCTGCTCTCACAGGAATAACAGCTCTTACATCTCCCATTGAGTCTATGACCCTTTGTATTGTAAGTTACTCAGTATCTCAATATATAAGATACCAAATTGCATCTTGTAGGACAGGCTTCCTCCAATTATCTACCTCTCTCCATCCAGTTGCAGGTGTCTGTGCTACACTTTCTAAATACCTGCCCATCCATACTTCAACTTCATGCTATCATTCAAAGCCAGTCGTTCCCCTTCTCCGCCATCTACATACCATTTTTTCTCTCTCTCTTTTACAGCCTGTGAGTTTGGCAGAGTAGGTGAAGGCCTATTTTTCTGTCACTGTGGCAAATGTGAAACCAGCAAGTTCAGATGTGAGCTGGCTAGTGGAACCCAGGTACCAAATGGTAGAGTTAACGTTAAAAAACACTCTACCTGGGCGCCTGGGTGGCTCAGTTGGTTAAAGCCCCTGCTTTCGGCTCAGGTCATGATCTCAGCGTCCTGGGATCGAGGCCCGCATCGGGCTCTCTGCTCAGCAGGGAGCCTGCTTCCTCCTCTCCCTGTCTCTCTGCCTGCCTCTCTGCCTACTTGTAATCTCTCTCCCTGTGTCAAATAAATAAATAAAATCTTTTTAAAAAAAACAACAAAACACTCTACCTAATGACTAAAACCTCAAACACTTCAGCTTGTTCCAGAGAAATCTGAGGCTTCTTCTCCAACTTCTTCATTTTTCCAACAAAAGAGTTTGTATGGGTTACCTGAAGGCAAATCAGATTATCTGAGGGTCGACAAAAGATAAAAAGAGAAAAAGATAAGGTAACCAAGTATTAATGCCTTTCCTTACCACAATGATTTCCCAGATCCTGACGCTTGGCCCACTGACTTCCACCCCAGGAGTTTTCTGATATTTGCAAAAACAAGGCAAATGCTGGGACTCTGGATTATTGGAATATTCTTTATCATTTAGCATTTTAGTCAGAAAGTTCCAAATTTACCAATAAGTAGGCTTATTCTTGGATTCCCACCACTTACATATACACACACAGACATACAATGAGAGCTTTTAATCAAGGCCACAATACCAATCACCATCATGTGCCTTGTGTACACAGCCATAACCAGTCACATCTTGCTAGAAGCTGAGCAACAAGATGGAATTGCTGGGATGTCAGGGTCTAACTGGCTCTGGCCAAGAGCAGCACTTCTTACCTCTAGCACCTAAGGTGTTCTTTGAACATCTTCCAGCCACGGACATAAATTAACACCAAGTCCTCAGGGATCATTTACAAACTGAGAATAACACCTTGCACTAACACTTCCCTGGCCCAACTCTGCTCACATTCAGAGTGTCCAGCCACATGGATACACCACCCTTTCTATTCCTACCTCCATAGCAATTGCCTCCTCTCAGAAAACCTAGTCCAGGCCACATTACAAGTTCTGTGGGCTCTGGGAGCAACTTCAAGCCAGGGTCTAGCCCTTTTCCCCAAAGCACCACCACAAACATTCCCACGCTGCTGGCATATTGCTAAAACTCAGCCCCTGTTTGTTATTTCCTGCCTCAAACACTATATAATCAGCCCAGCCACTTCTGCCTGGCATTTAATTTTCTCTATGATCTTCCCAAACCAATCTCATCTCCCACTCAATGCCCTGCTGCTTTCCAAACTCCGAGCCTTGGCTGTTACAGTGCCCTGGGCATAAGCTGCCCTTTTCTCAGCTCTACTTGTAAAAGCCTCCTGTTTGTGAAGTCTCAGTTCAAATGTTTTCCCCTCTAAGAAAACTTCCATAACTGCTCTGTCATCTACAACTCTTAGTTTATGCAAAATTAATACCTCCCTCTTGTATCAACCCTCAGCACTTTTTTGCATCATTTCTGAATCTGTTATCATCTGCTGCACACAGTATAATTATTGTGAACCTGCCATGTCACTTCTTACTAGCGATGGTATAAGTGTTGATGCTTGCATTTTCCATGGCATCTACGACCATGCCTTACACATAGTCTGTGTTAGTAAACATGTATTGAATTAGACTACTCTCTCCCCAATAGCCATTACTCTACATGATCAGCCTTATTTTTCCTCCCATTAATAACGAGTTCTCGCAGAGATGGGCAACATTTTTCAAAAATAGAGAGGGGTTGTGTGCTCTGTTCACTTTACTAGGTTATATCAGGAAAACATTGACACGAATGGCTTCAAGAAAAGCATCAACAGAGATAACTTAGCACCTAAATATTCCTAGTTTTCAAGTCCAGCCTCTGACACAGTACAGAAATTTGATCATCCCTTGATATTCTCAGTGATGGGACACACTACCTCATACTGCTACTTTAGAAAGTAAAACTGTAAGTGACCTGAACAATTTTCTTTCATTGAAGGCAAAGGGTAAAAGTGCCTTCTCTCTGAACAGTTAGCCTGAGAATAATTTATGGCAGCTAATTAAACCAAGCCTGATATTTTCTATTTTTAAAGGAGCAACCAATTATTTACTCATTCATTTCCCTTGATGTGCTTAGGAGCACTTTAAAGTACATTGTCAAATGTCAAGCAGAGGTGACTGGCAGCCTGAAATTAAAGCAGTCCCTCTATGCCTTGGGCGTAGCTTCTCTTGGTCGGCTGGGCACTATGACTTAGAAATGAAACTCTGTTATGCTCTACTGCTCTCCACTTTTTTTCAGATTTCATTTTAATAACTTTATTGACATGTCAAGGTAGACAAAGTTGTCAAAGGTGGTATCAAATGGCCAAATAAATCAAAGCTTGATCTATCCTCATTTCCCATTGCTTTACTGTCTGTTTCTAACATAACCGGGATCCATTCACAAATCTCTGATGCTTTGCAGATGTCAGACAGACTTTCAGTGTCTCCTTGAAGATTCTCCCTAGCCCGTTATGGAACATATGCCTCTATTATTTCAGATATGGGAGTTTGGTCTTAAAACACTAGCCTGTAATGAAATATATTCAAAACTTTGGCTTAGCTCCTGACACAGTTGTGCATGAAAATTTTATACGGTTTGAAGATGTGAGTGACCACTTTCCACTCCTGCCACCATGGCAGACATTGCTAACTAATCACAGCCCTTATATTGGGTTTGTCCAGAGAAATAGAACCAGTAGGAGACATATGCATAAAGGGATTTATTATAAGGAATTATGATATGATATTACATGATTATAGAGGCGACAAGTCCCGAGATCTGTAGGGTGAGACCCAGGAGAGCCAATGGTTTAGCTCCCATCTGACTCCAAAGACCTGAGAACCAGAGAACCAAGACAGCTGATAGGGTCGTTTGAGTACTAATGTAGGCAGTCTTGAGATGCGGGAAGAGCCAGTGTTTTGGTCCAAGTCCAAAAGCAGGAAAAAGCTGATATCCCAGTTCAAAAGCAATCACACAGGAGGAATTCTCTTTTACTCAAGGGAGGGCCAGCGCTTTTGTTCTCTTCAGACCTTCAACTAATTGGATGAGGCTTTACTTATATTAGGGAGAGCAATCTGCTTTACCCAGTCTGCCAATTTAAATGTTAATCTCATCCAAAAACACCCTCACCGAAACACCCAGAATAACGTTTGACCAAATATCTGGACACCCCATGGCCCGGTCAAGTTGACACATGAAATTAACCATCATAGCCTTCTTTCCCAATGAGCCCAGAGGGGCTTCAGCCTTCATCAGGACTGGGCCCCAGTCTGTCACTCCCAACAACCAGAGTTGGAACAAGAGCTCAAAGCTATTTGCTATCTCAGAGTCCAGTAAAAAAGTCATACTAGGTCACTAAAAAGAATCATAAGAGCACTAGAGCTGGTCAGACCTATGGTTCATTAAGCTCAATATCCTATTACAGAGGCAACTACAAAGGAAGGGCTGAGGGAGGGATCAGTGTCCGCTTTGACACCAACCTTAAAAGCTATCTCCCTTTAGTACTTCTAATGGATCGCAGGTCATAAACTTTACCCAAGGCCATTTTGAATTCAAGTTCGCAAATGAGTAATAACTAAGCCAGCAGAAATGTTCAGGCGTGGGAAGGGGTAGAACTGGCTCTTGGCACCTGACGGATAGACATCGCACTGAGATTTCTTAACACTCCCAATGTACAAGTTGGAGGTGCATGGTGCTTTCATTTTGTTTGCTTTGCATTTTTATTTACAAAGCCATTCTTTCCGAATTCAGAATTCCCCATGGAAAACCTGTAGACACATAGTATTTTTGTCCCTTCATGGTTAACAACCAGGTACTGAGTACCTCTTGTGAGTGAAATTAGTTATTTCATTTGCAATTTCCCCATTACAAACTACACACACACGTACACACATGTGGAGTGCTTCCCTCCCAGGATAGCCTTGTGACTCCCTGTCTCAGTTACTTTGGTCTTTAGTCTTTATTAAATACCCCCTTTCCAGGGAGGCCTTCCAAGCCACCATGTCTAAAGGGGCAAATCATCCCTCCCATCCCTAATCATTATTTTCTTTTTCCTGTTTTATTCTTTTCCTTAGCACTTAACACCATCTAACATAGTCTGT
Organism: Ailurus styani; assembly: GCA_002007465.1. Lineage (NCBI taxonomy): Eukaryota > Metazoa > Chordata > Mammalia > Carnivora > Ailuridae > Ailurus > Ailurus styani. The sequence continues at coordinate 2,170,819 of LNAC01000395.1, read as the reverse complement.
ATTCTTATTTTTCTTATTTACTGTTTTTATCCATCACTAAGATGAAAGTGGGTAGAGATTTTTGTCTGTTTTGTTCATTGCTGAATTCCCAGAAACTAAAACAATGTCTAGTACATAGTAGGCATTTAGCATGTTTGTGAAATAAATGAAGTTACAAACACTCTGAAGTAAGTATCATTATTATGTTTTTGATGATATGGACATGCAAGTGCAAAAGATCAAGAAACTTGCTTGAGGTCATAAATACTTCCCCCGAAAATGAAATGACAGAAAAGAGAAGTGGGGGGGGAGAAATTACCCCAAAAATATTTTTATGCATTTGGAAACCGTTTCAGTCAGTGGACCATAGGTGCATTGTACTTTTCCTACATCTAACACACACATGGCACCTTTGTGGCTAGGCTTAGCGGGTGCTCCTCGGCATTTGTTAATTCTGTAGTGACTAGCAGCTCTCTTCCAAGAGCCTATGTCTACTGGTGTGCCTTAACCGAAGGACCGCAGCAAATGTATTCCAGGCAGGTAAAATGTTCATTTCATTCAGTTCCACAGTGACAAAGACTTGCATTTGTAAAGCTCTTAACTCTTTTTTTAGTGTGCTTTCACACAGATTTAATTTAACATCACCTTTTGCGCAGTGGACTGGACTGGTAGTATTGTATCTCCACTTTACATTAGAGAAAACAGAAAAATCAAAGCTTCCATGTGATTTGCTCGAGATCCTACTTCACATGGCGAGACATCCCCACCGGCTGCTCTGAAAAGCCATCTTTGCATGGTTCCAGGTCCCACTCGGTTCGCACCAACCACCTCCGCCACCACGGACTCCTGCTCCTTTACCACTAGAGTCCTCCAACTCTCACTTTCTTTCTTACCCATGGCATGGGGTCCCCAGCGTGCCCCATTGTGTCAGACGTGGCCGTGGACCCCAGCTCCCAGAGGACCACCAAGGACTTACAGGAGAAGGAGGTTGTGAAGGAAGTGAGAACGGAGGAGACGTGCCTACTGATGGGAAAGCTCAAGAGGAAGATGGGGAGCAGGAGGCAGACAGTGAGGTAGATGAGGAAGAGGACAAAGCAGGGAGGAAGAGGAGGAGGAGGAGGAGGAAGGCAATGGTGAGGAAAAGGATGAAGAGAAAGGCTATGGCAGCTACAGACACACGGCAGCTGAGGATGACGAGGATGACGCTGTCCACACCAAGAAGCCCAAGACCACTGAGGATGACTAGACAGCCAAAAAGGAAAAGCTGGACTTCACGAAAACGGAGGTCACCATGACCTATTCTCCCTCTGCTTCCCGTGTCAGACTCTAAACACGGTCACCTTCAAGTGGACAGTCCCAGTCAGCTAAAGCCAGGGAGTCGGAAATGGGGGGTGGGGGGATGG
>LNAC01000395.1:2147614-2169418 GCA_002007465.1 Ailurus styani | reverse complement strand
GGGGGGGTAACTTCCAAGGCCCCACCTTCCTTTTTCAATTTATGGTTTTACTTATTTATTTATTTTAGAACAAGCACGCTCGTGTGTGGACAAGCGGGGGGAAGGTCAGAGGAGGAAGGAGAGGCAGAGAATCTCAAGCCCACTCCTGACTCAGCACCAGAGCCGCCTGGGGCTCCATCTTAGGACCCTGACACCATGACCTGAGCAGAAACTGAGACTCCCATGCTTAACCAACTGAGCCACCCAGACACCCCATCCTGCTTTCCTCCTTAAAAGTACTTTCAAAAGGAAAATTTGTTTGCATTTTTTATTCACATTTTGCATTTTTGTACGTATGGCTAGGGGTCAGCCGTTTTTAATGATCTCGGACGATCAAGCCAGCTTTCCCATCGTTCTCTGTCCTACTTCTGACTCGACCTGTGCTGTGACCCTGTTCATTATAATATCGAAGTAGAAAAATCTTTGTAAAAAAGCAAAACCAACAACAACAAATCTTATTCCTGGCACTGCAGTAACTCTGTGTGTGTGTATACTTCGTCGTTGGCTTGTAGGAGATGGGTAAAAAGGCCAAAGATAAAAGTTTTCTTTTTTTCCCACTTTTGTCTATGAAGTTGCTGTTTATTTATTTATTGGGCCTGTTTGATGTGTGTGTAAAACCATGTTGTCCAAAAATAAACCAGGGTTGTATTCTGCTGAGTTGTCTGCACAAACGAACAAGACAAATGACAAGACAGCACTGAAGCTGGAATCAGACAGGCCTGGTATGAAACGCATACCTTGCCTCTTGTAGCTGTGAACCCGGGAGAGGCTCGTTAACCTCTCTGATGCTCCATTTCCTTCAGCGACAAACCAGGAACCCTACCCCCTCACAAGGCAGCGGTGGGAAATAAATGGCATGACGTACCCAATGCGGGAAGCCCGGGGCAGGGACATGAGAGGGGTGCCCCAAATGTAACCTCTCAAGGAGACACATTTTCTATGGACTTCTTTCAGACGCTGCTACACATTCCGATGAGTTTATCAGTATCTCAGAGAATTCGAGAGCCGGTGGGGGTGTTTTACAGCTCAAATGCCAAAGCCTGGGTGATTGGAGGTGGGAGCAACTACTGACTTCCCCAAATAAAATCTGAGATACTGTGGCTTTGCGGAAGGACTCCTGTGAGAAGTATTTTTCACGATAAAAATGCAGTTCTCTGGTAGCAGTTCACCGTACTCTTAATGGGCTCCGAAAGAACCGTCGGTTTTATAGCCCATTGAACAGATTCATTTTGATATTAATTGGTGTTCTCTCCTCTTCTGTCTGCAGTGTTTATATGCACAGTGTACCCTTCAATAAAACATGCTTAACAACAGAGATCTGGCCCTATGGTGTTGGTGACAACGTTTAGTTAAAAGCATGGAGCTTGTTACAAGCACATACCATTATTGGGTGGTAAAAAATTGAGGCCATTCTGGAAAGCCAGAGGACTCCTATTACGGTCTCCGAAGTCTGATGCCACTGCTGAATCGCAGGCAATGCCTTTGGTTTCTCCGGTGCATGGAGATGAGCGTTCTCCCCCCTGAGCACACCCCCACGCCCCCAGGAAACACGGTGCACATTTGACATCCACCGACCCCATTGAAAGGGACTTTGCTACAGCTGGTAACCTAGTGGTCAAACAGCTATAACAGACAAACTAGTATCTGTACTATTTCTGATCACCATTATACATCATTCTTAATACAGCAGCAAAAATAACCCCAAAGGGAATAATTATATTAAGAAACAAAACAGAAACCATCAATTGCTTTATGGTTAAACCTTAACTTTTGCTTAAGAGCACTGACCAAGCTGATCAAGCTGTGCACCTGACACAACTTCAGGCCGGTTTGCTGCAGACAGCGAAGCCCAGAACTGCCTCTCTGTCATCACCTGCTGCAGCTCAGGTCACAGCCCACCCCACGCGCCTGACCGCAAACAGTTCCTGCCGTGACCTGCCCGTTATTGTCATCTTTGAGCAGTTTGTTGGAGCTGTAATGCCCCCCTGGCAGCTGTTAGCACCCCTTTCTCTTTCCAGAGTCACCTTCCCACAGGCTACGCATGTAAGGGCTTTGTTCACCTCCCCCTTCCCTGGGAAGTATTCGGCTGGGACTCTGAGCATCTTCTAATGGCAGAGGGCCCCCCTCCCTTCGATAAAGTGTTTCCCTACTAATGTCCAGACTCTTTTTTCTTGTCTTTTCTTTTTTCCTTTTGCTCTGACAACCTTAATACTTGGCTAGCATCTCCTTTCCTGATTCAAAATCTCAGATGGACAGCTTCCTCAAACACAAGTGCAAAGGCAAACAGGCGCACTTACTACCCTGGTTATTGGATTAATTCACTCCGATTCACCACCAGGCTCTAAGCAGTCTGAGAACAGAAACCACATCTTGACTTTCTTCCTCATTTGCCCTCAGCATCCGGCACGATGCTGAGTACGGAGCAGATATTCAGTGTGTGCCTGTTGAATGAGTTAGCAAATTCCCCTCAGTCGATGATACTTGCTTACTGTCGGTCATGTACCAGGCACTGTTCGTTGTGCTTGAGATGCGTGGTAAATCAAACAAGCGAAACACCGGCCCTGCTGGAGCTCCTACTGTAATAACTATAAAAAATAAAGCCGTATCGTATATTAAATGATACCTGCAGAGAGGCCTGGGGGGACAGGATAGAAGGATCAGGAACTGGGGCATAGGGATAGAAGAGTTGCCATTTTAAATAGGACGGTTAGGAGAACCTGGAGGAAAAGGGGACAGTCAAACAAAGACTGGGAAGAGGTGAGAAGGTTAGCTATCCAAAAACCTGGTAGGAGACGGCTCCCGAGAGGAGGAGCAGCTGGGGCAGGGGCCCTAAGCTGAGAGTGGCCCCACTGTGTTTGAAGAACAGGAAGGAGACGGACTCATAAGGGCTGAAGCTAAGTGGGCAGGAGACCATAGGAGGTGAGATGCAACCAAAGGGTGGGTCACAGAAGGCTGCACGGATCCTTGTAAGGTTGTGGCTTTTACTCTGAATGAAATGGGGACCTAGCGCAGGCTTTGTGCAGAGGGGTGACATGATTCGCTTACATTTTCCTTTTTTTTTTTAAAGATTTTATTTATTTACTTGAGAGAGAAAGAGAGAGGGAGAAAGAATAAGTGAGAGCACGAGAGCAGGCGGAGGGGGAAAGAGACTCCCCACAGAGCAGGGAGCCTGACACTGGGCTGGATCCCAGGACGCTGGGATCATGACCTGAGCTGAAGGTCATAAAGTCGCCTAACCGACTGAGCCACCCCAGCGCCCCAATTCACTTGCATTTTTAAAGGACCATCCCGGTTGCTCTGTTGAGAACAAACTAGAGGGAGAAAAGACAATAGTAGCAGGGAAACTACTTAGGAGGTTCTTATAAGAACCCAGGAAAGATAAGGGTGATGGCCCCAGCCAAGGTGACAGCTGGAGAGATGTGGAAACATGGTTAGACTCTGGAGATTGTTTGAAGATCAAACAAGCATATTTTTGAATGTTCACCTACACCCATTAATATTTATATATAGGAATAGATTCAGGTTATCACTGTAATGATAGGCTTTCCTTTGTATTCCAACTTCAGAAAAGAACAGGATCGCAGGAATTGACATGAAAACCTGGTTATACCTATGGGAATGTATTGAGCATGTAAATATCATCCAAGATACACGTAAGGTGGAAAGAAAACTTTTCTAAAGGTTGAAAACTTCGCTACTGAACAACGCACTAAAAGCTCCAGGCGTGTGGGCTGAGCCCAGCTTCTGCTCTAGCAGCCAAATTAGTTGATTTCCCTAGGCAATGACCCCCTTTGGATCGGGGTCTTAGCAGTATCCACATTTTAACTAATCCAAAGCTTAACTGTTCCTCTTCTGTCTCCTACTTGGTGGCCTCCCCTTCCTTGGGGCCCCTCAACATACTCAGAACATTTATAATCCCTCATGTGGGGTTCGTGTATTGCTTCATTTTCAATGTTCTGTATAAAGGGATCTCCTTTTTGGAAAATCCAGGCACACGTATTTTATTGAATAAATACCGCGGGCAGTTGGAAACACATTTGGGGAAATGGAGGCAGAGTTCAATGGAATGGCCATCTGGAAGGGGAGTGTGGAAGGTTAACTACCGTAGAGAAAACGCCTTCTGAGTTCTCTGTCTTCAGAGGCCTTGCACCTGGGCCATCTGTGTCAGGCTGTACTTTTATCGGTGCTTAGACCTTTCTGGGCTGGGAAGGCCATTGGAGAACAGCCTCATGGTGTCTATTCATTCTGAGACACTTCTTTAAGAAATAAGCTGACAAAAAGATCTCCAGTTCTAAGATTGATGCTGGTGGGAAACAGTAATGCATTTCAATGAGGAAGGATATATCCCAAAACATGACTTTTTTCATTATTCTGAGGTACAAAGTTACTATATTTATTAGATTTTTTTTAAGTCATAAACCATTTAGAGCCATTATCTTACGGACAGATTTGGAAATGTCATACAAGGCTTCCATAGGTATAAATTAATGCACAGTCTTCACTTCAAGTGAAACCTCTAGGCTCCGCAATGAGAACCAAAGTCATATTTTAACAGAACACCATGTAGATTTTAAAGTGTCTTAGTTTTTGCTCACCAGAATTGTGACTCTTCACCCAGAATAAAACACAATTGTTTGACAATGGAGGGGGGCATGAGCATAAACTCTCTGTATACTCATCTCTCATGTGTGTATGGAGTATGGCCATTTGGATTACAAAATATTTTTGCTTCAATACTTTAAGTTAATCCTTGTGACAATTCTGTCATACAGGCGTCATGACTCCCATTTTACAGGTAGAGAAACTGAGGCTGGGAGAATTGAAGTGACTTCTTCAAGAGCACATAAGAGATAAGAGACAGAGCCAGAGTAGAACCCAAGGATGTCAGACTCTATCAGGGTCATCAAGATCTTTATGGTGCTCCCAGGTTCAATAGATTTATTTTGTAATGAATATCTTGCAACGCTTCCCTTGATAGACCTCACCGCGCTTACTGTGGCTACACTTGGTAGCTAAGAGCCGCTAGGAGAGGCAAGATGGTATCTTCTATGTGTCCCTCCAGATTTACTCTCCACTCCCCTCCACTCTGCTTTGTGCCCAGGGACACTGACCCATGGAGACTCCCTCATCAGGCTCCCTTGCCCTCTAGATTTCCACTGGGTTTGGCCAAGGGGAAGGAAGGAAAGAAGATGAGCTGGTCATTTGTTTCGTCGACTCCTTCCCTGCCGGGTTGCCACAGATGGTCCTCGTCCTTCAAACAGACTACAGCTCCGGTCGGAAAATTCTCAGTGTCTCCAGACACCGATAACCTCTCCACCCTCTCTCTCTTTCAAGGTTAGGGATGGGAAGGATATGCGGCAGTGACTAGCCCCAGGGTTCTGCACCACCTCTCGTAATTTTACACGTCCCCGCCCCGCTTTTCTAAATAATTCTCTTATTAAACTCTCCATAAATTATCCAATTTAAGTGTGCCATCTGTTGCCTGCTGAGACCCTGGCTGACACAGGGGGCTTCTTGGTGATTTTGCTGTCATAAAAGGGATTAGTGGCTAAATTCCTCTGGAAAATAATTCCTAAGCAAATGCTCCATTAATGAGAGAAAGCTGGTGTTGATACAGAGGAAATGAAGACAAATGGCGTGCCCTAACACAAGCTTCACAAATGTGGTGGATCCTGACAGGGTTTGCCTGATGCGGTGTGGCAGTCACCTGTCAGATAACCAACTCTAACAAGGGCAGAGTGACTGGTCAGTCCACCTCCACCTCTCAGGCTGGCCTCCCCCACATGCCCAGGACAACTGGTCAAGCTCTCCTGTTGTGAGAAGCAGAAGACCACACGGTAGTAACATTAAAATGAAAAGGAATCATGCCAGCTCTCTCATGCACTTCATAACATAATTTATACATGGGAAATCTGAGGATCAGAGAAGTTAAGTACCTCAATCATCATCACACAGCTAGCAAGTGTAAGAGCCAAGGTATGAACCCAGCTCTTCCTACCACGAAGCTCCTTAGATTGCTCCCCAAGACCTGGCACATCCCAGAACTCTGGCTTCACAGCTTGATTCCAACATAAACTTTGTTTCTAACACTGCTTCCCACTCTGGTTGGATTTCTGGCCCACATTTGCTACTTCCGAGTCCCTTATCTTGACAATAGAGCTTCAGTCCTTCATTTCCATCATTAGATCAATGATTAACCCATTAATCCACCCTTTTTACCATTAGATACCCTCCTCTCACTCAGCGGGGTTCCACAATGGCTCTGCTCGGAAATACAGTATCTGCTTCCTATTGGTTTCATTGGTTTTTGTTTGATTTTTTCCTTACGTCAATGGTGCTGAAAACAAAAACCCTATCAGACACAAATTATATGCTTTAAAAATCCATTTTCTTACCAGAAATTGTCCAGAATTACACCAAGGAAGAGTCATAGATAACCACCAGCTTTCAACAGCAAAAGCCAAAGCCCTTAAAAGGCCAACTTAGTTGCCAGAATTTAACGAAACCCCTTAAAAACCACCAGCCCTCAAAGTTACGTGAATGGTTAAATCCCAGAATTCACAGTCTCAAAGATTTAAGCAAGAGTTCATATAAGAAATAAGTAAATTCCCAAAGCACCCAAATCCAAATGATCACTTTTCTTACTCACCTGCTCATCTCTGAAAAAGCACCATTGCTATTTTGCTTTGCATTCATTTTCTTAACTTTCAAATTACCACTAAAACTTCCCAACGTTGGCCAACAACAATTTTCTGATATTTGTCAAATAGGTTTTAAGCTCCTTACCAGGGACCTAGAATCACCAGGACCTAGATATTTGTAAGTGAATAGTAAGCCCTAGGCTCCGGGCCAAGTTATCAGAAAAGACATTGTCTATCTTTATCTGGCTTATTTCACTTAGCACAATGCCCTCCAGGTGCAGAAGCATTAAAGTGGTTTCCGGGGGCTGGGGGTGGGGGAAACCAGGAAAGGCTGGTAAAGGGGTACAAACTTGGAACTGTAATATGAATACAAACTGAGGGTGTAATATACAGCATGGTGACTATAGTTGATAACACTGTATTGTGTAACTAGAATTTGCTAAGAGAGTAGAACGTAAATGTAAAAAAAAAAAAAAAGAATAAATCTGTGAGGTGACCAAGGTGTTAATTAACTAGATGGGGAAATCTTCTCGAAATGTACACTTTATTTTTTTTTAAGATTTTATTTATTTATTTGACAGAGAGAGATTATAAGTAGGCAAAGAGGCAGGCAGAGGGAGAGGGGGAGGCAGGCTCCCTGCTGAGCAGAGAGCCCAACGCCGGGCCCTGAGATCATGATCCAAGCTGAAGGCAGACGCTCAACCCACTGAGCCACCCAGGCGCCCCACAATGTCTTACCATTTTGTCAAATATACCATAAGGAAACTGGAAAAAAAAAAAACAAAAACAGAAAACAGAACAAACACCACCCCTGAAATTGCATTCCTGATCTAGAATTAGAGTGGGACGTGAACATTAAAAGGGAAAAGTAATTCTCAGGAGTTTCACGCAAAGGTCGTATTTTCTTCTTTTGACAGTCATTTAAACATACACACAAACTGTGTTTCCTTTCGTTGTGATTTGTCTGATAGCAGAATTACCTGTGGCGCTCTTTGAAAAGGATAAATTCTCAGACTCCAGGCCTTTCGTCAGAATCCTTCACAGGTTATTCTAATCCCAGTCCTCTAATAATAGTGACATTACCCCCTGCAGGCCCGGGGCCCTTCTCCCCAAAGATCTCCCATAGCCATTTTCACTGAGAGCCCTGACAGCCTGGGCTGGCGAATCGAGCCCTAGAGAGTAGACACTCAAAGCCGGAAAGGGAAGTGATAATCAAGAAGTCGTTGTTGTTGTTGTTGTTTAAGTTTTTATTTATTTATTTGAGAGCGAGAACACAAGCAGGGGGAGGGGCAAAGGGAAGGGAGAGGCAGGCTCCCCGCTGAGCAGGGAACCCAACGCAGGGCTCCGTCCCAGGACCCCGGGATCCTGACCTGAGCGAAAGGCGGATGCTTGACCACCCAGGCACCCCAAGCAGTCGTTATTAACAACAGCATCTTCATCTGTCTCCAGCTTGACCCTTTCCGGGGCTTCCTCAGCTGATCTTCACAATTGCACCAGCTGCCTCAGAGACGTTTGCACTTGTTTCCTCCTTAGGGATTAGATGCTAATATCCAAGGAGAAGACAAAAGTCACCCACAGTCAAAATTACCTTGGAAGCTTCACTTGAAGAAGACATTTTATTGAAGACTAGCGTACCATCTTTCCAGAAGTGTGATACCACATGAGAAGAAGTGAAACGTCTAGTTGGGTAGCTGGTTGTGCTTAGGAGCCACGTTGCTGGGAAAACAGCGCTCATCGGTTATCCGTCTAATATGATCCCACGATGCCTCTACTTGACACGTGAGGAAACCGACGCTATTCATGCCAGGTATTTAGCAGCTGACCTTTGACTATGAGAGAAGAGGGGTAACTGCTGGCACTAGGACCTCTTCTTTAGTGACCTGAAATAAAAGAGGACTTAGCACGGAAGGGCAGTCCTAGGTGCCACGCAGGCTGGTGTGGATTCGAAGGTCCTTTCCTTCTCATGTGAGAACCGTGTTATTATGACCATTATGGAGAAGAGAAAATCGGGAGTGCAGAAACATGCATAGTTAACCTAGGGATGGAGTTAACCTAGGGATGGAGAAGAAAGTCCTTGCCGAGGTGAATGACCGCGCCTGGAGGACCGCCTAGAAACACGCTACGGCCAATCTACTAACATTCAGGCCACCGCCTCATAAGGCGAGGATGCTTCCAGAACCGGCAGCCCGCCAGCTGGGATGATTTCCACCACGACTCAGTGGTACGAGTCCCTCCCTGAATGCTGGGAGGCTCCCCAGCCCGATAGCCATCGCCCTCGAATTGCCCCTACTATTAGGGAACTTAAAAATCATGCTTTTGTCTTTCCACCTGTAAGAGAAGAAATGCAGAAATGCCTAACCGTGTCCTTCGTTTTGAGAAGTCTCCGTAAATGTGTACACACTGAAGTTCATAAACAAATTCCTAAGTGAACCAGACAGTCTTGTGGTGTGGAGTACGTACTGCACAATTCATAAATGGCATTTTGACAAAGTGCCAAGTTTCTAGTGCTTTTCATTTTATTCCTGTGACAAAACTAAGCTATGCTCAGTTCCCTCTGATGTATTACTCGCATGAATAAAAGATGTTCCTTGACACTGATTCACCCTGTTTCTCTGCCTGCCCACCATGCCCTCTGCATTTGTCTAGAAAGCGGGTGAGTTTCAGAGCAGATAAGGTGCCCCACCCAGAACTCCCCACTGATTGCTTTGTGAAGCAGTTGGTGTTACCAGCTAATGCAGCATCCCCGGTTCCAGGTAAGGGCTGTAGGTCGGATGGAGGTGGGGATGGGGAGATGGAAAGTCTAGCAGTAGAGAATTCTGGCTCTCTCTAAAACTCAAAGCACCAAAACAGTCTCTGAGAACATTTATGCTACTGAATAAAAAATAGCCATGTAAGTGAGAAAAATCCATGACTCTTCTTAAGAAGGTGATTTCCCAAAGCTTGCTAATGAACCAGTTAAGGAAGGGAGGTGGTCACCAGCTTGATCACTCTGCTTCCCCTACTAAAGTTCAAAAGAGGAAGTGGAACGATAACTGGGTGGAAGAGTCAGGACCCTTGGGTTTCTACTCTACAATTCCTCTATCTGTGTGTCTGGGCCGATATACTCATGTCTCTCTAGTCCTCGGTTTCCCTTTATAAAAATAGATAGTATATGAAATAATTTTTGAGTAGTCACACAATTCTATGATTTATGTCCTCTCCTAGACTTCGTATTTATGCTTTAAAGCATCCTTGTTAAGATGGTACGAGGGGGTCAAATGAAATTATAGTGAGATACTTTTGGGTAAAGACATATCATCTCTTCAACAGCATAGATCTCAAGTTAATTTCCAGCTATATTTAAAATATATTTAGGGGCACCTGGCTGGCTCAGTCAGTTAAGCATCTGCCTTAGGCTCGGGTCATGATCCCAGGGTCCTGGGATTGAGCCCCACATGCGGCCCTCTGCTCAGAGGGGAGCCTGTTTCTCCCTCTCCCTCTGCCTACTTGTGTTTTTTCTCTCAAATAAATAAACAAAATCTTAAAAAAAATAATAAAATAAAATAAAGTAAAATATACTTAATAACATTTCCAATCACTGCTGTGGATAAACTGTGGTCACAGTTTGGGTATTGACGGTTAGGGTCAGCCAGAGAATCAATCAGATGAGAAATACCCAAGTACACAGAATTTTGAGAACCATTATAACTTACTCCATAACTGGAACATTGCTAGTTTTTATTCATTGCCCTCTAAACACTGTCTTGAGAACAGAGTAAGAAATCTTTGGTGTCATCACGTTGGGAGGATACTTGCCTTCAAAAGGTAACTCTCTAGTCCCTCCCACGCACCTGCATCACATAATTCCTTCCTGCTTCTTCCCTCCCAATTTATAGCCAATTTAGCAAAAAAATTCACTGACAAGATAATATTTTTTCCAGGATGGCAGAACTGCCAAATCACATAAGCAAGACATAAAATGGTCTGGCCCTGCAATTAGTCCCACGCTGAGCCAAGAATGTGCACTCACTAAATCCTGATCGGTTGACTGATGGATCTAGTGCTGCGGATCTGCCTTCCGTTCCTAGACCACCGTGCTGAAAGGCTCAGCACTTGATGTTTCCCATTCAAATGACCTGTGTCTCTATCCTCCCAGTGGTAAGATCCAGGTGACAGCACCTGCCTCTAACGCACTCACCAGAATTTCACAGGAACGGATGGGATCGTGCCTGTGAAGTATTCCGAGCTCTTCAGAAAAAGCCATACCACCCACAGAAGGCCATGTGATTAAGACGTGTTTATGCATGCAATTGATGGCAGCGGCTCCCAGGGATCACCTCGGGAAACTGGAGAGCCAAACACACACAGGAGCAAGAGTACCCCAGAGGAGGTTCATGCATAATGGATTTCTGACCAGCCATGAATAATGCATTGCTCAAATTTTAAAATGCAATAAGTAAACTACTAGGTGCTATGAGTGTTATGTACATAAATATTTTAAAAGCTCCATGTAAATATCCCATAGTCACTTCAGTTAATCATAATCAAAGGAACATATGTTCTTAAATCTACCTTAAGCCAATGGGGATGGTTTGGGAAAATGGAGAGCTGAGTGAATTGAAGAGTAATTGCAAGCCCTTCTTGGAGAATCTCAGGTCAATTGTACTTTCCTAATCTATCACCTGTTTGGATGACTGCAAAAGACACTGACTACATTTAAATATTTTCAAAAGAAAGATGAAAGATTACACAAAAGAAGAGGGCTAATTATATCAACTCAGACTCCTGAGCTTAGTCTAAACTACTAAAGCAAGTAGCTGAAAAGTTGAAAATGCAACTGTAGACCTTTACAGGAGAAAGGCCAGCAACGCCCAGAGAGCAGCCATTCAGAAAATGCCAAGCAGTACCCCCTCCCTCGCGTGGGTTGCCAAGAATAACCATGGGGTTGGGGGGGGCGGGGAAAAAGAGCCATAGGATTGGTGGATTCATCTCAGGTCTTGGTACTACCAGCAACTTCATGCTCGGAAACTTAGTTATTAGTGTTCCAGAGATGATCCTACTCAAAGTTAGGTACTCAGGCTAACAGATTAACAGATAACAGATAACAAAGCTCCCAAGAAGCTATTGTACACATGCAGAATAACAACATATGGTTCTATGATGAGAAATGTAACTATCAAGCAGATTGGATGTTTGCACTGGCCTATCCAGTACATTCTACCCTTGTATGAAAAGTCAGAATATTAAGAAGTTGCTTGATGATCTAGAATAGGGGTTGGAGAACTTTTTCTGTAAAGGGCCAGATAGCAAACATTAGCCTTTGTGGGCTAGACGGTCTGTTTTGTAGCTACTCAACTGCAAGCCAGAAACTGCCTAGAAGCCGTAGATGGCAGACTCTTACCTAGAATAGGGGAGGTTGACTATATGATTTATTACTAACAACTCAAACTGTTTTCCATAGGAATGTGACTCCTAGGGACTCTCTGTCTTGAAAAAAGTTCCAATGAGCCCTGGGCTATTTTGCTGTTTGTCTCTTGTTTGAGCTCTCCACCGCTGGCAACTTCCTTTTGGAATGTTCCATTCTTTCTTTAACAACTATGAATACTTCTTGTCTTGCAATCAAATTAAAGAAGGAGCACATACTTTTTTAATCTTATAAGCAAAATTAAAAAACAATGTGAGAAAAAAGAAATAGCTGTGATTTTCTTAACAATCGTGATGAAGTAACATCCGGACCCTTAGTAAAACCGTTGATAGGGAAATATCAAGGGCCCCAAGTGCAATCCAAAAAGTGTTAGCTCAGGCTTCACTTAGTGTTACTGGGACTCAGACAACTCATTCCTTCTCATTTTACCGTGGTCCAAATGCTAGGGACACTCCTCCATGATTTCCCTCCCATATGTCACAACAATATTCTGGTGGTCATAAAAATAGGACGTGGGGGACAGCAGGCTATAGCAGGCTTTTATTTTGTTTCGGTTTTGGTTGCAGAAATGGGGTCACTGCTAGATCACGCGTGTCCAGACGTCCCGGGGTTCAGCTTCCCCTAGCACCTGTGGTCCCTGGCAGCGGGCTGCTTCTCAGGTCTTCAGAGCTGCCAATGTGCTTTAACCCCATTTCTCTGCTGCTTTAGCTTCGGTCATTGCCGAAGTGCTCCATCTGCTCCCTCGACTCTCTCCGAGCCAAATGGAAAAAAGCTTTTTCCCCTCTTTTGACATGACACCACTCTCAGCCTTGGAGTCTACAAATGGGCCATAGATGCCCTGAAATTATAGACCAGATTTTGTTTATGTAGCTGCGTAGGTTCATTTTTCTCGGGAAAAGGTACACAGCTTTCCGCAAATTCTCAAAGGGGCCAATCGCTGCCCCCCAATTGAAATGACGATCGCACTGTAATTGATTAAAGTGGAAATGCATCCAATACAGATTTAGTTTGTGCAAATCCAACTACACGCACTTAGCAGAGAGAGACATTGAGGGAGAGATCACAATTTAAATAATGCAGGCAAATCCATCTGCCTTTGTACTCAATGAGCATACAACTGAGGTTGAGCCCGAGACGTGGACCTAAATCTGCAGTCCTTGATTGGAAATAAATGCTCAACGGAACTGTGATATTTCTTTTAAGAACTACAAGAAGTGCATTAAAAACATTATTCGAGAAAGATATTCTCTCTGAGACCATGCTCACGACTGCCCTGGAAAGAGAAAATAATCTCCCCTTTCTCCCAGAAGAGAGCATATGCTTCCTTCCCCCCATCTCTAGCCTCTTTTATATCCTCCTCCCTTCCCGCTGTCAGGCCAACACCCTCCTCTGCTACCACCTCCTTAGAAATACTGCCTTTGGAATTCCATGGAAGACATCGTTCACATCACTCCTGGCTGGAAAATGTGCAGTGTTTTTACTTTCTTCAAGACTCGGGATTCCTTTACAAACTAGAGCTAACCTGTTGGAAGGGGGACAAGACAGGATGGAAAGGCAGATAGTCTGGATTGGAATGGCAGCTCAAGCTCTCCATCTGGCCACCTGGTGCCCTTACAGAATCACCAACGCTTCCGCATGCACCCGAGTCCTCACAGAACCCAGAGCACCCACCCCGGTGAAGCCCAGAGCTCCGGCAGCCCACTCAGAAACAGCTCTTGAATAACACTTGGTAGACTAGCAATAGTGAAGTTTCCAGAGGGAGTAACTACTCTGGCCTTTCTCTCCCCAGAGTCATGTCAAGATTTTAGGAGGAAGTCACTGATATTATTATATTTATAATTAAAGTAGCCTAAAATCCAAATCCTTCCATCCTCAAAGCTACACCCAATTCTCCTCTCTTCCCCGTGGCCTTTCCTGGAACTCCTAGCCTGAAGCCTTTCTCTCTATTCTCTGAACTCCACCAGCGGGGAAAAGTGGAAGTGCACAGAGGTATTGTTCTCCAATGAAATGGAAAATTAAACGACACCAGTTTAGGACAAGCCAGTGGATTACGAAGGCAAAACAATGTCCTCTAATACCAAATTTCTCTAATCCTCAAGTCTTGCCTTCTGGCCTGGGGAACAGAGAGTTGAATGAAGGGTCAGTTGGTAAAAAAACAAACAGAGCCCCTGTCAGATGCTCTGCTGATAAAACACACTACTAGTATTCCAGAGCAAAAAAAAGAAAAAAGAAAGAAAAAGAAAAGGGAAAAAAAGGGCTTGGACATAAATCTTTTATTTAAAAATCATACGTATAAAATTTAATCAGAGCATGAGAGTGAAAAGGTGACGAATGTGCAGGCAGGATCACAGAGGTGGTGAACCAGAGTGGTCTGTGGACCTAGGAAGAACTCCCCAACACTAGGAAGAGGAGATACCCTGTTCCCCTAACAGATGGGGAGCAAACAGAGCAGGAGCCCGCAAGGAGGCGGCAGTGCTAGGAGGGTCCAGCTCTACAGCACAAGGCGACCCCAACCACCCACTCCGGGGATGGAAGACCGAAAAGACCCCTACCAGCAATCAGAGTCACTGCAGGGGGCAGTAAGCGGGCCTCCCCAGCATGTCCTCGGCTGTGGAAATGGAAGAAGTAACAGCATGGCCAGACCAAGAACAGAGACGGACCTCAGGGTCTTAGCTGTAGGGGCAACATTAGTGAGGCCACAAAGGAGAGTGAGTACCTCAGCCTCACCCCCAGATGTGGCCAGGAGAGCTCCAAGCAGAGTCTTTTACCTTTGGGATCCAGCACGATGGCTGGCTTATCTAAGGGCTCGATAAATATTTGAGCAAGGGAGCGAAGGAAGAAGAGAGGGAAGTAGAGAGAGAGAAGGAGAGAGGAGTTTAGTTGATGGGAGCTCAAAATCAAATGATCTGAGTGGTCATGACGGTTAACCATAAGGTCTTATTTGTCCTTCCCAAGCCTGCCTAGAAATGCCTCGCATACTGCCATGGAAACATAGATGATCATAGAACTCAAAGAATTATATTTAGAGAAATAAATAGCAAATGATCAATAAATACCTTCTTAATATGTGTAGTCATTAAAGACAAATAACTATGTATAACCCAACCTGATGTGGAAAATTCAGATAAAATAAACAACAGAGAAATTGAAGATCTTCGAATCAGCCCATGATGACTCATTCGGTTTTTAGGAAAAAATGTCTCTCCATCAGGGAGATAGTCAACCTATTTTCAAGCAGTCTTTTCAAGCCTCTGAGACTGGGAAGAGAAGCATGCATTGAACTATGTCACATGAGTCACCTGAGTGTATTTTTTTCCTCCCCAGTGGGAGGTTTTCAAATGCTAAAACCAATCCATACGTGTTTACAAGGCGAAACTCTACTGGAATTCTGTAAAGAGCTAATCACCTCCCTGCACCACCACAAACACCTCCCTCCATCTCTCCCCCAATCCCAAAAAGCATGATGTAAGGCTGCTGTGCACCTTTTCAGACCTTCATCTTCATGCATCTGAATGCATTTGCACATATTTATACATCTGTAAGACTTTGGTCATTTGATTTTCCCCAAGTAGACTCCTACGCTTAATATGAAACATGCTTTGTTTCACCAAACAATAGATCATAAGCACCCTTACAGTAAAGAGTATAACCCTTTATCTTTCCTTCTAATGACTTTACATATGTGCCACATACAGAGACACCGTTTTGCAGAAATGGTATCATATACATGGTGGTACACAACCTTGTCTCTCTTTTGTTCTTCCTTTTCCTCTTCTCCCTCATCCCACCACTCGTGAAGACACTACCTGCTTGCTCGTGGCTCAAGGAGAAATAGTGGGTGGGAAGTGGGCTTTTTGTCCAGCCTCCCTCTTTCGCTCCAATCCTGGAACTAAAGGCCAAGTCAAAAGGACACCTGTCAGGGACAGACGAAGTCACACTAGCTCTCTGATCCTGTGAGTTGTGAAGACCTTGGTCGCTGCCCACATCAGCAGGGGACAGACATGTGCACAAAGAATTCAAGGACCAGGCCAAGTTCAGTACAGCAAGGCAACTTTAGGACACATTCTGGGTTCCAAAGAAAGCTGGAAGCCAACTGATGAGATGTGAGCGTTAAGGCACCATCAAAAGGAAGGTGTTCCATGGAAAGGGCCTCTGCTCTTCAATAAAAGGGAAGATGATTAGCCCAAAATAATGGAAGGCCTGTTTGAAAGGTGAGGTTCAACAGTGAGGGTCCCAGACCACAGCCTTCTTTCACCACTTTTGACCACAGAATGAGATAAGAAACTTTAAAGTCATGCCAGTCGTAGTTCAAAATAAAGCTCCCATTTACTTATTACTTAGCACAATCATTTCCTTACCATTAATATACCTTGAAAAGTAACTTGAATTACACAGAATATATTTGCCAAGTCTCTGCTGCCACCCACAGTTTGAGGTGGGAACGGTGAGACAAACTCCGCATGCATAGAAATGACGCTCTAAGTCTACTTCTTTATGTATTGTTATACTATATTTGTATAGTTTTTAATATATGATTACTTATCCTTACAACACACACACACACACACACACACACACACACACACAGAGTCATTTGGTAGGTGATGAATAAACAGCGTAACGCTTGAATTCAATTAAACTCACTCCAGGTTTGGCACTTTTCCCACAACAAGTAAATCAGTATCATCGAAATTAGACTTGTCATTTAATTAAGCCTGGGCATTAATAGCCCCATGGCCTTCAGAGACATCTTTGTGTCTAATCGAACCAGTTTGGACTGTCAGGGTAAAGAGACAGTGTTTAGGATGGAGATGTAGCCAATGAGACCAAATTACAAAGGTTTCTGCCTAGAATGAAGGTGCTACAATATTCTCCTGATTGTGGATGAAGATTCTTTTCAGTTGAAGATCATACTGAGATGGAACACTCCCAATCATTCCTGAGGGCGATCTTACTACCATTTCATAGGTGAGAACTAGAAACTCCAAGAAATAAATTATTCACTTCTCCAAAGCCTTCCACCAACCAGCAAGTAGAGTTCACATAGAGCTTTACAACCAGGTTTCCTTTTTAAAAAAAATAAATAAATAACAATAACAATGTTTTAAATTAGGTCAGAGGATAAAGGAATACCAAAAAAAGAATGCCTCTTGAAGAATGTACTTTAATACAGAGAAACTGTTTCTGTTGTGGGAGTCTTAACTCTTCTTAGACCCTTAGGTCTCCGACAGCAGGTCTCACGTGAACTAAGTTCTAGCAATTCCTATAGAGGCCCATGAATTCCAGCTCAGTGACTGAGCCGGCTGAGCCCCTCCATCCCCATCCATCTGCTCCCACCACCCCCAAACCACTCCGGGGAAGGAAAGACTTGTTAGCACTAGTCTGGGAAATAAACAGTGCCATCTTAACAGCAACAGAAAATATTCCACGGCCCCCGTCGCCAAGTTAATGGGAAGTCCCATCTTCTCGCTGGGCCTTCCACCCTGGATAGGTTCCGGAATCCCTGGGGGTGTTTGCTAGCTTTCTAGACCCCATCCGGATTGTCCTTGCCCCTCCCGGTGGAGCAGGAACTCAACAAGAGAAGACTCTCCCACGACCACGGCCCCTGGGGACGCTAGTCAGTCGTTCCAGCCGAGCCTGCAGGAAGGGGCTGCTTCACGAGGCGCCATAGCTCCTGTCAACGCTTTGGCCTCAGGGAAGAAGACAATCGAGCTTCCTGTTACATTCCAAGTATGGCCCAAGTCCTAACCTTAACCAACCGCACAAAGAGAAAGATACGCCCAGAGAATATCTCACAATCATTGCAGAAGGGCAGGCCTGTCGTGGAATCTCTCACTTGACTTTCCGAGGGCAGTTCACTTCCCCCAACTCAGAACTCTCCTTTCTTCTCCCCCTTGTCTGAAGGGCCAGTGTTAACCCTCCTTGGCACGCCTAAGAGTGAGAATTTCTGTTCTTTCGGGTCCAGTCCTAACTCCACCAAGGGGTCTGACGAGAAGGGCTGTGGCAGAGAATGGCAGTCAGGACCCCTGTGGGACTCACACTGATTCCTCCCCCAAAGCCTGGGTTATTTGGTCTTCGATGGTATCCTGTATAGGACATTTTTATTGCAGGCGTGGAGGGACAATGCCAACTGGGGCCAGACACATTACAGCCTGTCGCCACTAAGGTTTCAAAACACTGTGGCATGCAGACTGACCTCGGCCCCCAGGTCACACCACACGTCCTCGGCAGGAGAAATCACCCAGGGACTGGCCCATAACCCTGAGAGGCTCAACAGGGAGACTCCAGAGCCAGTTCCCCAGGATCCATTGCCTGTCTTCCACCTTCCTAGCACTCCTTGCTCCAGGAAAATTACTTGACCGATCTGCGGCCATCAGTTAACTCAGCTGCTGAATGGAGAAAAATCACGCCTGACTCCCAGGTAGTTCTGAAGACTGACCTCAGTGAGTACACCTTTCTTTAGAGTCCTGCCCAGTGCCTAGAAAGCAATCTGTGAATGTTAGCTATGACCGTTGTTACGCAAAGGCAATAAATACAAAAATCAAAAATAAATTTTAAGAAAACAGCTTAGAACTAAGCATGGGAATTTCAGCGGGGGAGATACCCACAGAATGAAACGGATGGAAATAATTTCCTGCTTTACAGTAACGTACGCCTTTTGCATCAGCCAAGGTCACAGGCAGGGCATGCTGACGACAGCTCTGCAGGAGGCCAGCGCCTACAGAAGCTGAGAAGATGGGCCCAGCCCAGAGGAACTCAGCCTGCCGCATTTTGAGCACTGAGGTTCATCAGCATTTTTTTTCTTTAAGTTATAATTTTAAATTGGTCCATGTCACATTAACCTAAGTCAGAACCTCTACTTTAAAGTTCAGAATTCAATTAGCAGAAACAAGTAATTACTTTTACCTCCCTGGCAGGCAACATTCCTTAGAGAGAGGAAGTTCCGACGTCACCCCTGGCAAGGGTTCCAGCGCCTGTTGCTGCAGACCTTGACTCCCACACGACCGGCCAGATGGCCAGACCTGGATGGCCCCTCGCTGCCGCCACCGGAACACCATCTCCCTGGGAAGCAAGACCCTAGATCTGTCATCCTAAGCCCTGGGAAGGGTCCCCTTTAAAATGCTGGCTGGTGAGAAACACGCAGATTGGCTTGCTAGCAACTTCATTCAACCCTCATGCTGACAACTCTGGTGTGTGTGCACGTGTGTAGACGGTTGTGTTTGACAGCTGAGCCCTGGGGCTGCACAGTGGGTCGCAAGTGCATCAGACCTGGAGTCAGGGATCCTGAGTGCAAGTCCTGCCTCTTCTACTCACTGACAGTGTAACCCAGAGTGATTCGCATTGTTTACATGACCCTTGATTCCCCCATGTGGAACTCATGCTCCCTCCTGCATGTGCTCAGCGTTGAAATAAATCTGGTGTGTGAGAAGACGTGAAGCGATAATAAAGCTGTTATTCTATTACGTCGGAGGGTCAGGCCAGAACAAATACCTAAAGACTAACTTTTACAGACTCTGCCTCCTCCCCGACCCTGACACACACCAGGCTGCAGTTCTGCACACTTTTTCAGAGCAAGAAGTCCATTTCATCCCCACGTGCCCCGTGTCTAGCACAGTAACTGAGACACGGTAAGAGTTTAACACCAGTTTGCTGAATGAGTGAAAAGGCCAACAATTGTTCAGAGTCACTAAGGCAGATACAAATACCAATGTGCATTCTCCAAAATCCAGATTTGGCCTCAGCAAAGCCCCAGGCCTGAAAGCGTAGATAGGATGGGGCTAAGTGGAGATGAGGTTTTGAAAGGGGGGAGGCACAGAAATGTACAATACTGAGCAAAGATTTCGTATCTAAATTGTTTTAATAGAACAGAGTACCTCGAAGCAATGGGGACAATAAAAAAGAGAATGTCTTGTTTTTATTTAGTGGCAATTTTAATTATTACAAGGACTCACTCTTGCCTCTCAACCCAAGGCCAACTGACTCCATTTAAAGCATAGAAACTGGAATTCACAGAGGTAAACTGCTTAGCCCATGTCGCCCAACAGGATGTCTACATAGATGTTGGGTCTACCAGCTATCAGGTCTCTGGACTCTGTGTCCCTGCTCTGTGTCTTAGGGGTGCACCAGGGTGACCAGGAAAGGACTTTCAAATATAGGGTGGCACATAGCAGCAGCAATCCATCCTGACTCCCCAGCTCAGACCAGCTGGAGATACTGATTCTTTATAACAGGAAGGCTCTAATGCCCTCAGTCCTAACCAAGAACAGAGCCGGTCAGCAATGGAGGACCCCTGGCCCCGCCAGCCGAGACAGGGTGGAATTTATCTACAACCCTAAGCCTAGACAATCATGGGTATGTGGCAGCTGCCTGGTCACAGAGTATATTCCTGCTTACCCCACCCCTGATATTCATTGCCTTGACTTCCGTTCCAGCTCCCAGAGACATGGCCTTGACCAGACCCATCTCCCCAGGAGATTAGACCAGCTGTTCTCAGACCACAAATAGCACCAAAGAGGTCACAGTTCTCTGTGGCCCCGAAACCAGGTCTCTGGCAGTCATAGGAGCCCAGACCAGTCTTGGCATGCTACCGTGAGTGAGGACCGGAATCCAGGCATCTTGACTCTTCATGGTGACTTTCTTGAAACTCAGTGCCGGGGTTCCCAAGTGTGGCTGCTGGAATCACACAATCACACATCTGATACCTGAGTCCTATAGCAAAGACTCTGACTTAATCAGTTTAAGGTACAGCCAAGATATCAGAAGTTTCAAAATCCCCCTGGGTTATTCTTTTTATTTTTTTAAAGATTTTATTTATTTATATGACACAGAGGGAGAAATTACAAGTAGGCAGAGAGGCAGGCAGAGAGAGAGGAAGAAGCAGGCTCCCCGCCTAGCAGAGAGCTCAATGTAGGACTCGATCCCAGGACCCTGAGATCGTGACCCGAGCCGAAGGCAGAGGCTTTAACCCACTGAGCCACCCAGGCGCCCCAACCCCTGGGTTATTCTAATAAGCATCCGGGGATACAAACGAGTAGTTTAGTGTGTCCAACAAAATCACCTCTAGAACTCGTTTAAAATGTAGACTTCATGGGGCGCCTGGGTGGCTCTGTGGGTTCAGCGTCCCACTCCTGATTTCCACACAGGTCACAATCTCAGGGTCGTGGGATCGAGCCCCACATCAGGCTCCATNACCCCTGGGTTATTCTAATAAGCATCCGGGGATACAAACGAGTGGTTTAGTGTGTCCAACAAAATCACCTCTAGAACTCGTTTAAAATGTAGACTTCATGGGGCGCCTGGGTGGCTCTGTGGGTTCAGCGTCCCACTCCTGATTTCCACACAGGTCACAATCTCAGGGTCGTGGGATCGAGCCCCACATCAGGCTCCATGCTCAGCAAGGAACCTGCTTGAGATTTTCTCTCTCCCTCTGCCCCTCCCCCCACTTGTGCTCGCGCTCTCTCTAAAATAAATAAATCTTTAAAAAATAAAATAAAATGTAGATTCCTCAGGGGCCAGATAGTACAGTTCTGTTAGCTTAGGCCGGGGTTGGGCAGTCTATGTATTTTTGACGAGCACAAGCTTCCGAGGCAGCCCTAGGGTACATACAAACTACTTGAAAGGCTCAATTAAGCCAAGGGGGCAGAAATGGAATTATTTTTATTTTTTTTTTTTTTTTTTTTAAAGATTTTATTTATTCATTTGACACAGAGAGAGAGATTA
>LNAC01000395.1:2102722-2147461 GCA_002007465.1 Ailurus styani | reverse complement strand
AGAAATGGAATTATTTTTAATACCATCTTTATCAAGAGAAGAAAAATCAAGGGCAGTCTATGAGCTAAAGAGCACCTAACCGCCTGCAGAAAATTTCATCTGGGCAAGGCCCTACAGGCTCTCTACCTGCTATCTCAATGAACGATTTGTTACTTTTGTTTAAAAGCTACGTTGTTTTAAGTAGCTCTAAATACGGCCATAGCAAGTCAGTACTTAAACGTTGCTAAAGCTTTAATCAAGCCTTCTGCCTCGTTGCCCACCTCGGCAGCACTGCGCCCAGACTCCCAGACTCCCAAGGAGCAGGGAGCCCCTCTGCAGCCTGACAGTCTCCGTTCACTCAGGGCACCTGCTGCAAGGAGCAGATAGGCCTCCGCTCCTCCTCTTGGAAGGCAGAGCTACAGTTAAGGAGAAAATCTCAATTTCAAAGTGATTGGGGGAGAAAATCCTCTTGGTGCAGAACATGTTCAAGAGAGATCTTTGATCAAAAAAGCTGCTGAACGTCCCCAGCTAACAAGGGGCATCATTTGATGTAAAGCAATTGGCTAAATCTGTCTCTATATTTCCTAGTAATATGATAAACGCAAGGAGAAGCGAATTTGTCTTGGTATTCCACAATGTGATAAATGACAGGAAACGTAATTGTGTCATGCCAATAGCACCAGAAAATTGCAAATCTCCAAATGAAATGTTCCTTTCAATCACATAATCAAGTGACTGACAGGGCATTTGTGATATTACCTAAATTATAGCTAATTTTCTCTAGCGGCTTTCTGCACCTTGCTCCACCGCACTGGAGAAAAGGTAGGCAGAAACAAAAGTCATTAACTGCATAAAAAGGAGCATCAATGGCCCAGTTCCTCTCCCGATGCTTCTTGACAGTATTAATTCCGCATACCGCTCACCTCTGCTCCTGGACGTTGTGTGGCCCTCACCAAGCAGAAGGGGGTGGGGGGAACTTCCCGATCACCATGGAGACCGAGGCTGGGTTTGGGATGTTTGTTACTTTGAGAGAGAATAAGAGACAGTGGCATAACTAGAAATTCTGGGCATCTGATCAACACTGTCAGAAACAGACCACCTATTCCTTATTAATTTTAAAATACAGAAATCTCTGATGAGGTAGAGGAGCTCTTAAGCTATCCTTAAATCAATGGGTAAAAATTATTGTATTAGAAAATACATCACCAAAGTAAAACATTATATGTTAATTAAAAAAGAAAAGAAAAGAAAGTACATCACAAAATCCTTTAATGCTCTGACTGAAGGAAGGAAACCCAACTTGAGTTGCCTGGGGCATAAATGGGAGTTTAAGGATATGGAAATGGGAGGCTCATGGGTGGCTCAGTCGGTTAAGCATCTGCCTTGGGCTCCGGTCATGATCTCCGAGGCCTGGGATCCAGCCCAGAGTCTGGCTTCTGGCTCAGCAGGGAGTCTGTTTCTCTCTCTCTCTCTCCCTCTGTCCCCCCACACCACCCACTGCCCCACCACTCACTGTCTCCCTCACGTGTTGGATTTTTAAGTTACTCTCTCAGACAATGGAGACTGACTCCCACATGCCCCACTCCAAATTCCCGGGGCAGAGATTCAGAGGGGTCCAAGTTGGATCAAGTCCTCAGTGCTGATCCAGATCTTTATTTTCAAGAAGCTTTTGGGTCACATTGTACAACATGACTGCCAGAGACCTACTCCTGAGGATGGCGAGCTGGGGCCAGCAGCTAAGGGGGTCATTTTAAGCTTGGAAAACACCCTCATGAGGCAACTACTACATAATTATCATGTCATCTGAGTCTCACAACCACCGTCTGAGGTAGGAAACCCAATTGTTATTATGCTCATTTGATAGATAAGGACACTGAGGGCACACAGCTGGTAAATACTAGAGCCAAAGCTTGAATCTAGGTCCTCTGCCTCCAAATATTGTGTGAAAGAAAATAAAGACAATTTTGTCTCCTCTTTTGCTTTTATATTTTTTGTGTGTTGTATTTACTCTGCCCAGAGTGTATCCAAATTCAGTCCTTCAACCAATTGTTATTAAATACGTGCTTTGTGCAAAGCATTATGCTAAGCTTTATGGGGAATATGGGGCCTGTCCTCAAGACACTTAGAATCTATTACGTAAGACATTTAACAAATGTATCTGCCAAGACACTAGGCACTAGGGCCACCACATGACACAGCTCCAGGGGGCACCATTCATATTTGAATCTTGAGAAGTCCACTAATCGCCACAGCTAAACACTCTTGTTCTTTCCACATGCCTGTGAGGAGCTGGTTAATGTCTATAATCCAGCGTCCAGCTGATACAGGAATTGTACCTTGAGCATTTTCCAGATCCTGGAGGGTCTCTAATTTTAAAAATCCCTGTGTTAATTTGTTCAGGCTGTTATAACAAAACACCACAGACCAGGTGGTTTATCAACAGAAATTTATTTCTCGCAGTTCTGGACGCTGGGAAATCCGAGACCGAGACACCAGCATGAGTGCCTTCTGGTGAGAGCCCTCCTCCTGGTTCACAGCCAGAACTTTCTCGCTGTGGTCTCACATGGTGGAAGAGCTAGGGATCTCTCTGGAGCCTCTTTCATAAGCCAGTAATATCCATGAGCCTTTTTTATAAGCCAGTAATCCCATCCATAAGTAATCCCACCCTCGGGTGACCGAACCACCTCCCAAAGGCCTCACTTCCTAATACCACTGCTTTGAGGGTTAGGATTTTAACACATGAATCTTGGGAGCATAGACATTAAGACCATAGCAATCCCTTATTGACGTAGCTGAGTTTTGGGGAGAGGGGAGTGCGAGCCTCAGCTGTGATGTGTATATTGAGTTCTGGGAAGTTCAGAGCCTTGGGGACAGTCTTCCAGAGAGTGTCTGGACAGTAACTACCCTTACGGGGAGAAAATGGCCAGGGTTGATTGAGAGAGGTGCCTAAGGTGGTAAAAAAGGGTGCAAAATCTGAATTGTCAGAGGATTATGTGCAAGTCTAGGGACCAAAGAAACCAGAAGCAGAGCCAGAGGGAGAGCATCTGAGCAAAAAAGAGAGGACCGCAGCTGAGGGCTGCTCCTTAGGGCTGACCTGGCTGGAAGGTGGGACCTGTCCTGGGACCTGTCCTGGGAGCTGGTAGGGAAAGAGGACCAAGGGACTGAACTTCTCCTTCTCCCGGCGACTCTAGCATCAGCAGACAGTCCTTGTATTGACACTGCTCTCTCCAATGCCTTTTTCTTGTTTTCTTAATAACCATCGTATCAATAAGCTATCTTAGTGAAAATTGCCCCCCCCCAAAAAAAGCACTGCTTTGGGGTAAGAGGCTCTGGAGAGCATTTGTCCCAGAACTTCCCTCACCATGTGATTATCCAAACAAACACTAATCACCTCTAACCAATTATTTCCAAGATCACAAGGAATTAACTGTTTTTTTTCTACTACATGTTGAAAATCAGACTGCAATATGTACCTGTTCCATGTACCACCCATTCTACCAAGACCCACACTGAAGTATCAAGGCGAGAAAAGGTCTCCTTGACATTGCCTTTGAATTTAAAATCAAACATGCGTGCAGACACTCAAGGAGGAACTGTCTTCATTAAGCAGGGCACAACAGCAAATCTCTCGTTTTCTAGTTTTCCCATGAAAAAGGAAAACTGCAGGCACTTAACTCAGGCCCCAAAGTGCACAGCTAAGGAACACCTGGCAAAATGAATAAACTGCAAAATGTATCTGTTTTCCTAAAAAAAAAAGTTTTTTCATTAGATGGTGCACTTCCAAATGTGCTGCTGATAGCGACTGCCTTGCTAAAGACCAACAGAGCTCATTACCAGGCAATGCAAGAGCCCAAGGGAAGAGAATGAATTGGTTTTTCAAACCATTGACAGTCTCTAGAAAGTCTGCAATGTTTGCTATTTTAAAATTAAACATCTGGTTGAAAGATCTGTTATTTTATGATTTTTTATAACAATTCGAAAGTCACGTTTCATTTTGCTCTTTCTCCATCAGAGATTCAAGTAACTTTACTGTTGATCAGAATAGTTCCATGAGCCTTGGGCTCAGAAAAAAAAAAAAAAGAAAGAAAGAAAGAAAAAAAAAATTCCCCTTAGAATATCCTTGGTCAGTTCAGCCCTTACCTTATAAAACTCCTCCTAGGAAGCAAAACCAACTAGCTATATAGTTTTCCTTCCAACAGTCTGTGGCAGTTGAGCGTGACTGTGGGTTTATAGTGCCTCCAAAGATTAAAAACAATCCCACTTAAAATGTTCAAATCAAATTCACAAGCAACCTAATGAGCTGTGAATGTAAATGTAAATGCTTTACTAAGTGAGCACCCATAAAAGAATGATGTGCCCCAAGTAATTACATGCAGATGCCGACTCTCAGGAGTTCAGTTTGGGACGTTCCTCAGCAATGGGGTGTCTTATGTTTATCCCTTAGCGTTAGCTCCAATATTGAGAAAAACCACGTATTTTCCAGAGTAGAACATGAGCTGCAACCTGTTCAGTGTCTGAACCCCTTCACATTCCCGGTTCCCAGTAGGGCCCCGGCTTTTACCAACCCACTGGGGACTACGCCACAGAGAGAGTAGTTCATTTGGACATGCAAAGTTGAACATCGGAGCACAGTTCCCACAGAGTGAGACAGAATTGGAAATGGAGAACACCTAGGTTTCAGGGTCACGTGAGGATGATGGGAAATGGTGTCCATGCCAGGAAAATGGTGATGTCATCACAGCTGGCAGCTCCAGACTTCACACTCAACTCCCATTGATTCCCATTAGGATCCCTTCTGTTCAACTGCAAGATAGCAAGGCCTCTGCTCTCTTTACCAAGCAAGCAAGGATCTTCTATGTCTGTTAAAAGTTCTGTGAAACTCATCCTCCTTAGCCCTGTCTCCTGGACACATCGGCCTTTGTCAAATCTTTCAACTTTGATAAAATAATTAATGCTTACCTCAATCAAAATAATTTCATCCTTTCAGCTAGTTTATAGGAAGAAGTAGAGGTTAGGGTAAAGGAGGAACCTAATTGTTATTCAGGTCCGTCTACTCCTCAACTGGTCCTAAAGATTGACAGGACTTGGACCCTTTAGGAGTAGGTGAAAAATGATGCTGGTCTCCCTCTTTACTGGAGATCCTCTTACTCATCCAAGTTTAATGAACTTCCAGCTATAATTGCAGAAGACTTCCTTCCTGGCTACTAAATCAATCAGACTTACTTACCCAAGGGTCACTGGCTTTTTTTGTATGTTTACTGCCGATAGACATCCCTGTCCATTAACTTCTCAAATTTCCCACCACCTATCTCCTTACTCCAAGGATTTCAAATAGAATCCCACTCGTTCATCAGACCAGTCATCAAGCTATTCCTTTGGCATTGAACTCAGTTCCTTTGCGACGGGGTTTATATCTACCTATTGGATCATGCTGCTCTAGAAGCTTTAAGTGGTTACTTCACTCGAAACACACGCACGCTACAGACACAGGTCCCCAATTTCAGCCTCCCCCGCCAGAACTGTGATTTTAGTCATAGTGGGAAATTCCCATCATGTCCTACCATTAGCTCGTTTTCTACAGAGCACTGGGATATTGCTATTCTTCCGCCCCAGAAGAAGTACCAAGTATATGAGTGATCATCCCTAGGGACTTTCAAAAACTGCTATTCGAATTCTTAAAACAGCTCCCTTTCTTTCAAAATTGTTTTGGAAATTGGCATAGAGCTTACTTAACCACTCAAAAACCTTTAGCGTCTCCTTTCTATGGCATTCCAAATAAAGTCCAAATCCTTGTACTTGTAGCCAAGGGGCTATAAAATCTAACTCCTATCTAATCTGCCTTGCCAATATTCACTGTTTTCATTCCTCCCTCACATGAATCCTTTGGCTCAATGGCTGATCTATGTCCCACAGAGACATATTTCCATTCCTTCTTTTGTTGAACAACAATTTATTTCTGTACCTGCACCTTTACTTATATATGCCCTTACACGAGAATCCCTTCCCCAAACCATTTTACCTTCATTTAAAACTCAGCTCAAGTCTCACTTCCCCCAGAGCTTTCTTGAACACATCAGTCCATGGTGCTCATCTACTAATTAAATCAGAGTGCTACGTCATACCAAAAGCTAGAAAACAGAGGACCGAACTCTGCCACTTGCCAGCTGTGTGAACCAGGGCATTTCACTTACCTCCTCTAAGCCTAAATTCTCTTCATCTAAAGCAAAGTGTTTAGAATGATGTCAAAGAGCCATTCCAGTTTTAATCTCAATAAAGACTTTGCACCTTATAATAAACTTCCAGTTACCCAACCACAAGTAAAAGTACCAGATTTGATAAATAAAAATACAAGACACCCCCACACACCCCACCAGGGCGCCTGGGTGGCTCAGTTGGTTAAGCTTCTGACTCTTGGTTTTGGCTCAGGTCATGATCTCCGGGTCCTGGGATCAAGCCCAGCATTGGGGTCCATGCTCAGGGCAGAGTCTGCTAAAGTTTCTCTCTCCCTCTCTCTCTGCCCTTCCCCTCATTTCTCTCTCTCTCTCTCAAGTAAATAAATAAATCTTTTTTAAAAAATCCAGGAATGCCCAGCATGCCCCATGCAATATTTGGGGCATGCTTATGCTGAAAAATTATTTACTGTTTATTTAAAATTCAAATTTCCCCGGGTATCTTGTATTTTATCTGGCAATCCTATAGATACGTCCATGTTTTATAATCACCAATTCCTTTCAGCTGTCTGGAGACAGGGGGTGTCATCTACCTACCCTCTAGAGTTTCTGACACAGTGCCATGTACAGAATATGCTCACAAATGCTTTGTGACAAAGGAACACCCACGCCCTCAAACTAAAGCCGAGTGAGCATAGCTCCTACAAAGTGCTTTACCCTCTTCTCAGATTAATTTAAAAAGAAACAGAAAAAAAGACCCTAAACTCAGCTGTTCCTTTCCAACTGCCTTAGTCCTACCTGTTGCTGCCTTACCTTACTTAGACACCCAATGAACAAGCCTATAAAGAAGCTCAGTAACCAGTCCACATAAATCCTTTACTGGTTACCCTTCCCTCCAGCCATATATACACAGGGAGCAAAAGCAGTTTCTTTATTACTTGTGCTCAGTTTGTTTATGAGACTCCATATATCTGGCTACTGTAAAATACTCCCCATCCTCACTCCCACGTTCTTCTCTCTCCTTAGTCAAATGGCATGTCCTATGTCTCCTTCCCATAAAAATTAGCACTTCTCTCCTTCCCTATGGAAGTAGGATTATCATTGTTTTATTCTGTCGGGAGAGAAATCCTCTTATGTCTTGAAATTAGTCTGGTGGGGCCATTGTCTCTGTTAAATAGAAAGAAAGCATCAGCAATATGTCAGAAGACTTGCAGGCGCTGTGTGGCAAAAGGCGGCTGGACTTGAGAGAGCCCTAGAGTAGGAATTAGGAGATGGAAGTTAACTTCGGCTCTGCCACAACCCCAGTACCTCACTTTCCTTTTCTAAGAACAGGAAGGCCCAGCCCGAGACTTTGCAAGGCCCCATCAGCTTTCATGTTCTATGACTTTAAGCAAGATTTACATGGAGGCCAACTGAGGATTTAAACTCAACTAAAGGAAATGAGATAAATACACCATTTATAGCAAATTGCTCTGATGTATAATGAACACTGCTTCCTCTACAAATGGAATGGGAAAGTGCCACAGAATCACCCAAATCATTTATTTACCTCAGCAACAGCACTGCACAAAGGAACAGAGATTCTAATTGTATTTTATTTCCCTCTTGTTTTGATCCAAGGCTGTGGTGTGGCAATTAAAAAGACACGGAAATCACAGAAAGAGACTGAGGCAGAAAAAAAGTAAATTCAGTTACTTGATGGTAGTCAACAATGTCTTCCTCCAACTTTCCATTTCCTGGGGTCAACTGGTTTCCCAGACAAGCCAACTCCCAAGACTTAGACCAGCGTGCCTTGCATCCCAACATGCAGCTGTCACAGGACAGCAATCCCAGGCCAAGAGGTGAACATAGCTGGAAAAGTGCTAATCAAAATTACTGATCAAAATTTTCTTTGGCTCTACTAAGGGAGAGAATTTTAAAAGAATTAGATGGAAGACACTGCCTTGCATCCAAAAACAAAACAAAACAAAAAGTCAAGAAATAACTCCTGTGCACATTTAAGGTGAGGATATATATAGTCAAAATAACTGGATAAATGATGGAAACGTCAACCTACCATCCAAATATCTGATCTAACAAACTCAAAACTTCTCAAAACACATAGATGTAGGACAGAATTTTTCCTTTTCACTTGGGTGCTCTGGGAGTGACCACATAATGAAACAGCACTTGGAAAACTCTCACAGATATTAGGGTTTCCAAATAAGCATTTTATGAAGTTAGAGGCTCTCTCCAGAGAAGCTCTAGGTCATCATCAGCTAAATATGTACTACTATTGTTTTCCCCACTGAGCATTTGGTAAATATATTCAATTCTCTTGCAGTTATAATGCCATCATTAAATGCCACACAGGGAACTCTGGGAGTCATATTGTCCACCCCTTACCCCCAGGAAAGTTCACACTTAACTGTTTACAAAAACAGTCATGTCAAACCCTAGCCTAAATGATCCCTCAGTACAGAAACACAAATTCACAGAAATATTGACATCAAAGTACTCATGGACTCTAGAGTCAGTTGCATGGATCCATTTCTTAGTGTATAAGTACTCACTATATTCCGGAGTTCCCTTACAGCCAAGCACACCCTTGGTCCCCTGGAGACCATAGTCCCCACCTTACCAGTTATCCTACTCAGATTTCAGATCTCAGATCAAACATCCCTCCTTTAGGAAAGTCTTGCCCAACTCCTTGAGCAAGGGTTGGCAAACTGCAGCCCACGGGCCACATGCAGCCCACTACTTCTTTTGTACAGACCACAAACTAAGACTCATTTTTGCATTAAGTGTTTGAAAAGAAAATTCAAACAAAGAATAGTATTTTGTGACATCTAATAATTACACAAGATTCAAATTTCAGGGTCCATAATAAAGTTTTATTGGAACACAGTCACGTTCATGTGTGTGCGTGTTGTCTAAGACCTCTTTCATATGGCAACAGCAGAATTGCAGTTAGATCAAAGACCATTGGCCCTCAAGGTATTATGCTGAGCAAAATAAGTCAATCAGAGAAAGACAATTATCATATGATTTCTCTGATATGAGGAACTTGAGAGTCAGGGTGGGGGGTCGTGGGGGGTAGGGAGGGAAAAATAATGAAACAGGATGGGATGGGGAAGGAGACAAACCATAAGAGACTCCTAATCTCACAAAACAAACTGAGGGTTACTGGGGGGTGGGAGGGTAGGGATAGGGTGGCTGAGTTATGGACATTGGAGAGGGTTTGTTCTATGGTGAATGCTGTGAAAGGTATAAGCCTGATGATTCACAGACCTGTACCCCTGGGGCAAATAATAAAAAAAATTAAAAAAAAAAAAAAGACCATTGGCCCTCAAAACCAAAAAAATTTACTTTCTTGCCCCTTACAGAAAAAAGTTGCCAACCCCTACCCTCAAGCATATGCTCTCACAGCACCACACAATTTTTGTGTATGAAACTTTTCTCACGTGAAGATTTCACACATAATGATTACTTCATTAATAGCTGTCTCCTCACTAAATGGTGGACTCCACGAAAGGAAGGCCTATGGCTCTTTTTCCTCATCTTTTAGCACAGAACCCGACACACAGTAGTAGATGTTAACTAAGTACGTATGACTGAGTGATATAAATAAGTAAATAATGCCTAAAACTGGTATCCCACAAAACACAACTTGGGAAATGCTACTCTATGTACATGTACATATCCTCTAACTAGGAGGCAGAGTAAAGAAACAGACACTCTGCTTATAGAATATTCAGGAAAATTATGTTATGAAAGGGGTCAAAATTAGCAAAAGAAAGGCTTTTTTGCCTTGAGGCTGCTCCGCCCTGGAGAATCTGAGAGAACTACAGCCATACTCCTCAGAGACCCATAGGAATCCTCCAGAGAATTTCAAAGGGTTTGGAGCTATCCAGAAGAAAGTCAGATCCCTTGGGAATAGAAAGTGTATATAAAAGGAATGGGGGATGAGTGAGATAAGACCCCAAGACACCCTTCTGAGGTACAATTTATTAGGACTAAAAGGGACTCAATGAAAAAAAAAAGAGGTGTGTTTTCTCTGGACACCACAGATATTTGTCCAAGAGTGAGGCTGTTCTATATGGTAACAGTCTCCATTCAGTCTGTCAGACATAGCAGTCCTGGAAGGAAGAGCTACATGATTTCCTTCACGTTCTGGAAACTGACCTCTGACCCCTTTCCTGTTTTGATCCAAAATCATACTTTTCTCATCAGACACTATTTATGAAATTTAATGGACTTCAGCATTACCAAGAGTTTAGCGACTTGTGTCAGCAAGACGTTGTTTCCCTAAGTTGCAGACCAGCTGTGTTGGATATTTATCTGCTGGCCCGTCTTCATGATTATAAATGAGAAGACAGTCCTTCCAAGGCAGCATAGAGTAAAACCACCAGGCCTTTCCTGGTTGCAAAAGAATCAGCTCCTTCTCTATTTCCTCACCAACAAAGAGCATCTGTCTTTACTCTTGAACCAAACTTTAGTGAGCAACTACAACTTACCAAACACTACTGAGCAAAATCATCCCTGACATGGTAAAGCTCACAGTGTAGTGGAGAAAGCAGACCTTAACCAGACAACCACACAAACCAATAACTATGAAGGAAAACCACAGGGCACCATGACTGTGTGTAATAGGGAACGTAACTTAATTGGAAGGTCAGGGAGAGCTTCTGAAAGATGGGACATTAGAGCTAAGATCTAAAGAAATAGCTTTCTCAAGCACCCACTCCCCAAAAGTGGTCTTGAGCCTGCAGTCCTGTGGGATTTTCACCTAGAAATCTTCCATCGTGGATGTTTTCCAAACCAACAAATCCAGACACAAAAGTAACCACTAAAACAGACCAGCAACAGCACTCCAGGTCACTAATGTCGAGAACTGGGCTCTCTGTCAGAGGATGCCACGGCCCGAGTCACTGGTAGAAACGTTTCCAGGCTTCTTTCAACCTTAGTAAGATCTTTATGATCTCAATTTTCTAGATGGAAAAATGAAGGAAGGAAGGAAGGAAGGAAGGAAGGAAGGAAGGAAGGAAGGTAGGAAGGAAGGAAGGAAGGGGTCAGGTTTCAGTAAAGTTTGCAAAGAACTCCTCCTTCTGAAAAGATCACGGAGATGAGCAAATTGCTCAAGAGCCATTTTAGCTGTGCCCTGAATCAAAAGGAAATCAATTGGTGGATTAGGTACCTCCTCATGTAAGGTATTAGCAAACAAAGAGGTATTCATTTTGGCTTATGGAGAGCTCCCTCTGTGCACAGAGCCCTTCTCTGAGCATTAAGGGAGGAACAAGTGTGCATTTTAAGAAAGAGCCCCTTTTTTTTTTAAGTCAACAGAATAGAACAGAGAGAAAAATTATAAGGGGTCAGGGAGGGCAGGAGTCTCCATTCCAATAACTCACCAAGAATTAAGGGAACTAGACGCCTTGGTGTTGGACTATGCCATCTGGAATGCCAAAAGTAAGTCTGAGCGGTCAGGGTATGTCATCTATTTGAAAGAATGTAACACACACATACACACACACACACACACACACACACACACACACACACACAGGTCACTACAGCTAAGTGGATGAGACAAAAATCATAAATACCATTGGAGACCACAGAAGGTTACAAAAGGGTTCAGAAAAGCATTCGTGACAGAAAAGCCTTTGTGACAGAAAAGGCTTCCTCACTTTCACTGAGCTTCTACTACGAGTGTACCAATAACTACTAACACAAAGCAGTAAACTCCTAGTTAAGATACTGGGCTAAATGCTTTAACACAGTATCTCACAGAGATAATGAGGGAGGTGCTATTTAAATGAAGAAATTAGGCTTGAGAAGTAAAGTGATTTGGCCAAGGCTTCTTAGCTAGCGCGTGGCAGAACGGAGAGCAGGACCTGAGGTCGATTCTTGACCCATCCCAGACCCTTCATGTCTGTAGAATTGAGTCAAAGACACTAGGATGTGCATGGTTTTCAAGCCTGTCTCAAGACACCAAGGCTTCTTTGTCTCATTTATCACTGTACCTGTTATCAACAAAGGTATTTTCAGAGCAAAGCTTGGATCCGGTCTGAGCTATCTGGCCGGTGCCATGTCATTTGTGATATTCTGTCTTTACAGGAAGGGGAGAGAACAGTGAATACTTAGGCAGAAGGACAAAGAGAAGACTTTTTATTTACTCATTCATTTAACAGGTACTGTGACTAGAACTCTTTTCAGTGCTAGAGATATGATATATGAATAAGGCTACCATAGTTCCTTTTCCCACAGAGCTTACATTCTGCTGAGGGAGATAGAAAATAAATATAAATAAATATGTTTTTAAATTACATAAATAAATAAAGGAACACCTCAGTGCATGACACATGCTAGCTGAATAAAGCTGGATACGGGAATAATGAGTATCAGGGGTGGGGCATTTAAATGGAGTAGAAATACAAGCAGAATATACACAGAAACCCTTGCTTATAAGAGGGGACAGTTGCCTACTATACTAAAGAAAGTGAGGAAGTCATGTAGATAGAGAAAGTTCATCCCAGACAGAAGGGCTATCAACTGTCAGTATTTTAACCCCATTATTCACATTCCTGGAAATCTAAGGATGATCTCCCTCCATCTTGAAACTGGGAGAGGTCCCTGGCTAACGGCCCTGGAAGGATCCTTTTGAAGAGAGGCCGTGTCTTTGTGACTCTAGGCCAATTGGGTTGTCGCTGCCCTGCAGACTTGCCCAGACGATTCCCTGTATGCTCCAGACAGCAAAGGCAGCCTTGAAGGTTCTTTTTCCATTCCTCCCCTGTCACTTTGCATTTGGAGAGTTCTTGTACATGACCTCCCTGAGAGTGTTTTTTGGCTCACGTACCTCTCTGAGAATCTCGTAAACTCTATAGACATTCTCTCCCCAACACCTCCAAAAAAAAAAAAAAAATCACGTGCCCTAAAAATTATGCAACACATTACAGAAGGTAATTCCCTTACACTTCTCTGTGAATGCCTCCCACGTCTCTAGACCGTCAGTTAAGAACCCCTGTTACAAAGCTTCGTTGGAGGGCCACTCGGCTGTTTTCACTCCCAGCAAGAAAGCCCTGTGTTCTTCACAAAGTCATCATCATTCACTAAATGGGATTCCGGGAGGACGGGGGCTCTGCTTCATTTATCCTTATATTCCAAGTGGCCAGCAGGAGATTAAAAGCCACCTTGAATTAGTGAAACACAGAAGGGAACGGTTATAGGTTCACAGAGCCAAGTCAAGAAAATTTACAAGTAGGGCTGGAATCAGTAACTACCAGAATCGGGGACTTAAATGTGCTCTTGTTTCTTCACCTCTCTCTTTCTGTCTCTCTCTGTCTTTCTGTCTCTCTCCCTACACACACACACACACACACACACACACACACACACACACACACACACACACANCATATTTCAGCTTTTTTTCCTTAGGTCACCTGTCCCCATGGGATAAAAATACGGCTTCAGAGAGCTCTGGGCTTCTATCTTAACAACTTTATATCCAGAGGAAAAAAAGAAGCTTTGCTTACAGCTTCTGTTTGAAAAATGCTAGTAAAGGAGTCTTCATTACCCGGTTTGAGCCATGTGTCTGTCCACAGACCAAGGTCTGTCGCGAGGCGCTGTGACTGGCTGGTCACCCGTAACATGTGATTGGAAAAAGGAAGAGACTTGTTTCCTTCAAGGTAGGAATACTGTCAGTAGAAGAAGGAGGATAGGGAGGGCACCTGGGTGGCTCAGTGGGTTAAAGCCTCTGCCTTATGCTCAGGTCATGATCTCAGGGTCCTGGGATCAAGCCCCGCATTGGGCCGCCTGCTCAGCAGGGAGCCTGCTTCTTCCTCTCTCTCTGCCTGCCTCTCTGCCTACTTATGATCTCTCTCTCTGTCAAATAAATAAATAAAATCTTTAAGAAAAAAATAAAGAAGGAGGATAGTGGATTGATGTTTAGCAGACAAAAGCATAGCTTTTGCAAACAAAAATAACGTCAATAAAACCTAACTATCTTCCACCATACGCTAGACACTGTGCTTAAGTGTGTTTCATAGATTATCTCATTCATCATTCCACAAGTAGTCACTGACCAGGTAGCATGAGGCCAGATTATGA
Source organism: Ailurus styani (assembly GCA_002007465.1). Taxonomy (NCBI): domain Eukaryota; kingdom Metazoa; phylum Chordata; class Mammalia; order Carnivora; family Ailuridae; genus Ailurus; species Ailurus styani. Next base: position 2,133,224 of record LNAC01000395.1, on the reverse strand, counting down.
GCAATCCTGAAATCCAGGCTAAGGAATTTAATAACATAGGGTAAAAAGTGGAGAGCCAGTAAGGGTTTTGAAGGAGAAAGTGACGTAACAGAAGTAACATTTAAGGGGTTTAATGCAGTGGTTTTCCATTTCCAGGTCACCAGTTCCCGGTGATCTGAATGGTGGTTAGGGAGGCAGAACGCAAAGCCTGGAGTCTTTAAACTCCGGATGGGATCGGGGAATTTTCTTACCAAACATTTCTCCATGTCTTTATGCCCAAGTTCCCTATGAAGTGTCTTCATTTTCCTGGCCATTAATCCCTAGCCATGAAAAGAAATAATGCTCCTGTTGGACTGAGCAGTATTTGGAGAAACATCACCTGTTCATTCCAGGACTCACCTAAAGCTCAGGGGAAAGACAAACATTTCCTTCCAGCAGATAAATGCAAGCTTCAAAGTAAATTTGAAAGCAGCGAGAACATTCTGCTATTTTCCCTCTTAACAAGGCTTGATGAAAGCAATCTCCACAGAGGCTGCCTAATTGGGCAGGGAGCTCGTCTCCGAGCAGGGCTGGCAGAAGGAACCGAGGGCTGGTTAGCACATTTTGTCTGAAGGCGACCCTTTTTCCAAAGGAGATGGGGCGGTTTCACCTGGGGTGTCGCGGTTCCACACGCCCACACCCCCCAGGCGCTCCAAGAGACCCCCGTCCAGTAGCCGTTGTGAATGTTTTCTGAACAACTAGCTCCCTACTTCTCTCACGGCACAGACTCTTTGGTTTTCTAATTATCCTGCAGGGGAATATAGATGGTTTATTTACTGCTCCGAAAATATGCAAAGTCTGCTTCCTGCTGCTAAGATGCCCTGAGAATCCAGGATCAGTCCCTGCAGCTCCCTCGGGGCCATGTGAGGGAGACCTAGAGGCCAGCACATCCGCCTCGCCCCTGCGGGAGCACATCTGCCAACAGGGGGCTGAGGACTGTGGAGCTAAGTGGACCGTCCTCGGCTCTGGATTCAACCTCAGCTCGGCAACTTCCCCCCAACTCACCCCCTCGGCTGCCCTCCTCACTGCCTTGAGATGTCCCAGGTTCCTCCAAACCTGACCAGCCACCACATCAACCAGGGGCTACACGAGAGAAACAGAAGGAATAAGAACAATAATAAAAATGGCTAATATATAGGGGACATTTTTGTGTCCCTCTATGCTTTTCCATATTTGAGAGATGAGGACTGGAGGCTTAGAGCATTTATGTAAACTTACCCAAAGTTAACCTGATATGGAGCAAAGCTACAGTCTCTCCAATGGGAAGGAGGAGGAGAACATGGTCTGAACCCCTCCGCTTCACCGCTGCCCCGGTAGGGAAGTCTGTCCTCGGGGCGGCTCCACTGTCCTGTCAATCCATTGATCAATGTTTACTGAGAGCTAACATGATGCTCAAACATTTGTCATGCTCCCTCCAGTTCAAAAATTTCAATCCAGCGAGGAGACAAGATGTACACATTTGACAACTTAATAAAAATATACTAAATAGTCATATAGAAAAGATCACCAAATACTAGATAGAATAAGCATGGGTTCTTTTCCTCGGAGTCGCATGGACCCAAGGACAGACTTCTCCGCGACCCTGAGAACAAACTGCCCTACCTGGGCAGCAGTGTAGTGGACAGATTCAGAGACCCACGCTCTGCTCCTAATTATTAGCTACGTTAACTGTGGGGTAAACTATACTTCAGGGAGATCTACGGACACCCCTACATTATTTGCAAATCTTTCTTCATATGTGCGTTTTCCTGGCTTCCCTTGGATCGGTGTTTCTTAACCAGGAGGGATTTTACCCACCACAGGCATCTGACAATGTCTGGATACGGGTTTGGTTGTCCCAACTGAGAACATACTGCTGGATTCTAGTGGGGACGGGCCAGGGATGCTGCTGAGCCTTCCACGACACCCAAGATGGCCCCCGCAACCAAGCGTCATCCGGCCCAAAATGTCAATAACGCTAAGGTTGAGAAACTCTGCATTAGATTCCCCAAGGCATCTCAGTCAGCTCCCAAACAATTAAAAACTGCAACTCCAGAACCTTATTTGCCCCATGAAGGGCATGAAGCAGACGTGCCCTACAGCCCGACACTTTCTGGCGTCTCATGGCCCGCGCAGGCTGCCAGGACTGTCCTCCTCAGACTCCAGTATCCCTCAACACCTTGTTAGCTGACCTTGTGCAAAATTGGAGCATTCGATCCCATTGTTAAGGCTAAATGGATTGGAACACTCCTCGGTGTCGTGCTTACATGTCCACCAGGTCATCCAACACTTGGCACAAAAGTCACCTAAAATCATGGGCCTGTCGACCCAGCCAGACTTGGGTGGACATACTTGGAGGCATAGAGTGAGGAGGCGGGAGTCTTGTGTGAATTATGCCTAAGCCCGGTGTCCCCATTGTCAACCGAATTCCAAGTAACGGAAATGTGAGGCTGTAGGAAGTTCACAAGCCTGCAAGTCAGGGCCGCCAGCTCTCCTGTTACTGAACTCTGGGGATCAAACTTGTTTTTTGATAAAATGCAGGACTTGGGGTCTTCATCCATCAGGCCTCTACCAGAGAAATAGAACCAGCGGGAGATATCTATTCAGAGATTCACTGTGAGGAATTGGCTTACAAGATGGTGGGGCCTGACTGAGCCAGTCTGAAGTCTATAGGGCAGGCCATCAGGAAGGGCAGGCTGGAACTCTCAGGCACAGACCAAAGCAATAGCCTATAGGCGGAATTTCTTCTCCTTCTAGGGAATCTGTTTTGCCCTTAAGACCTTCCAGCTGTTTGAATCAGGTCCACCGAGATTATCCAGAATTACGTCCTTTACTTGAAGTCGGCTAATTGTGAACATTGATCACATCCTCAAAATACCTTCACAGCAACCCTTAGGTTGGTGTTTGAGTGAGTAACTGGGTATGATAGCCTCACCAAGCCAAGCTGACATAGGAAACTGACCACCAGAGACTCCGTGGTATCTCTGTTTCTTCGCAGCTTTTAGAACCTGCAATTCTACTATGAATCACCCTGAGAAACGACATGTCATGTTCAGGCTTTCCGGGCACAGATGTACCAAAAACAAGCACTGGGCTCAGAGGTTACTAGGTCATGTGGCCTCTGGCCTCAGAGACAAGATGCAGAGGTGTGGGTCTGGCTGGAGCCAGGACCTCCCTCACTGCCGACTGAGGGAGATAGAGAGGAAATGCTGCTGAACAGGAGCTTTTCTTCTGCAACGACACTGGCAGACTGCCTGTCTGCCATGATTAAATGCTAGGCAAGGACTCTGAAGGAGCCAATTATTTGCTTGAGAAAAACCAGGGGAAAAACACAATATTAATGCAGAGACCATTGTGATTCGTGGCATTTATTCAGGACTTGGAATTACAGAAATGTCAAGCCAGAAAGGAGCTTCGAGTTAACCTTGTCCAACACGCTCATGTTATGGAAGATGGGACTGAGAAGCAGAGAGATGCAGAAGCTACTCAGTGTCACAGCCAAGACGGACGGAGCGTCCCGATTCCCAGGCCAAAGCTGTTTCCCCCACATCGCCCTCCAGCATGCCGGGAAAATGTGCACAAACCTCTTACCTCCTCTGCAAAGCCTGCAGCTGAGCTCTTTACCACTGGCATTTACTCTGACAGATATCAGTAACTACGAAAGGGTACACTGTTAACGCAAGATGACAAATTCTAAAATTGGCTTGTTTTCACAACAGTCACTTTCTAAGGGGTAAAGGACTTTTCTGTGGTTCTTTAAAAACCTCTGGATTCTAGCCAGCTCAACATCCCCACACTTTTTCCCACAATCACTTGCTATGAAAATGTCATTATTCTATTTTGAAGAGGCTAGAGCAATTGTGCTTCTTCTGTAATAACCATGTTTTCAGAAAGAGGGGTAGAAAGTCATGGAAGCCAGAGATGGAAAAGCTTTCGTGGATCAATCACGCTCCCATCATACACCGGGGGGAAACAGAGCAGACACTACAAAGTCAAACCCCAGGTCAGAGATGGAACCCCCCCACCTCTGTGACTTTATTTTCACCTACACCAAGAGAAACGTCTTGCCGGCCATTTTCAAAGACTGCATCTAACAGCCAGCCCCTCACCTGAGGAACCACCCAACTTGAGGGACAGAAACACCCAACTCCAAATTCTCTTTCCTGAGCCCTCTTAGTTAGGAATCTTTGGTAACAAGAAACAGAATTCTGGGATGAGATTAAGCAAACGAGGAGGTACACGTTGGGCTTAAATTTTAAAAATCCTAAACAAGGCGACCATATAGTATCTTTGTGACGGTTTTGACCTGAGGACTAGGAACCAATAATAAAATATATTTTCTTTTTCCCCAGGAAATGACTCAGAGAGAGACAGAGACAGAAAGAGAGAAGGGGAGAGAAAAGGGTTTTGGTTGGTTGGTTGGTTGGTTGGTTGGTTGGTTAGTTTTTTTTCTTGTTCCTGTTTCTGGCTCATGTAAGGTAGAGGACCCCACAGATGATGTGGCCAGTCCAAGTAGTTTCACAGTAATAAAAGGCCTCTTTGGCCAGTCATGTTTCGTTTGCGAGGAGTATCGCTAGTTGACTAACGAGGCTCACTGAGGACAAATAATCACCAAATGCTGACAACAGTCATCAGCTAGTGGTATCAAGAACAAGTACTGCTCAGCGGCACCTGGAGTTCTTATCCTTTAAATGTCCTACTCTTAATTTTGGCTCAGGTCATGAACTCAGGGTCTTGAGATTGAGCCCCACAGTCAAGTTCTGCACTCAACTGGGAGTCTGCTTGGGGTTCTCTCTCTCCCTCTCCCTCTCCCTCTGCCCCTCCCCCTCCTCACAGGCAGCACACCCTCTCTCCCAAAAAAATAAAAAATTAAAAAATAAGAGCTGCTCAAGTTGCCCTCTTGACACCAAGTCACCCAAGTTTGACTATCAGTGGCCTATTTAACAACGGAAGAAGCAAGATAATCACTTTTCCAGAGATGAAGTAAGATCAGTGAGCTTTTTGTTAGTTAATGTCTGTATAGTGTCTTTCATTTCAGTGTTGGCATAGCCATCCTGTAGGTAGCAAGCCAATTGCCTCAAGAAGGCCGTATTATGTGAGTGGAGCAACTGAGGCAAAAACTAGTAGTATCCCTGTGTGAGGGCTTTTTTCTCTTCAGAGGCTGCGGTGCCTGCCAACAGATCTCTCGGTAGGGGAGGCGTATAGAGCTGTAGCTGGAAGCATGACATCTGGCATCCTCACCCATATAATCTGAGTTTGCGTCTCAACTCTGAAACCCTATGAGATGTGTGGCTTCTGCAAATTCCTTAACATATGGACTTTCATTCTTCTTACCTGTGAAAAAGAAATAGTAAGGCAAGCCATCTCATGGGGCTCTTATGAAATTTAAATAAGGTAAAAAATTGCGAAGCCCAGAACACTCAATAAATACTAACAATCCTCTGGGTCAGCGCTTCCTAACCTTCCTCATATCATAACAGACATTTTGAAACAAAAGTTAACATATGCATGGTGAACCAGGAAAGACTAGGTTGCTCATAACCAAAAAGGGAGCCCGCCCAGGAGCTAAGGGCTCTGTTTCTTATCGCACCTACGACTTACTCACTACTGACCAGCTGAGAAACTCTTCTCTCCACACTGGATGTTGCTTCCATTTTACAGACAACTTATCTCTCAGGACACTATCTCAGCCCCCAACGTACACACTCTTTCAGCCAACACTGTTCTGCCTCTTCCTCATAGGCTGTTACAAGCCATTATATTTCTGACTAATATAAATAAAATTCTTCTTTAAATTATTTACTCCACACAATATTTCCAGACACGGAGTCATCACCAATTCTTACGGTTAGAAATAGTAAGATGAAAGACAATTCTGAAGCTGAAGACTCCGTCACCTAAACCCCTCTACACCATTTCTAAGTGTATCACACTGGCCACGACAGAACCCAGGAAGGTCGAGGGACCAGGTAAATCCATCAAGCCTCCATGCTGTCTTCATTCTGTTCCCTCTCTGCTTAGGCATTACATCACCTTTCTTCAGACCAGCTTGACCATCTCATCAGTCATTTGGCAAACATGGCTGCCCCTCTGCCTTCAGGTTCATACAATAAAGTTGCAACCCTCTCTTGATTCTAGTTCCAGATTTCTGGAGAGAGAACCTGACTGAACTAGCTGACCTCAGTTGCCCCCCCCCCGGTATAATCAGCAAAACCAAGACAGCAGGCAAGCCAGGATAGCCCAGCAACCAGGGGCCATTCTTAGGATACAGTGCAGACATTTGGGAGAAAGGTCGGTTCACAAAGAAAGAGAAGGTCATAGACCCAAGGGCTGAGTCCAGTACCTCATCCATTACATTGACTATCTTGTCTTTAGGCCTGAAATTTTCACCACAAGTCACTCCTTTGACATTCTAAAGATCCTTGTTAAAAGTATATTGGTTGTCTCGCAACATAATATTCTAAGATATTTTCAGTCATTAACACCTAGAAATGGATATGCATTTGACATGGAACAGAAATGTTTTGACAGAGGTAGAGGTTTGGATGTTTGCGGAGTAGAGGGCAATGTATAGCCAGCAGTTTGCCAGTGCAGAACATCCTGGGAAAATGAAAATCTCTCTGGACACACGGAGGAAGCTGGGAGGTAGAACATAAAAAAGAAGAGAGAGAAAGGTGGTTATGGGAGAGAAGACAATGAAAATAAACACATAAACGTCCCTAATAATTTCACCCACAGCCACGGCTGCTAAAAGGGCCATGGCACTAAAAACTGTTTTAAAACCAGCATTAACTAGTGACCCCAGTTCTCTCTAAAAACCAGCCAGAGTGGAAAATCAAAGTTGGGCAGAGGGTAAAATTGTTCTGCCCCGCATGAAGGGGAATTAGCGACAGGCTGGTAATTTCCAAATGAAAACCTAAACACAAAGTCTGACAAAGAACTTGTGTGCTATTTCAGAGTGAATGAGGCACTCCGAAGAATGTTCTTTGGATACTTAAATATTGGATATTACTAGATATTTCAATGGCATGTGGGAAAAGGAATAAGTTACACAGAAGAGAGCAACAGTTTGGGAGCTAGAAAGGGATGACTTAACCCATTTTCAATTTTAAGGAACGATATAACAAACAGCAACACATTAAGCCAGAGAAATCTTTCAGGGGACTGATTGAGGTTATGGTGTATGGAACTGGAATTCACCTCAGACGATTAGTCAACGAGCCAATATTAATTAAGGGGTCACAGAGTGCTTTCCAGTGGGGTTTTTTTTTTTCTTTTCCCTGCAATCAAATAACATGAATTTGACTTATGATGAGTTAAATGAGTTGCTTTCAAGGTCTCCTTTGTTTCTCACATCTTCCAACACAATCGCAAACAGGGGATCTTGCCTTCCACCTCCCAACAACCCCCTTCAAAAATAAAAATTAAAGAAAACACACAAAAACTGTCCTTTCCCATCCACCCTCTTGAAAAACACTCCCTTAACTTTTGCATAAGATTCATGGAACTCGTTTTCTCGGTTAAGATTTGAATGCATGTAATAGAAACCTTACACTTATTTAAGGTGAAGACAGGAAGGTTCTAAGGGGCCCCGGGACAGTCTCACGGAAGCCAGTGACAAGTGCGTCAGTCCATGCTCACCAAGGAGAAAGCCGAAGGGAGTCCATTTCTCTTGCCATGTGCTGTGTTGTTCTCTTTCTGCAAACAGGGTTCCCCTACAAGTGTTGGAAGATGGCCATTCCATAGTTCTTAGGCTTATATTCAAAAGATCTGCTCATATTGAACTAAAATGCCTTAGGCTGGCTTCTAGATTTCTAGGAAAGGGAACCTGATTAACTTGTCTTGGCCCAGCTCTGGTTTAGGCACCTGTGCCGACTCCCAATTTTGCCTGCCTCCATAGCAATCTGGTCTCCTGTTCATATTTGGGTTACGGGTGCCTCTGGTCTCCTTTTCCCATCTAGCTGACCACACTGCTTTCTATCTTTCCAAAATATCTCAGAAGTTTCTGTTCAACTCATGGCACTCTTCCGTGGTTTCATTGCTCTTATGGAAGTGTTCCCTTTTTATCATTTCAAAGGAATTCTGTTAGGAGAAGGTGGATTTGGATAATCAGCCTGCCATCCTAACACAATCACCCTATTTTTTTTCTAGCTACTTCTTCCTCCCCTTCTTGTAACCCTTCCTTTAATGTCATATTATATGTCATTCCCCAGATCAAAAGTCTCCAAAGATTTCCAATAGGTGAGAGCACAAATTCCTTATCCTAATATTTAAGATCATTAGCTTCTGGCCCAAATGACTCTTTCTAGAAAGCTCTGACCAGTTGCCTCTTGAACCTAATTCTCCCCTCATGACCTGAGCCGAAGGCAGCGGCTTTAACCCACTGAGCCACCCAGGCGCCCGGGTAAATTGACTTCTGTTCATAAATTAATCTGGTGAGAAATTTTCCATTTAGGTTAATATCTCTAACTTCAAAATAAGTCCAGAGGACACCTATCTATTTTCTACTGCTTCTTGTGGGGTTACATTGGACTTCCTGTAAGTATTGGTATTCCTTACCTCCCCACATGGGGTAGGAAAAGTAAATATCACATAGTTAATCAATGACACACTGCATCTCATGGTGAACCTCAAGATAGGAAAGCAAATTCAGGTTGAAAGGAAGAATTTATGATCCTTTGAATTAGTGGACTCAACAAGTCACCTGAAATTTCACTTTGTCAAATATTTGTCTCTGTGGTTGGAAAGATAAAACTCACAAAGCAATAAATATAGGGAGATAAATGTTTTGAAATCCAGATATTTTACAGGCAAATAATATTAAATGTCTTTGTAATGTCAACACATCAGTGTTCCTATTCTTGGGATCCCAATAGATTATGTTTCAGGAGATGAATTTTAGTAATCGGAGGGCACACTCGAGATGTAAGGAAATACATCGTGGCACCTGATAAACGCTACTGCTGAAAGCTGCTTCTCTCACAAGCTAATATCATCCTGGCCAAGGCAGAATATGGCTAACTAGGTTCTGGAAATAAGGCTGTCTCTTAGTTTTCTAAGTTGAGGCTTTATATAAGGGAGATGGCCAACAAGCATTTTCAAGGACTTTGGAGAATGGTGTCAAGCAATTGATGATATAGCTAGTGGGTCCAGATTCCCAGGAAAGAGCTGGGAATGTGAATTTATGAGGCTGGTTTAAAAATTATAATCAATCAATATGCACCAGTGAGGTAGGGCCCATTGATGGGTACGTTCCCCTTCAATGGTGTGTACCAAGCAAGAATTCTAATGGAAAAGCAGTACATGAAATTAAGAACATTGCCATTTTTAAATTTTCTTTCTTTTTTTTTTTTAGAGAGAGAGAGAGAGCATGTGTGCACCTGGAGGAGGGAGAGACGGAGAGAGAGAGAGTGAGAGAGAGTCTTAAGCGGGCACCGTGCACCAGGAATGGAGCATGATGCAGTGCTTGATCTCACGACCCTGGGATCATGACCTGAACTGAAATCAAGAGTTGGACACTTAATTGACTGAACCACCCACGTGCCCTAAGAATATTGCCATTTTTATTGGGACTTAAACATTGAGTTAAATAATTTCCAGAACTGCATCCTCTTTTTCCTTAAGGAGGCAGAGGAAAGATCCCTGAAGACCAATGGCAGATATATCCTTATGTTCCAAAAATTGCCCTAGAGGAAGACACAAGGCCCATGATCTGGGAAGAACTGGTTTCCACTTTTCTCATAGATTTTGATATTCTGGGAGACCTGTTTGCCCCATATGGGTCCTAGAAAATTAATAGTCCTTTTCTACAAAATATCCCTCTGTGTGAAAAAGACAACTAAGACCAGCTTTTCCCTCATAAGCAGAGTAAGGAAGTGGAGTCCTAGGAGGTGCCCATTAAGAGGGTCATCTGATGGGGCGCCTGGGTGGCTCAGTGGATTAAAGCCTCTGCTTTCGGCTCAGGTCATGATCTCAGCGTCCTGGGATCGAGGCCCGCATCGGGCTCTCAGCTCAGCGGGAAGCCTGCTTCCTCCTCTCCCTGTCTCTCTGCCTGCCTCTCTGCCTACTTGTAGTCTCTCTCTCTCTGTGTCAAAAAAATAAATAAAATCTTTAAAAAAAAAAAAAAAAGAGGGTTATCTGATGACCCTGCTAAGAGAAGAGGTGGACCAACATGGCGATAACTCATTCGAGGCTAGCCCCTTGATAGTCCTCTGAATGGGTTCCTCTTAAACATATCAGTTGGTTAGGAGGCTCCACAGTTTGGAGGCCCCTGCCCTCACTGAAGCAGTGTAGGGCATTGCATGGTGAGTTCTTCCTTAGGGAGGTTGTTGCCTGCCATTATCTACTCATGCATGGGCTACTGTTGACATGTTTTGCCGTAAATCTAATAAAGATATTTTTCCCTTTCTTGTCCATCATTTTTACTGTATATCTCTATTTTAGCACTCTGTACATTTCTAGGAATTTAAAATCAACAAAACCCCCCCTTCCCCACCAAACAGCAGCAATAATTATAATTTTTATTATAATATTATATTGTATGTATTATAATATTATTATTTATAATTATACATCCTCATGTAACCTGGATGGAGCAGGGTGCCAAGAATCTCCATAGTTTCAGACAGTTAAGTGAACCTACTACATGAAAAATTAGAGCCTAGGAAGTGTTACTTCATAGGTCTTTTTTGTCTCTGAGACTCACTGTAGATAGGACTAGGAGGTCTATAGGGGTGGGGGTGGAGGTGGGGAGCAGGTTAGCAGAGGGAATTGGAGTAAATTTGAAGAGTAAACAGAAAGTCTCTGACCTCCTCTGTGTATGGTGTCAATACCCCTTTGGCTTTACCTCTTACCAGTCGTTGTAAAAATGAAAAATCAAAATATAGAAAATTATAAGGGAAGGGAAAGAAGAGGGAACTTATGAAGAAGGGAAGATATTTAGAAGACATAATTAAAAATTGAGAGTAAGATCAGAGGACAAAAATGAATATAGAGGAAATTGAAATTAAGAATGTAAAACAATGAAACTCCAAATAAAAGTAAAGATTAAACATTAAAAACATAATAAAAAGGTAAAGTGGGTGAGATTTAAAAAAATGAAAAAGACTAGAGGCCAGTGAGATCAAAGGTTAAAACCAGGAAAGTAAGAGAGAGAAAGGATTAGGATATAGGGGATAAGATAAAAAGCTAAAAGCATAGAAGTAGATGAGATAAAAAATGAAGCACAAGAAATAACTAACATGCTTAAAAGTAAAAATGTATATGAATGAAAAAGCTTCAGGGGGAATAGTTTAAAAGAAACTAAAAACCAAGAGCATGAGAATTGGACAACCAAATGAGCTGAAATTCATTGGGAATTCCCAGGTCATCGAGGCCCACATCGGGCTCCCTGCTCAGCAGGGAGCCTGCTTCCTCCTCTCTCCTCTCTCTCTGCCTGCCTCTCTACCTACTTGTAATCTCTCTCTCTGTGTCAAATGAATAAATAAAATCTTTAAAAAAAAAAAAAAAGAAGTCAATTTACCCATCTCTACCTTAGAAGTAAGCATCACAGACTGTATCATAATCAGTCCTCTCTTTTTATTACCCTCTTTAACAGGGATGCTACAACCCGAGTGTCAATTCTTAATATAAATATTTGGAAGCCAATATACATTTTGGTAGCAAATGTACAGGGATCTGTCCACTCCTGCCTTCATATACTTCTTCAATATAACCATTTTCTGCTGTGTTTATTTTTTGGTCTATGTATTACTACTTAGTTTTATCTTGCATTATTTATGAAAAAAACAAATCTTATCTAGAACAAGGTAGATAATAAATAAACAGGAAGGAAACAGTCTTTAAAAGTTATGGTAATATAATTGTTATGGTGTATAAACACCAGGGAGTCAGTAAATATTTTTGAGTTACGGGAGTTATAGGACTTATGTCATTAAAATAGACCTTGCTATAGGATCAATGCATTGGCTGAGATAGACTATCGATATACCAGTTATGAAATGACTGCAGTCCCATAAACAGTGAGAAACGAGAAATAAGAAAGGATGAAAGAGACCACACCAAGGAAGAATCCACCATCCTTGATAACAGAACATTAGGAACACAGAGAACTGGCTTAAGTTCTATATCAGAACTTGACCAGGTTATTGAATCCCTCGAAACCTCTTGTTTCCTCCTCTACAAAATGAGAGTAACACAGGAACTTCATAGGATTTTTCTGAGAATTTAAATGAGATAATACATGTAAGCTGTTCGACATATTGCTTCCACAGAGTAAATGTTAAATAAATGTCAGTTATTATTAGAATATAAATAAAGGAAACCAATGAGTTAAAAATGCCTTCCGGAATTTGAGCCCAGGTGACTGAGGAAATGGTAACATCACAGACAAAATTGGATAGTTATTCTGGAAAAGGGAAAATCAGTATCATATTGGGATATAGTTATACTCTCAGATATTATGGGCATAAATTTTAAAGTAAGAGGGAAACACTTCATATTACCTCCTGTGCTATAATTGTTTCCAACCATTTCCCCCAGCCTCTCCACCCATTTCTCTGAACATCACTCTCAGAAATGTATCGCATTTGCCTTGAATTAAAAGCTAGATAAGGTCCATTTTCATGGCTCCTTTCTTCATGGGTATCAGAACACTTAGGCACATGTGCCTGCTTTATTTACACGCTGTTTACTTCCCTTCCCAGATTATTAATGAAAATGTTAACTAAACTCATCCGCTGTGGCTTACCACCAGACACCTTTTCCCGAAAGGGAGGATGCCATAATTTGCCATCAACCTTTTATTCTTCTCTGCTCAAGTCAGTTTCCTGAATCACAATTGGTTTTTTAAACAAAACAATTGGAACTAATTCACACAGTACATTATAATCACATCTGCCACATCTACAAATGGTAATTGATATGCAGCACCTGTAAACCCCCAAATCCAAAAGACCAAGAGGGAATAAGATGGGCAAAAAAGGAATTTATAGGGAAAGGTCTGGGATATTCTGTATCTCTCAAGGGGTAGAAACACATCTGACTCAGACTCCTAACCCCCAAACCAAGACAGTTACCATTTTCATCTCATGATGTAACTGTAGATCTTTGTTTTAACATATTAAATATCTTATTTCCTTTGTTTTTAGTTTCCTTTGTTTTTAGTTTCAAAAACCTTTTCTTAAAAGGTTTTTTTTTCTTACTCCCATAGTTTAGGCTAGTAAAAGATATTGCTTAAACCAGAAATCATCAAGTAACATTCATTTGTGGATTATGGCTTGTGGATCAAGGGATGCCCTCCTCTAAAGAGAGTATGTGCAACAGCAGAGGCCTTCTCCAGCTTGGGGAGAGAGATGTAGGCCTCATAAAACAGTATAAGAGGAAAGAGATCTTTAGGAAGAAAATGCATTGAGTCCCATTATAAGCTCACATTTTATTAGCTCTCAACTACTCCTAAGGACAATCATGGCCCCACAATGACAGAATAAGTTGAATAGTGAAGGTGGGAATAAATAACCACTTTATTCCTCCTCTAGGCATGGGTATCCTCTAATGGGTGCCTATTGTGGGCACAAAGGCCCACCCTCTTGTCCCTTCCCCTATTCACAGCATCCCACAGCTTTAACTCACAGTCATCACTGGAAGATAACCAGGTGTCAAGAATGGGCTTCCAGGGTGCCTGGGTGGCTCAGCTGGTTAAAGAATGGGCTTCCAGGGTGCCTGGGTGGCTCAGCTGGTTAAGCAACTGCCTTAGGCTCAGGTCATGATCCCAGAGTCCTTGGATCGAGTCCCACATCAGGCTCCCAGCTCCATGGGGAGTCTGCTTCTCTCTCTGACCTTCTCCCCTGTCATGCTCTCTCTCTCTCAAATAAATAAATAAAATCTTAAAAAAAAAAAAGAATGGGCTTCCAGATCTGGGCTCCATGTCTTCCTTGCTCTCTGAACCTCAATGTCCTCATCCCTAAGATGGACGTAAACACCCACCTGGCAACACTGTTTGAAGGATTCAGTAGGACAACTGGCCTAAAGCGTATCCCAACGCAGTCAATAGGAAATGCCAAAGACAAAGGTTGGCTCTCTGCTCACACCAGAAACGATCTGGCGAAAGAAAAGGACCCTCAATGTTTAAGTCATAAATGTGGATGCCTGACGCTGCCAAGTTTCGTGCTACCTGTTACAAGAAAGACTGCAAGTCAGGCAGCCAACTAACGAGAACTGATGGAATTTAAACGTGAATCATGGGATCCATAGCACGTGCCCTTCTCCCTTGGTGTTAGTCTAATGAATACCAAAAGCCTCCCGTAACTCAGCCAAGCAGAAAGACAGGGGGACATGTTCTTCCTCGCACCATCAAATCTAGGCTTTAAGGGTAAAATGGAAACTTGAGGCAAATATTTCTTCCCAGGACCATAGAACAATCACTTGGTTCAGTGTCTTTTTCAGAGGAAGACAATTGAGTTGAACTTCCTTTAGGATATTCTGCGGCAGAAAAAAAGACGTCCTGGAAGCGTTACGCAGTGAGTTCTATCAGTCAACTTGAGGAGGCCCAGAATTACCAAAACGAGCTGCGAGAAACTTCACACATGCAGAAATGGGCTCCACGTCTGCATAAATTGCCCTAAATCTTGGTCCCTCTCTCCTTATAGCCCCCCTCTCTGCTCCTGTACGGCATCATCTGGAAGAGGCAGAAAACGAAACAGAGTTTATAAATCTTTGCACTTCAGATGAAGCTCACTTAAGTTCCCGAGTCCCATCTGTTCCATATTCAACATTTCCCTTCGCTTCCTTTCAAGCAATTTTGATGCTATTGTACTGCAAAAGTGACCTTCCAGGAACAGGAAAATAGTACCTCTGAGTTAGTAATCACCTGTTACATCGCCTTTAAAATGGCCATGCGGGTTCTGTAGATTAAGAAAAAATAGGCTCCCTGCCCCATTAAAATTGCCAGCAATACTCTGAAAGTGATTATGTTCAGAGGGAAAGAGGTGCTACAAAGACATGACCCCTTCCTGCCCACCCTAGGGTGAGAAATTAAACTATTCAACAGGAGAGGTTTAAGGGGCATGAAAAGAGGGCCTTTTTCTCTCTTCATAGAATACGCCGAAGCAAAAATAAATCTGGGGAGGGGCAGATCCTGCTGACAGCAAAGATTTCTGACATACGAAAAACGAATTCTCTTCACAGGAAGGAGCTACAAAGTAGATAAAAAACACAGTCTCAGTTCTCGCTCTAAAAACATAAAAAACCATCGCAATAGATCATTTCTCTGTGGAAGAATCTCGTATATATGAAGCTGTCAGAAGCCTCCCTTGTACACAGAAAAGGGTACTACATTATACACCAAAAGGAGTACTATAAAACTAACTCACGAACAGGAAAGATAAATGAACACCTACACCAGAGGCTGGGCATTTCCTAAATAGCAAAGGACAGGAAAAATTCCTAGAGTAGGACTTTGATGCATTTCCATTCTCTTCGTGACTGAGTGTGTCCCAGTAACAGCCATCAATAAACGTCCATCGGTGTTTTATGACCAGCTCACGTTTACTGATTTCAGTTTCCATCAGTTTTTCAGCTAGAATTCTGACCTGTCACAGTTCCATCTGATGGAACCATGAAACCCTCTTTGTTTTGGCACTGGTAGCTTTTTATCTATTTATTTATTTGCACTGTTCCACAGTGGATACGAGCATCCCTTCCCTGATTGGTATATTCAATTTTTGTTCTGCCTGGGATAATCTCACTTCATAAATCTGTAATTAAGGAAACCACTGGAGAATGTGGTAATCCCAAGGTTGAGGTGTTTTTTGACATGGGTCATATCTCTGCTCCTTCTGCCAAATGATTATGAAATATTCATGTCAAATTAACATAAAGCACATCCTGTTTTATGAGGAAATATTGCAGAACAATATCTATAACTGATGCATAAAATATAAGTTTTCTATTTTCACACACAATAACAGTCTCATATATATCAAGTATTTATTACTGGAGGTTCTTCCTCCAGTCACTGAAATTTTCCCTGTAGTATCTAGAACATAACAAACCTAATTAAGTGTTCTGTGGTTTAAATACTTCCGATCTTAAATTTTGTATAGAACATTCCTTAACAGGGCGCCTGGGTGGCTCAGTGGGTTAAAGCCGCTGCCTTCGGCTCAGATCATGATCCCAGGGTCCTGGGATCGAGGCCCACATAGGGCTCTCTGATCAGCGGGGAGCCTGCTTCCTCCTCTCTCCTCTCTCTCTGCCTGCCTCTCTGCCTACTTGTAATGTCTCTCTCNGAACATTAAAAATGAGTTGCTAAAAGAATCTTCATTTGCAATGTTTTGGGGTTTTTTTTCCCTCCATGTTGAGCAGGGTAGAGGGGGGGTCCCAGTGACGTAGGCAGGCTGGTTCTGAGGACCCAGAGGGGGTCTCAAGGGACTAGCCAAGAAGGTCCTTGGCTTTGCACAGGATAGAATTCAAACAAGCCAGTAGGAAGTGACAGCAGAGCTTCCTGAAGACATATAGCAGATAAAGACAGAAAACCTGCAAGACTCTGGAGGGAAAAGGAACTTTAGTCTCATCTTTGCTTCGGGCTTGGGGTTTTTATTGAGGACTGCGGTCTGGTATAGGTGTCCTCTCAGGCAGCCAGGAGCTGGCTGAACAAAGACAAGCGCTCAGGTGTCCATAGTCACTTCTGCCAGGGAACCAGGGATCTTGGCGTCAAAATGTATGGGGTCAGTGGTTGTGGAAAGTGTCCACGATAGTCTCACACTGTCACTCCTTAGAGTTCTCTACTGTGCTGGAAAACTCCAAAGAAATCATGAACTCCTTGATCCTTACAAGGAGGACATACATTAAGGCATGGCTAAGGTGGGGGTGCAGGTTCTAGCGAGAATAGTAGCAGGAAAAGAAGAAAAAGAAAAACGAACAAGCTTTTTCCTGAGGTCGCTTTAGTTTCCGTATCTCAGGAGGTAGCAGATTTATGTAAATGCTCAAGGTTTAGACAGTACATTTCAGTTCTGTATATAACATGAATGTGAATGGTATGTGTGATATTGTGACTTACAGTAAGAAATATGTATTTGGTCTTTGCCCCAGTTCCTGGCACCAAGCTCCTAAAACCCTTTGAATTTCCTAAGTGGTAACAGCAGTAAAGGTGTCTCGTTATGTTAATGAGGTGACTTGGGAAACAACTAAGGATGGGGGAGGGTTGGGGGGCCTGGGTGGTCAGTCCCTTGATTGCCCTGGGGTTCTGAGATCAACCAAGCCCCAGAACACTCAGCGAGGAGTCTACCTGACCCTCTCTCTCTGCTCCCTGCCCCCCACCCACCTGCTCGCTCGCTCTCTCAAATTTACACAAATAAATGAAATCTTAAAAAAAAAACGGATGGGGACTGGTTGTCAGGGAAGCCAACCATGCGTGATTAGAGGGTTGGGACTTTCAGCCCCACAGCCCTGACTTCTGAGGAGGGAAAGGGGGCTGAATCAATCACCAATGATCAATGATTTCATCCATCATACCTACGTAATAAGCCTCCATAAAACCCAAAAGGAGGGGGTCGGGGAGCTCCGGCATTGGTGAAACTGGACTCATCCATGTGCTCCCAGCCAGGTCCCAACTCCATGGGAACAGAAGCTCCTTTGTTCCTTATCTCTTCATCTTTATTTGTAAAAAAAAAAAAAAAAAACCGATAATCTAGGGAGCAAACAAACTGGTTTCCTGAGTCTGTGAGCCACCCTAGCAAATTAATTGAACCCAAGGAGAGGGTTGTGGGAACCTCTCATTTCTAGCCAGTGGCTCAGAACTTGGGCTCAGCCTCAGGAGTGGTGGGCAGTCTTTTTTTTTTTTTAGATTTTATTTATTTATATGACAGAGAGAGAGAGGATCACAAGTGGGCAGAGAGGCAGGTGGAGAGAGAGGAGGAAGCAGGCTCCCCGCTGAGCACAGAGCCCGGTGCAGAACTCGATCCCAGGACCCTGAGATCATGACCTGAGCCGAAGGCAGAGGCTTTAACCCACTGAGCCACCCAGGCGCCCAGTGGTGGGCAGTCTTGTGGACCTGAGCCCTTCACCTGCGGAATCCGATGGGCTCTCTGGGTAAATAAACAGTGCCACCTGGCCGAATTATAGGCCATCCAGCTGGTGTTGGAGAATTGCTCAGTGGTGTGGAGAAAACCCCACACGTTGTAACTGGAATCAGAATCATAGTGTGTGATCATCAAGAAAACAAAAGAGAAAAATACTTTATTAAGTTTTCTTCCCCAGATGAAGTGCTCGAGCTAAGGACAGTTAAACTCACACAGTTTCGTAACTAGACCTTAGGGAAGTAAATCAATGTAAGAAAAAAACAAAACCCTGCTTCAATGTAACTATTTTGAGAGAGTGCAAAGTGTATTGACAGAGACTCTCTCCTTCATCAAACTTCTATGAGCCGTTTTCTTACCTGAGCCTCCACGTTGGCCCCTGTCCTGTCCTTACCGGGCGTGCACAGCCCTGTGTTAGCAAGAATCCGGCTCAGTTTCCCCAGACTCCCCCACTCACGATGCCTGAATCTGATCAAGTTCGTCGTCTCCCACCTTTAACACCTGAGCATCTCGGCCTCTCTTCAGCACAAGTCAAGTCAAGTCAATTTAGCAAGGATCCCCCTACCTTGACGTCTCCGCTTAGTACCTTTTCATCCGCTGACCCCCTCACTCGAGCGATTGGCTGGAAATCTCACCCCTGCCGTATTCAGATCGAACCCCACCTCTCTCCCCTGTTGCAATTGCCTTGATACCTATAGCAATAGTCCTGAATAAAGTCTTTCTTATGGTTTAACAAGGGTCAGAATAATGTTTTCTTTCACATTATTCAGATCTGCGGACTGAAACGGGGGAAGAGAGTAGGCAGTGGTAGGCGAGCCTATTGTACACCTCTCTTCCCTTCAGGTTTGGCAACTGTCACGTTTACAGCTGGACCTCAGTGGTGGTGAGAATACTTACACCACAGAAGTCCTCAAACACTCCAAATCAGGGCTTCCCCTGGTTCTCCCTCCCCCCACCAGTTGTTAAACATTTATGAGCACTTTACCCGCTGGAGGGGACTGTGAAGGGTCTCATCCCAAGTCCCAGACGGGCTGCTAAGACAGGTTTGCATTTATCCCATGAGTATGGGACCCTGAGCACAACTCTACTGCCAAGTCCCAAGTCCAAATTACGAAGATAACTTGCACAGCCATCCCAGGAGCATTATTACTTCATGTCTGCTCTAGCTCGGATGATTATACATTCATTTCCCTGTTTATGTCAGTTTCAAGTCTGATTTAGAACTTGTCCCAGAGTTTTCATCTTGTAACAAAAGTATCACCCTTAATAGTTGCGTGTTTGAAAGGCGAAATGGATTCAATAGATTTCCACTTTGTACCTCTAGCTTCTGCCACAGTCTGGTCTTGTGTGGGAGGCGTATGCGCCGTGATCAGCATTCTCACTTCAACACGTGTGGAAAATCTGAGTGATGATTTAATACATAACACTCATCACCACACTGATATTTGGTCAAATCTTAAAGACGACCAGGGATAATTCATCTCTTTTTCTGACCCTTTCCAACAGCCCCATTTCAGGGCATAGGCGGAGTACAGACTGGCAAAACAAAGGATGTTCCACCCCTAGTATCTTCCACCTTCCCAGCCAAGGTGCGGAGAGGAAAAGCATCCCATGCAGCCCCTGGCACTGGTCAGCCAGTGGGTGGACAAGTTCCGTGACCTGTGCTGAGGTCTGCAAGACGCACAAAGCGGTCAGGCCTCTAGAAGGAGGACTCAGTGACAACTATGGGAAATTATAGCTCAGATGGATGAGAAATCTATGTGAAAAATTGAGTCTAAGCAGTTCTGTTGTACTGCTTATAAAGTCTCCTCAAGATTAGTAATATTCTTAAGAGGGCCATATCCAAAGTCAATATAACAGATGCAACTGCATAACAGGCATTTACGTTATCACTCAATAAAGCTTCATTTTGGGGACGCCTAGGTGGCTCAGTCAGTTGAGTGCCTGCCTTTGCTCAGGTCGTGATCCCGGAGTCCCAGGATCGTGATCAGGGTCTAGCCTCACTTCTGGCTGTCTGCTCAGCAGGAGTCTGCTCACCCTTCTAATGTACCCCCCCAAATTAATAAATAAATAAATAAAATCTTTTTAAAAAACTAAAGCATCACTTTTCAAAAATCAAAAATCATTTAAGTTTTTCCATTTTCTGTTTGAAATTTTCTTGTGCATATGAAAAAGAAGCAATAGTTGTCAGCATGTTGGCTCCATTTGCAGAAGAAAAGCTTTACACACAAATGACACCAGCTTTATATCAGAATCATCAGGCACTTCAAACAGAAAAATCAATCAACTTAATTCTACCATGGTTCTCTCTCTCTCTCTCTCTCTCTCTCTCTCTCTCTTTCATCCAATTCATAGAAGCAAAATCAACCTTTGGAAATTTCCTTCTATAGAAAGGGAAACATCTGACATAGAAGCAAATATTATTATAAATTCAGCTTCAAAGTTTATTTGAGGAAAAAAAACATAATTTTTGCAGGGAGGCTAGAAACATGAATTTCAGTGGAGCATAGCATGGCAAAAACATTTTTACTAAATTAAGAAACCTATGGAGCAGAGATGTCATTGGAATTAGTTGTGTTGCACACATAATTCATAACTGCCTCCAAATAACCTATGATTCTACCCGCACTCAAGTAGATGCTATATTGCTTTTCTTTTATATACAAAGAGTAACTGAACTACAGATTTTGGTGATTGAACCAATGTTGCATAAAAGTAAAACAAACTTTAACACAACTATATTTTTTTTCTGCTACAAGCCATCAGTTGAATTTTAGAAAGCTTTGAGCTTTTAAAAAATTATTTCATAACTCAACCTATGTATACTACAACAAAATTGATCATTTTTGTAAATGAGTCCTCTATATTTTGTATGTATTTTGTGAAAATCAGTTAAAATATTTTAATGAAAAAACTTAGCCAATAGAACTTCTACAAATTGCAATAATGAAAATCAGAGAATGCAAATGGAAAGACATTAAAATGGTTTTGTCTTCAAGGGTTCAGAAGGAAACTAGAAGAGCTCAAACGGAATTGATGATTTAACTTCAAAATTCCACAGTTGTCTCTTGGAATATGCCATCTCCCATAAGTGAAGAATATTTTGATGGCATTTCTACTTCTACCTGGATAAACTGTTTTTCTGTGATATACTGGAAATAAATTGATACAGCATAGAGTTTTGCTACATTTAAATCAGGTGAAACAAGCAAAAAGATTATTGAAACAACTCACTGATGAAATTTTGCCTTGTAAAATAGTCGGTAAAATATTTATCATTCATGGGTGTGTTATTCTTGAAAATAGTCTGTGAATGGATCTCTTTTATAGATTCTCCTATACAATAAAACAATGTGATGACCAGTAAATATTTCTAAAGGGATATAATTTTAATGATTTTCTGCACCGCTCTCACTCTTGAGAGTCTCCAGTTTGAATGATAAATTACACGATTGTTCTTGCTGTATCCCCATCCTAGAAGAAATGACTGGACTTTTTTATCCTGGGACCCAGGGTGAGACAATAGAGAACTCAGAATCTAGCACCATTTCCATCTTTTTGCTTCTGGCTCATATTTTGAGGATTGATTTTTCCTTTTAAGCACCTGGTGTTTTGAGTGCTCGACATGGTCGAGCCTGTGGGTGGGTTGGGAGAACTAACAAAAGCCGAAAGTAAATTGTCCGGGTATTCCACAGACCCACCCAGCAACCATATTGGGCATATTTATGTTATCAGTCCTCACGTAAAGGTTTACTTTTACCATGTTATCATTTTCGTTTCCTTAGTAAGAGACAAAACAAAAATTGTGATTGACCAGAATTTATTCCTTCCCAAACTGCCCTCGTATCTTTTAATTAAATATAGTGAAGGATAGATTAGCCCCTGGCTTTATTTACTCCTTTGAGGAACTGCTTCATTCAATGACAAGCAGAAGGGTGTACATTAGCCATAGCAGTCTCCTGCTTTAAACAAAGGCATGAAAGAATGAGTTTCTTGGAAAAAGTGGCAGTTCCGAGTTTGAGTTCAAAGTCTGGGGAAGCCATCTCTGATGGGTGATGGGTGGGAAACACTACCAGAGACATAATCACTGCATATTAGTGACATCACTCCTACTGGCTTTGTAAAAGAATATAGCTAAGTGACCTTTGGTAACATTATTTAACTTTTGCGATCTCAATTTCATCATCTATACATTGGTTGAAATACCAGTAGTTCATAAAACTGGGGACCCTGGAGGTCAAGAGATCTTTGATATTTTCTGTACTTTAAAGTAATTAATGAAACTTTCTAATTTATTTATTGTCACAAACCCTTACAAGCCAGCTAGAACATAAAGTTTCTTTGCGTTTAGCTACTCCTCAGGCTGATAACAAGTTAGATTGAAAACACTGGCCTTCCATTAATTATTCTAATGAATTTTTCATAGATTTAAAGATTTCAAACCATGAGGTTCTAGGTAGCAATGGGTATTTCTGGTAAGAAAGAAGCTGGAAACAAAAAAAGAAGAAGAAGAAGAAGAAGAAGAAGAAGAAGAAGAAGAAGAAGAAGAAGAAGAAGAAGAGGAAGAGGAAGAGGAAGAGGAAGAGGAAGAGGAAGAGGAAGAGGAAGAGGAAGAGGAAGAGGAAGAAGAAGAAAAGAAAAGAAAGTGATTTCTAAGCTCTATTTTGACTTTCATATCCCAGAAGTCTTCAATTTTAAAAATTTGCAGAAAGTCACATTAAAAAAAAAAAAGAAAGAATAGGCTCCAAGACCTCAAATACCACAAAGATGGCAAAGATAAAGAAACAGCACCTCAGCACCTCCAACTTCTACTTTCCTCTCATATAGGAAGGTAACTTTGTCAAAAAACAAAAACAACAACAGAAAAGAAACAAAAACAACTTCTCTTGAACCAGGAATATCTAGGTGAATTCCAGGTTTCCAAAAATAAAACGACTAAATTCATTGGTTTCATATGATCAGTCAAAGCCAGATAAATAAAGCCTCTCTCAAGCCAAGGCCTTCCTCTCTGTTCACTTTTGTTTTTACCCTATAGTTACTAGTCAGCAAAACCCTATCCCCAGTGCCATGAATCACTCAGATCTCAAGAAATCAACTCTCTGTGAACTCCCCATAAATCATCTTGCTTCTAAAACAGAAGTGAGGGTGTGAAATTAAAACCACTAAAAAGTAAATTTTGGAAGTAAATGTTTGTTATAAACCCTGTACCCTTAGTGGAGGCCACATAAACCTTAGATGATGCTGGCGGCCCTGCAGGAAGGCTAAACAGCCAGCATTGCTAAAGGAAAATGAAAACCATAAAATGCACAAGTTGGTGAGGGATTCTAGAATCAATACACACGGAGGAATGCCAGCAAAGTGCAAGGGTTGAAGGCAGTACCACTTGGAAGCCTGCAACCCGGAGCTGAGAAATGAATGTCCCACAACAGTACAAGTGGTTGTGGCCAAGGAGTCGGACTGCCTGAGAGCTTCTCAGAAGCAACACTCTGCCTGGATCATTTCTTGGGAGCCCTACGCTGTGTTAAACCAAGGATGTTCCTTAAGGATCCCTAGAAAGTTAAAGAGAATTTTCAGATGGGTTGTAAGCTACTTGACTTATGTAATTTAATTGAGGGGTTGAAATTCGAACCTGTACAGAATCAGGTAAATTAAATAAAATCCCATCTAGGCCTCTATTTCTGGCCTCCAATCCTTTCAAGAAAGCAAAGGAAGCAAAACTAGGGGAGACGAGAGCACTGTTTAGCTTGGAGTCACATACACAAAACTCCCGAATTTTAGATTTTTGACAGTACCCTCAAGTGAAGTCGGTCATGACCAGGAACTACTCTGACAGGACAGAATAAAGAAGACAAGCATCATACAACTTTATAAGCTTCCGTCTCTTTCCTGGACTGCCTCTGAGTAATAGCTTTATAAATACCCTATCTTATGAATAGCCAAAGAGGTTAAAAGCAATTATATGCAAACATTTCTACTGCAATATCTGTAATCCTCTTCAGTTATTTCTTAATTTTTCTAGTGTACCAGTAGCCTCAGAAAATAGTGGTGGCTCTTTGAGGAGATTCTCAAAGTCAGGAACATCACGAAATCAAATCTGCCTAGTGCAGGCAGTTCTCCAGTGTATGGGCCAAGCACCCAGCCCACCTGAGCAAAGAATGTACCAGAAAAGAACTATGGCTTTTTCTCTGCATCCCCAGAGCTTAAACCAGGGCAGGTCACATAGCCACTGTGACAGCTAAACACATCCACGGTCCACAGCCTCCTTCCTGGAAAAGCAGCTTGGGAGATTATTCCTGCCTAGGTTTCCATGATGTACACCATAAGATTCACTAACATGGCCAAGGCTGATTGATCTAGGGGTCAGTCCTGAGGCAAGTCACCCACCAAAGGCCAGCAGAAGTCTCTGAAGTAATCTGACAGAAGAACCTGGCCAGTAGGGATGCTCCGTACTTGACAGTGGGCAGCTAAGTCTGTGAGATTCTCATGGAGTTTCAGTAGTTCCAAAAGAGTCAGAAATCAAGAGAGCAATATGGAAGCCAAGAGCATATAGAGAAAAGTCAGTAACCACAGGTCATGAGACAGCAGAAACCACAAGTCAGAGAAGAGGGTAGAAAAAGAAGACACTCAGCAGCAGAGAAGATCAAAATCTCTACAGAGAGTGAGGAAGGACAAGCTTATTCAGGAATAAGGCCGAGTCTGAGGAAACAAGAATAAAGACTGACGGTCGGACACTGTTACAGGTTGAATTTTGTCACCCAAAAATTCCTATGTTGAAGTCCTAACCCTCGGTCCATTGGTATGCGACCTTATTTGTATATAAGGTCTTCAAAGAGGTAATCAAGTTGAAATGATGTCGTGGGGGGAGGGGATGTTAATCCAATATGACTGGTCTCATAAAAAGAGAAACTTGGAGACAGACAAACACAGAGATGAGCAAAGATGGAGGTGGTACGTCTATAAGCCAAGGAACGCCAAAGATCACCAGCCAACCACCGGAAGCTAGGCTAGGGTCATGGAAGAGATTCTCCCTCATGGTCCTCACAGGAAGCAACCCCACCAATACTTTGATGTCAGACTTCCAGCCTGCAGAACCATGAGACAGTAAATGTCTGCTCTCAAAACCACTCAGCTTTTGGAACTCTGCGCAGGCAGCCGCACCGAACAAACACACCTAGAGCTAGCACTGATTCAGAAACATCTGCTCTGTTCCTTGGGGCCAACTGTTTGGCTGCTGGGCAGACTTCCCATCTTCTCTCCTGCTCACGTAGCCCCACGATACCCACCATTACCTGAGCTAACCGGAGCTTCTCTGAAACCTACACACGGAGCCAGCACCGCAGGAGGGCGGCAATGTTTAGGAAGGAGTAAATGAAGCCGTTGGAAGCAAAGAAGCTGCTGCCTCCTGATCCTCAAATCAGAGGATCAGGCAATTTGAAGCAACTTTCCAGAGAGCTTCGGGGAACGGCATCCATCCAGCAACTTCCATACTGCTTAGCAGAGCAGAAGGAGATGGCAGGTGAAGCCCGGAGGCCTACATCCCAACACGCTTTCTTCTGGGGGAGTGACCCTGTCTCCCAGCCATCGGCTGTTCCCACTTGAGCCACTCTCCCTGATACAACAGCTCCCAAAGGAAAGAACCGAGACCAATTTCCACTATTTGGGCTCTGCAATGCAGCAAACACTCAAGAAGCCAGCAGTATCTCTGAGGGAATCCCTTCGACTACCCAAAACAATTGCTTTCAATGGTCAACCAGAGAGCTTATCACATGCGTACTTTTTGGGTTCTCTCAGCCTTCCCTCCCTCCCTAAAGCTCAGTCTCCCCTAGCCTGATTCACTGGATGCCTGGCACGAGGAAAGAACTGGCACGTGTCGTGATTCAGCCATCTGGGCCTCCTCTCCCCACCGAAGTGCAAATGCATTCAAAATAAATTCTTTTGAAAGCACATTCTCTCCATTCAAGTTTTACTTCAACAGAGGGCACCTCCAGGATTCTCGTTGTTGGCGGCGGCTGAATGGGGCTGCTGAACAATACTTTCAGTGCCCACTCAGAAAGAAAGGAAGACCTGGGATGGAAACAGGTGAAAGCCTTTCCAAGCTTCAGAGAGAGACCGGGCTCAGTGTCCACGCTGCTTTCTAGGTGGTCAGACAGCATTGCTCGGTACTTGCCATGAACAGGGAGACTCCAACCCAGCCCTGGACAAGGTGGCGAGTGAGCATGCAACTTTGCTGCTGATTCAGTGTTTATAGCACACATTTTAACCCTTGACTTACGTGACTTTTTACACCTTCACGTCAAGTAGGATTTCCAGAGGAGCGTAAGGGGAACTAATCGTTTTTGAGCACTTTCCTTCTGCTTGACAATGTAATGGGCTCACAGTTCACCTCATTTTATCTTCACGGAAGACCTGTATATTTTTATCTTCATTTTAAGGAAGAGTAAAACAGCTCAGAAAGGTTAAGTAACTCAGATACTGTCACAGAGGTAATAATTTTTCTAAAACTGAGCATTTTTCTGGAATGTAATGTCTATCTTGAATCCTTATTACATCAAGGATAAAGTGTTAATCATGGAAGGGGCACCTGGGTGGCTCAGTCGGTTAAGCATCCCACTCTTGGTTTCACCTCAGGTGGTTATCTCAAGGTCATGGGATCAATCCTTGTGTCATGCCCTGCACTCATCACAGAGTCTGCTTGAGATTCTCTCTCCCTCTGCTCTCCCTACTCATTCTCTGTCTCTCTCTCCCCCAAATAAATACATCTTAAAAAAAAAAAAAACAAAAAAACAAAAAAAACGTTACTCATGGTCAATTCTGAGTAAACTCACTTCAGGATGTCTGTCTTCTCTGACTGTTCTACCTGGTGGGGGGGTGGAGAGGCAAGGTGGCGGGGTGGGGGCTGCACAAAGTCAAGGCTTCTGAGGTATCTGGTTTGTGAGTGTCATCCATCCACCATCCCTGAGATCTAACTCTTCCCCTTAGTCTCAGGATGTCACTATCTTTCCACACTTTATCCACTGAGTCTGAAATTTGTATTTCTGCCAGGTTCCTGGGCAACCTACCCATGCTGAATTCCAGTTCCACTTCCCTTTTCTTGATCTGGAAGATTCCTGGGCCCACTGGTTCTCCCACAGTTCACCTCTGCCCCTCTCAAGGTCAAGACAAAAAAAGAAAATTGGCCTCTCATGTCTGTTCTCTCACTAATGCTTCTGCCCTTAGTTCCAAAACCACAGGGCAAGAAATTATTCTTTTTCCCCTTTTTCCTCTCAGCATTCTTTCTGTGGCCTCCCTTTCCTAAAGTATAAGGAAGCCATGCAACTGTGAAAATACACTGTTAATAGCTGAAGACATTGTCATGCCACATTTTGCTCTGTAGTGACTAAAGTAATTTCAACTGGGTTACCATCGTGGTTAAAATTTTGTTCATCTAAGTCATCATCTTTTACACTAATCACTCTCATGATATAACTAACATAATTTCTAATAAAAAATATCATGGAAGTTCTTCGAGAGAAATGTGTAACTCTGCAGTAAAAATGATACCAAATAGGTATCCCAGTTCCCCTCACTAGAAAAGAGAAGGAGATTCACACGGATGTAAACTGAGGTCCCTATGCAGAATTAAGGTGTGAATAATGCATAGAATAATAAGTACACTTCAACTTACTTAAATTGCAGCTTAAACTGTCTGGCTTAATTGCTCTCTAAAAGTTCCACTTACCTAATATTCTTCTTGCTTCGGTCTGGCAAGGCCTGAAATAGTCCCCATCAATGGACTGGGTAATAATTTTCAGTCACTGCCTTCAAAAGACCCCTAGCTAAATGAGATTGAAGCCAAATGTCAGCAGGTTTTTTCTGGTCTCAGGATAAAAACACAATGAAATAACTTCAACAACCTGAATTTTCTGTCCAGGTTCCCACTGAACTCAACGGAATTCCAATCCCCCTTGCCAAGCCCTCACCCCAACACAAAAAGGAACCTTGCAGGCGCTGAAACACAGGGCTGCCTCCCCCACTACAATCACCAGGCGCCACCTGCCATGATGGTGAGGTCCCCAGTGACAGCGAGGTCCCCTGCACCAGCCTGCGACGGGTTCCAAAATTCTTGCCATTAATCTCCTTTTGGCTGAAGGAGCACTGAATGTCACTGTATTTTAGACACATGTATAATCTGAAAGGTATACTATTATACAAGTCGTTATTAGGGTAAAATCAAGTAACTAGCTGCAGTGAAAAGGAAACCCCTGCAGAAGGGAATGAGTGGATGAAGTTAGAAGCTACAGCAGGAACACAGCAGAGGGTCAATGCCGGGAGGGAGAATTGCGGAGGGAAAGTCAGGTTAACGCAGGATGGAAATTAGGAAGATCAAAAGGATACTGGGTCTAACCCCCCCAAACACAAAACAAAGTAACATAACTCACTCTTCAAGTCAGGCCAGTGAAAAGGACCTCTCTTGGGAAAGGAGTCAGGAATGTTTCCTGCAAGTTGAAATTTATCAGCGGAGTCATCAGCTACAAAATGATGGGCAGCGTGGGATGATTTAACAAATCCACCCTCCTGCAGATTCGTTTTATCCACAGTTAAGAAAAGAGCTCAAGGGTGCCTGGGTGGCTCAGTGGGTTGAAGCCTCTGCTTTCGGCTCAGGTCATGATCTCAGCGTCCTGGGATCGAGGCCCGCATCGGGCTCTCTGCTCAGCAGGGAGCCTGCTTCCTCCTCTCCCTGTCTCTCTGCCTGCCTCTCTGCCTACTTGTAATCTCTCTCTCTGTGTCAAATAAATAAATAAAATCTTAAAAAAAAANACCTTTAATGAAGTGATAACAAGATGATTACAAAGGTAACTAAACCTAAACAGTATTTCCAAAGAGCAGGCGCTGGTGCAACAAACAGCAAGTCTGTCATTTCCCTTGATCTGAATACTGTGCTCTGATCCATGTAGCTCTCCTAGTCCATTCCGGCTCTTACAACAAAATACCATGGGCTGGACTGGCTGGCTTATAAACGAAAGAAATTTATTCTCACAGTTCCGGAGGCTGCAACGTCCAAGATCAAGGTCCCAATAGAATCAATGTTCTGCTGAGCGCCTGCTTCCCGGTTCACAGATAGCTTTTTTTTTTTCCTGTGTCCTCATTGTCCTCATGGGCCAGAAGGACAGGGAGAACTCAAGAGTCTCTTTTCTAAAGGCACTGATGCCATTCATGAGGCCTCCAGCCTCATAATTTAACCACCTCCCCAAATCCCCACCTCCACATACATCACATTAGGGCTTAATTTTTTACATACGAATTTTGGGGAGACACAAACATTCGGCCCATAGCAGTAACCTCAAGTAATCTGCTCTCTAGACAAAGCCTCATGCCAACATCTCAGACTCAACTCCTGGTCAGCAAAATCCTCAAGACGTTTTCACACTAACTTCCATCCAGTCCTGTAGTTGGGCAATTTTATTTTTAACTCTTTAACTTTTAATCTGAATAACAATTCCATCTACTTGCCTCTGCTAAATGTAGCCTTGCCAGTTTTAGCCCAGTATTTCAAACTTGAATTCCATCAGCTCTGCACGTGCTGGTCTTCCTACCTTTGTGTCCCCTTAAACTGGCCAATGATGCCTTCTCAGTTTATCTAAACAGGATAAAGCCAAAGAGGGAGCCCTGTGTCCCAACACCAAGAACTTCTTTCCAGGCCAACAACGTTCAAAATTACACATTATCATCCACCAACCCAAAAGACGACGCTGATGAAGGTAACAAAAATCATGATGACGATGAGCCATGCTGACCATCATTCACATGGATTGATCATCCTGTGTCAAGTCCTGTGCCAAATGCTTCAAACACAACATCCAGTTTACTTTCACAGCTATCACAGTGAGTAGGGCCAACATCCCCAGTTACCAGCTGAGGAAATGGTAGCCATCTTAGAGGAGTTACACAGCTTGTCCACTAGCTATGTACTAGCTAGTGAGTCGGTGCTGGAGCTGGGATATTAAAAGCCAGGCCATCTGCCTTTAGCACCTGACCCTTAAACACTCCACTCAGCTCTTCCCATGAGACATGAGTTTTTATCTTCTAAAACCAAGATGCAAAGGCTGAAGGGGTCAAAGGTGGTGTGTGAAAATCAAATGATCTAGAAAAGAGGTCCTTGCCCTCCAATAACTTACAATCCTGTTGGAAGGACAAGACTCAGAAAACAAAATATTGTAGAACAGATCGGTCTATTCTGGTGCTAAAACAATGGGAATCGGACCTAAACGTTCCTTTCCAGTCCAGTTCTCCAACTTTAAGGTTACTGACTGGAACCATAAACTCATACAGAAAAGGATGAAGGAAAAAATGAACAGTCCTCCCCATTCGAGGATGCAGTACAGAGGCTTTCTTTCCTCTAGAGACCCTGGCCCTAGGCTGCTCAGCCCGGGGGGAGTATTGGAGGGTGGAAGGGG